>PVHT020000140.1:4430907-4466015 GCA_004024745.2 Catagonus wagneri | reverse complement strand
ACATACACACACATATATGTGTGTGTATATATATATATATCGCCACATAATCTGACCAAACACATGAAGGCAGCTAATACATTCCACAGATTGTAAACTATGAAGCACAATTATAATAATTCATGGATCATATAAAATGTGGAAATAATTAACTATTTAGAATTGAATGGCTTTGAAGCACTACCCACCAAAATTTATAATATATCTAAAATGGGATTAAGAGTAAAATTTATGAAATTGTATGTGAGAAAAAAAAAGACCAGACCTTTAAGAGCAAAGCATTCACTTCAAGAGGTTTGAAAAATAACCAAAGAGTAAAAACAATAAAAGTAAAGTGAAGAAAAATTGAAATAGAAGGAAACGTAAAACAGAATATAAAGACATCATAAATGACTGACAAAAGCAATAATGGTTTTTTTTAACAAGCTATTAAAATGGACAAACCTCTAACAAGACTGATCAAGAAAAAAGGGATGCTAATGAAACTTTTACTAATAGAAAGGGGGCATAACTAAAGAAAGAGACAAACAAACCATAAAAGAATGCTCAAAAGAACTTTACATCAATAAATTTGAAAACTTAGATAACAGAAAGAATTTTAGAATTTTTGTCACAGATTTTATCGAGTTTTCAAGGGGCCAATAACTCTTTGGTTGTAAAACATATGCAAAGAATATCTGTTTATGAGACTAGTTTATCTTTACAGAAAACTTCATTAATGTACACTATAAAAATAAAAATGCAAATACATGCAAAATGTTAAATGTTATAACAACTGATTCCAACAAAATATAAAAAGTACCACGTGATTAAATAGGGTTCATATTGGAAATGCAGGACTGAGTGAATATGAGAGAATCCTTTACTACCATCTACCATGTTGACATATTAAGTGGAGGAAAAATACGATCATCTCAAAATGTATAGTAAAACATTAAACGTAAATGACTAAGATAAATTAAAGAAGATAAGTAACTAATGGATTCCAAGACACAGGGAGTAATCTCGAGAAGTATGGGGGTGAGCGTGGAAGATACCCTACAATGATGAAGAATGTTTTTATGGGGATAGGAATGATCCATTTGAAAGGGAGATATTAAATATTTGGGGGGGAGTGATAACTGCTGGGTGAATTGAGAAAGCAAAAGTAACTGTGATTCTGAGCAGAAAGGACATTGTTCCTTCTACTCATTGTGAGAGAGCTGAAGATAGTATGTATATAAATATTTGTAGTTGGTATAGTTGGTAGATGTCTGTACATATAGGAGGAACATAGAGAAATTCCTCTCTGTGATGTGAAAACATCATAGTTTTTATCCTAATTTCTAGTTACTCTGCCACTGCATAAAACCAGCTGGCTAATATGGAAATGTAAGATCAGAGGACAAAGACTTTGGCATTATCTTTTATACTACTGGACATGGAGAGCCATGCTTTGTTCTAGTCCATGTTTTCATTTTATTCTGTAATCCCTTACTGACTTCAATGTCCTGTATTTCTCATACCATCAAATATTCTAATAAACTTTTATTGCTAAAGTTTGTCAATTTTGTGAATACTTTTATAGAAAATGCTACTGTCAACTGCTTCAGATCCAATGTCAAATAATATCAACTGTAGTGCTTTCAAAATCATTTTGTGCTAAGTGCTCCCTGGGCTCAGTGCCAATGTAAAAATGTTTGAGCCCTAGGGAATATCTGTATGTTCAAAGTACACCATTCTCTTCCACCCTTCCTCACTCAACTCTCCATGAGTGAGAAATAAACAAGCACTATGGTCCATGTAAGAATTTCTATGTGAAAGAATTTCTACATTTCTTAAAATAATGTATCATTTAAGTAGCAAACTGTTACAATTAGGAGAGCAATCAAGATGTATATTCCAGTTCCCTCAGTTGTTCCAATTGGTTAGATTTATGTTGGCTACTAATCTTTCTTCTAATAATGTTAAAGTGGTGTTATTTTAGACCCAGAGACAAGAATCAGAGCTTTATTTACTGACTTAGAATTGTGGAATGTTAAAAGGCTGCAGGGGATTTAGAGATTTAACCAAACTCATCCTTTATCAAGTGAGGAAATTTTGGAATTTTAAGAAGTTCCATGATTTGCCTGAATGAGGAAAAGAGCTGAGATACAAACCCTAATTTCTTATTTAAGACAGAATTTATTCCACCTTACTTTTATGATGTCATTATGACATAGACTCCAGGTTGTAGATAGACCTACTATTAGTCACCCACTGCTGAATTTATAAATTGTCTGCACTGATTTAGTTGATTTATGTTGATGTTTCTCAACCATTTCTAATGCAAACTGATTTCTGAGGAGCAAAGACCTCCTGAGAGGGGGAATTAACCTCTCCCAATTCCATCCTTCACTGGGCTGAGAACCACAGCTTCTCCTTAATAAGATTTCAAGGAATTGTATTTTTCAGCTTATGTTATAGAAACTGTTATAATACCAAGTGTGCTTTTTCAAATTACACATCTTTACCATAATCTAATTATCATACACAACCATCATCCCAACACAGACACAGACACAGACACACACACACACACACACACACACACACCAGTGAAACTCATCTCTAATTTAGATGAAAACTCCTAGAGGTAAAATCTGATTTTTTCAACCTGTTTGTTCAAGGGCCCAATGAAACTCCCTCTTTCAACTATGTACGTAATAAAAATGTTGACTAAAATTTAATAAAATTCTTATTATCTAGTTGGCAGTTTTCATAATGTGTACATGAAAGTTTTTAAAAGAGGCCTAGCTCATATGTATCTAGAAAAATGAAATTTATTCATTAACTATTCAAAATCTCCGGAATATAATAATCCAAACAATTACAGTAAACTAAAGCTTTAGAGTAATAAAATGTTATTCTGTATCCATAAATTTTAAATGAAAATGAACCTTCATTACTAAACAAAAACTTCAGTGTTTAAAGGAATGTTTACTTAAGAAAACTACAGATTAGTCTACTCAATATTACTCTCAATAGTTTTTTGGGGACTTCATAAAGTGTCACAGTTGTAGCTGGATAAATGAATACCAAAACATCTATTCAATGATCTGAATATTACATTTTCTAAGCATTACATTTAAAGATTCTTATCTTCACTTAATTGTTTACGCATCAGTTTAACAGTTCAGGACACAATTTCCAATTTGTCACTCACAAATAGAAAGTAAATAGCTTAGTGGGAGTTTGAGAAAAATAAAATTCTTTAGAAAAAAACAGTAGTTCATACAGTCTTTAAAATTCAAAATTAAATGGAATGAGTTGTGATATTAACTGGATAGGGATGAAATAAAAAAATCACATAAGCAGAAAGTTAAAAGGAGCTGTGAACTGATTAAGTTCTTAAAAAATTCAAATCCTTTATTACCAGTCTCTTGTTGTCAACTTTACTCTCCATTTTACCAGTTATCCAAACACCCGCTTCTTAAATAAAGCTTTACTTTCTTAAATCCCTTAGAATGAGCTCTTCCTGTTTTAATACTCTATTTTTAGTAAGTTTCAACTGTCTAAGAAGCATATTTTATATTCACTAATTACTCACAAAGCAGTTTTTTTTTCCCTAAAAGATATACCCTGGAGACAGGGTTCGTAACATATCCATCTTTACCTCATTTACACATTTTAACTGAATATTTATGTGCAAATTTACAACTTATAGAGTGTTTTTAATTTCTTTATCTGAATTTATACCTGGATTATAACACTCTGTTTAAGTATTTCCTATACCTGGAACTCTTTTCTGCCCAATACCTACTTGTTGAAGTTTTTTTAATTCAACACCCTAATCAAGGAATAAAAACAGTTATTAATTAATGATAAACAACAACAAAAATTTGTTGCTAAAGCACTGTTATCCCAGAGAACTTCCTGTAGTGATGGAAACATTCTATATCTGTGTCATTCAGTTCCACAGCTGACAGCTGTAGGTGGCTATTGAACACCTGTAATGTGGTTACTCTGACTGAATAAAGTTTTAATTTAAATTTCAACAGCCACATGTAACTTGTGGCTACCATATCAGAGGGAACAAATTCAAAGTACAGATTCCTCATCTTGGTTCGTTTTGATGGGTACTTCAAAAAACGTGGGGGTTCTATGGATAATTTTTGTAAAATCTGTAACGATTCCTTTCTTAAGGATTTACTGTTCACCTAGAAAGTTCTGAGGAGCATGTGGTAAAATTATATATACACATAAATGTACACATATATATGTATATATGTTCACACATACACACACATATGTACACACAGACAACATGACATGTATATGTATGTGTACGTAAACAATTTATTTAATGTTTCCCAATATAGCTTGAGCATGAAAAAACTTCCACCCTACAATCAATATAATCAGTTTCTTGGTATCTGTGCTTGCTTGCTTGTGTGCCTGACTGATTGATTGATGGATGGATGGATGGATGGAAATCATTTTGTTTTCTTATGTAGGTTCTACTTTCTTCTTAGAAAGCCTACATACTGATCCAAGGAATAATGTAAAAATTCTTTAGTATGTCTCAGAAGCCACGACAAAATAAAAGACAAGCTGACAATCTGGACACCAGTAAGACAGTTTACTTATTTATTCTGCCTACTCTAAACACTTCCCACAATTTCTCATTCTATATATTTTCTGCTAGTTTTGTTTCCTGCATTTATCTAAAATATGTCCATGCAATGCAGAAAGATCTCTCTTTAAAAGAACAAGAATCCTTATTTTCTTTAAAATGTAATACTACTGTTGCCTTTATACACTGACTGTTCTAGTTATTGGGAACTTTGAAGCTCTTCCTTCTAACAGTGCTTCTATTGTTACATCAGACTGCATCGCCATCGTTCACTGTCAGTAGATCTTCTGTTATTTGGATATTGCCTTCCTGGTTAGTCTAGGATGACCTTGACTGAAGGAACTCTATGCTGTATTTCATTTCATTTTCTTGCCTAATGCACATAGTCATTGAATGTGTGAGATAATTATCTTTGATCTTATGAGACATTCTTACTGTCTTAATTCTTTTCAATTACCTCAAAGAATACTTTCGGATATAGCCTATCTTTAAATGTTTTGTCTTTTTATGTATTGCAGGGTTACTCAATTGTTTTTAGGCAAAATAGGTGAACCTATTTTGAAATAATTCTTAAATTTTATTCTTAATATCTTTTTATTCTTATATCTTTTTATTCTTATAAAAATAAAACTTTACCTTCTCTTATTTTAGCTAGATGATCCCAGTTTCTGTCTAGTCATCGAGTGTTCATCTAGCTATGCAAAATTTTAGCCTTAAAGCATGACTTTGAGCCCCATCTAAGGAAATGTTAAGACAGAAAATAACTTGTAAATAGGAAATAAGGGAGGACTATATGGGGAGGGAGTGTTACTAGCCTCAACATTTGACAACCCAAATTGTAAAACTAATCTCTTTCATCTTAAAAGAAAAAAGAAAAACAAATGAAACTCAATTTCTTTTCATCAAGAATGTAGAAACAAACAATTAACTCAGTCTTCCAGGATTTTAAACTTAGAATATCAAGAAGTGCTTACTATGACTTAAGATTTGACACTTAGACCAAAGATCCCCTTGATGGAAATGGCAGCAAAATGGAAGAGCCATTAGGTATTAGAAAATTTCTGGCTTACAGCACCAAACATTTCTAGTTTCTGACATTTTTAGGAAATTCAACAAACATCCTAAAGAGAATGAGTTGACTACTCAAGGCATTTATACCCACAGGAAAGTAAGTTCAGCAATAAACAAAAATAAATAGTTTACAGAAATACCATAAATATTGATAAATATATATAGTATTATAACTATTTTTTACATATGTGTTACAAAGATTTAATGTATTTATTAACATTGTATTCTAAAAGGACAGAAGTAAGCTATCTTAGAGTTTATGAAAGTATGTTTATATCACAGACGATTTTAATAGTATGTTTTAATTTTATTAGATAAAATGAGTCATATGAGAAAAATAAAATGGTCTAGCATTTAAAGTTTTAATAAATTTATATAGCAAAATGTATGTATTAAGACAAAGAAAATGAAATTTGAAAGCCAAATATACAAGTTTTGATATTTTCAGTTAATGGATGCGTAATATGCACAAAGTACTTTAGTAGTGGCAAGTAAAGTTTTAAAAGATAATCTAACTACACAATTATATGTATATACTTACTAGTTAAATATTACTTTAGAAATCTAGAAATAATGCATTTCTTGTAAAAATGCTTAAACTACAATACTGTATTTTACTACATATATTTATGTATCTATATATTGATGTGGCATGATCATAAATTAGTATTTTGTATGACACAATTTTTTATTAATGTAGAAATCTTTATAAAAGCAAAGATTCAATAGTTTGGATAAATAAGATAGATTTTACACAATCAAACCACATCTAAAATTACAGCAAAATGACAAGATTAAATGATACTGATATAATGAATAGTCCAAATACTAATTTGTAGCTATTTCTGGAAAAGTCTTTTACCTTTTCCTGACATAAATCTAAGTCCGCAGTCTCTTACTAACTTCATTTACTTTAGCCCTCTTGTCTTCTGTCAGTGACCTTGAATTACCCTTTGAAAGTCTAACTGTTGAAAATTATATTCTAGTGATAGGCCTTTGGTTCTGATCTTCAGCTATGATTGTCACTTGTCTGTTTATCTTGGCCTCTGAAAAACTGAATGCATCATCTAAGTTAAGGGAATTAATTATTCTGCTATTTTTTGAGCAGTTTTATTCATTTTAAGGTATTCAGTTATACGCAGAGAACTGATAAACTGTACAATATCCCTATTCTCTAATTCATATGGAAAACAGGAGTAACCAAGTTTTCAAATTTCCTAATATTGGCCCCACTTTTATAACGTCCACTCAGCCTACTGTCTCCCACTACCTCATACCCCAGACATCCTGGCTCAGAAGATGGGACCTTGCCTCTATGGCTGAAGCTTGCTGCAGTACCTGTGTGTAGGGTTCTATGCTGGATTACTTCCCCATCGTTACATTCCTCTCATTCTTCTTTCTTTCCTGTATGTATAGATTCTGGCTATGTTTTTATTTCATTTTATTTTATTAAAAAAAATGTATTAGAGTATAATTGGTTTACAAGGCCGTGCCAGTTTCTGCTGCAACAGAAAAGTGATCCAGTCATGCATATATACACATTACTTTTCTTATATTATCTTCCATCATGGTCTGTCCCAAGAGATTATATATAGTTCCCTGTGTTATAGGGTAGGATGACTATATTTTTAGAATTGCTAAACATTATTATGTTCCTTTTATTTAAAAAAAATAGCAAACCAAACAAACAGTAACCAATAAAAACTAGCATTGTTTAATCCTATTTCCAAAAGTCCCTCTATGATTTCCATGAAATACCTTACCATAAAGCTCAAGATGATATAACCTCTAAATACACCTCTAACCTCCTTCCCTGCCCCTCTAGCCTTCTGTCTCTTCCTAAGATACATCAAGCCATTTCTTACTACTGATTTGGTGTTTGGTTCTCAGCATTTCCAGATCCTCTCATGCTTCAGATTTCAGTTTAAACACCACCCTTTAAAGAGGCCTTCGTGGAATCCCTTGCCTAATATAGACCACATCATGAGTTTTGCCTACCAAAACACTGTTTAATTTTGTGTGCACACTTTATCTATATGTTACCATATTTACTTTATCAATAATCTCCTTATATATGCTCATGGCGTCTTTATTTGGCAGCAACTGAAAATACAAGCCAAACTACATTATGCAAAAACTAGGGATTAACTGACTAACATAACAGAAAAGGTCAGAAGAACTAGCTTGTGTGCAGCTAGAAGCAGGAGACCAAGCAGGACCTGGATTCTCTATCACATTTCATTGTCTTACTTCCTTGAATTTGGCACCACTGTCACTGAATGCCTCCATTCAGTGGGAAGATGACACCAGTAGGTCTCACCTTACATTACCTCAACTCCAGGACCAACACCAAAATTTAATGCTCTTCCTAAAATTTAGTCCCAGTCAAGTCCCTGTTAATGACTAAAATGCTAGGCTACATGCTTGCCCTGTAACCAACCACCATGGCTACAGAAATGGCATGTGCGGACTGATTCAGGACCAGTCACACCCGACTCCTATACTCTGAAGAAGTGACATTTGACTCAAAGCAAATGGACCACTCATGGAAGAAAGGTGGATCTTCAGAGTCAATCCAAGAGATTTTTATGATAAGACTAGAAGCAAATGATGAACAAAAAACACTGTAAGCTTTATGAAGGCAGAGTTCATCTCTCTTTTCCTTCATCACAGCCTGAGTGTCTAAGATAGTACCTGGCCAATAGGAAACTACTAAAATTGTACAATGAACAGTGTATGAATACATTCCCATTGCTTCATCTATCTCTCCAGTCTCCTCTTGCCCCAGCCCAGTTCATGCGTATTTAAGTATCTACAAGGTGTGTCTACGTTGATGTCATATCAACAGGTGAAGTTAGCACATCCAAAAGCAGAGATGATGCCTGCCTCCAAACATTTTCCTCCTCCTATGACTCCTCCCGCAATTAGCAGATTTCTGCCCTTATCATCATCAACATGCTGCCATTCCTGGCACACTTCCAACATCTGACGCCATCATCAGTACCTGATACTTTACACATCAATGCATCTTATATGTGTTCTCTCCTCTCCCTTCATGCTGTCACCTTATTTTTTTCCGGATCATCTGTTCCTTTATGATTCTCCTCTATCTGATGGCATCATGTACACACACAGGGACTTCTAAAATGAAGTCTTATCACATCATTCTTCTTTTCAGAAAGCCCTCCAATGATTCAAAATTATCCAAGAGTCTAACGTCCTTAATGTGTTCTAAAACAATCCTTATCACTTACCAAATATCAAACCACTCTTTCTATGGTTCTAACAAAGTTCTCATATTTTTAACAACAAAGAGTTATTTCTTGTTTTCATCCCTTTGTTCCCATTCTTTGCCCTTTTTCTTCCGATAAATCTTTTGCTCTACATCTTTCAACACTTCCATGTATCACATTTCCTATGAAATACGTTGACACTTCCATCTTTCCCTTTCCAAATATTAAAATATTGTTTCATTGAATGAAAGGTCTGATTCTATAACATCTGAGACTACTTTTCCTATGCTTTGATCTCCGATAAAAATAAAGCTCAAAATTAGAAATTAAAAAAATAATGAAGTTGATTGCTAAAAACTACTATGTGATATGAGACGGTGAGGCAGAAGTGAAGATAACAAAACCTAAATATTTTGACATGTCTGTTCCTTTACCCACATTAAGTTGTCTCAACACCTTTAATCTTATATTGAAGATAATACTGAAAAAAAGAAAATCTTAAGCTCTTATGATCAAAAGCCTAATATAAAATGCAGGTTGAGAAACAAAGTTTTTAATAATAAATATCCTTGCCTATGAGTTGGGCTGGGTTTCCCAGGTTTGAGACTATGAGATTCCAGAATTTAAACACTGGCTGTTTAGTGAGGAGTGCTTTGGGGAGTAACAGGGTAAGGGGTGAGGGAGCAGCGTTGGGCAGAGGGAGAATTCGAATTACATTTCAACACTGCAGGGAGACAGGCATCAGACGATCCAGCAGGGAGCTCTGGATCTGGGGTGGCTTATTGGCCATGTTCCAAGTTAAGCAAGGCAAGGGACTTGAGACCCCTGAAGATGCCAGTCCTTGGATACAGCACCCTCTATGGAAGAGGGTGGCCTTGGATGTGGTGACTGTTATTATGGGGTGAGTTGAACTGTGCACCTGCCACCAAAGATATGTTAAATTCCTAACCACCTGTTTGTGTGAATACAACTTTATTTTGAAATGGAGTCTTTGCAGATGTAATCAAGTTTAGATGAAATCATACAAGATTAAAGTAGGCCATAGTCCAAAGACTGGTATCCTTATAAAAGGAGTGGAAACTTGAACACAGACAGCAGGAGGAATGCCAAGTGAAGATGAAAGCAGAGATTGGAATGAATCATCTTTAAGTCAAAAAATGCCAAGGATTGCTGGCAGCCACCAGAAGCTGGGAAGAAGCTAGGAAGTATCCACGCCTAGAGCCATCATAAAGCATGGTCCTGACATGCCCTGAACTTTGGACTTCCAATCCCCAAGAATGGTGCAACAGTAAGATAGCAGATTTCTGGTGGTTTAAGCCATCCAGTTAAATGGCTATCTGTTACAGTGGCAGTAGGAAATGATGAAGCTCTTTGCCAGAAAGTAATTCCTAGAAGATTTCATGTGTGATAACCAGAGCAACCCAGAAGCTGGGAAGAGGCTTGTCACACCCTGAATGTGGGATGAGGTATGCCCTTCAGCAGCCTTCAGAGCACTGGCTCTTTAACTCTTTGATGTCAAGAGACACCTTTACAGTCTCAAATATTATTGAGGACTCGAAGAGCTTTTGTTTATGTAGCTACTATTCTTAAACATAACATATACTTTAAATGCATGTTCTTTATTTTAGAAGAGAATATTAAGTTCTAAAATACTATTTTAAAGTTTTAAAATTTAGAAAGTTTTTGAAAAGCAAAAGAGCAGTGTTCTCACTTGTGTTTCTAAAAATAAAGCTTTATTGGCTACGGATGACCAAACTATGGCCCATGGCCCAAAGCCTGCTGCTTGCTTGAGGAATGCTGATGAGTTAAGCATGGTTCTTAGATTTTTTAAATAATTGAAAAAGACACATCAAAACTAGAATATTTTTATTACATATAAAAATTATATAAATACAAGTTTCAATGTCCATGAATAAAATTTAACTTGAACGTAACCTTGCTCTGTCTACTTTATTGTCTAAAGCTACTTTCTGGCTACAATTCAAAGTAGAATAGTTGTGACAGACTTCCAAAGCCCCCAAAGCCAAGAATATGTACCATCTGGCTAATTTTAGAAAAACTTTGCTAGCCTTTGTATTAGGCAAAATTAAGGTTATAGCAAGTAAAAGTGAAATAGAAGTACTAGAATAAATGGAACTAATCTCTGAAGAAAAGGACGTATTTAAACATAATACCTTAGAACATTGTAGAAAATACAAGAATACACAAAACACATTTCATTAACCATCGGAATGATGTTATCATATACCCCAATTCTTCTAGAAAAATCACCTTGTATATTCATAAGAGAATGAGAGTGAAATAAGGAAATAACATCTTCGTATTCACAGACCCTCAAAAGGATCTCAAGAATAATATTTTCAAAATTACTATATTTAAGAAAGAGAAGAAAATGAACAGATAATTTTATGTGCACCTAATTATATTTTAACCTAAGTGTACATATTACGTATAATATGGACATTAGTTTACATGTATATAATATTACTACTGATCACCTCAACTTTTAAAATGTGTAACATAACAGAATTTTCCACTTTTGGGTAATTGTACATCAGGCTTTATCTTTGAGTACAAAATATAGAGCTGGAGTAAATTTTATGCAGTCTTGGGGTGAAAGGAAGGTTACAATTTAGAAGTGAAAATCCTTCGTTTCTTTACAAGCTCGATAATGTGAAAGGCCATTTATGTCAGCCCTTATGTACTCTCAAAATGGCCTTGATTGATAAGATGGCAATTCTAGACCGAGGTACTTTACTTTTGAACTAAAGAGGTGGCTGAAAAAACATTACAAGTCATCTACTTTGGCACAGATAAGAGAAACAGCAAGAAACTGCAGATCCTTAAATCAAAACTATAAGAGAACAGAGGTCCAAAATCCGCACAACAGGTAGTATGAATGATCTACAGTCAGAGAAATGTCCTAGAACGTGAAGGAAAGAACTCACTTAAAATGTGATTGCACAGAAAAGAAGAATAAAAAGCTACCCTTCAGACCGGCATATCTAACCAGGTAATTCTACCTCAGGCCCTGCAGACTGGACTGTATCAACCCAGGACGCTGACATTTCTTGAAATAATGTATTTTCCCCAAGCCTCTTCCATTCCAGATTTCTCCATCATACTGCCATAAGCTTCACCTGTGTATCCTCATGCATGAAGATGTTTCCTCAACATTTCTATTTATAATGCACTTTTCTGGCTCATAAATTCACACAGGTAAAAAGGAATATTGAGAATGTATTTAGAGTAAGAACTCAAATCTCTGTCTTACTATCTCTAGTTAGAGGGTTTAGGGAGGGGAAGAATGATTTTTAAAAAACTATGTCTCATTTTTTGAGATCCAATTTATGGTACCATACCTGGAAAATATCAAATATATCCTCTTCCTAACTTACACAGAAGGCCACAGACTGGCTTAATAAAAATTATGCATAGCAAAAAGATGCAATGTAAAAATCATGTTATTAAAATGTTACTAATATAATTATTTTGTGTTTATGATATACCACAAAATGCATCTATTTCAAAGTGATGGCTTGCTAAAGATTTAAATTTTGTTCTAATATATGAAAATGATAAACACCACTTAATAGATTTATATGATAATAAGTCAGATCATTTTAAAATGTTACAGTTTTTTCATCTAATTCTGTAGCATAATAGCTATGTATACTGAGTATTTTTAAAGCAATGATAACTTTTTGAAAGCTTAATCTATGAAATCTACATAAATTCAAAAAATCTTTTTGTACCAAAGGGAACAAAATGAAAATCACATTTCCTCTTCACTTAATGTGTAATGTGCTCCTGGATTTTCTAGTGCCTGAGGGTTTATCAAATTGGAAGCCATTATATAGATCTACAAAGAAAAACATTTCTAAAACTGAGAATGTATATAACCAATTAATGCTAGTAATGGAACATGATTCAACATTTGAAATTATTTTCTCTGATCAGATAGTTCAAATCTCTTTTGCCCTTTCTGTTTAAATCAGCTAAATGAAATTTTACTTGAATTGGATTAAAGATACACATTTTGCAAAACCTAAAAGACAGATATATTCAATATTGCATGTAAATTTTGTGATTTCTACTTATAACCAATCTGCAACATTAAACCTTAGTAACTGTTCCTCAAATTCCATGAGCAGAGCTCTATGGTCCTGGGTCCATATCGAGTACTATAAAATTGTTTGTAAAAATCAATAGAGGCTGAGTTTTGTGTTTTTACTGGATTAAGATACTTCGCCAAATTCAGGATCCATTATATAAGTCACAACCCTATCTTGAAGGAAAAATAGACCTATATCAGCTTTAATCAAAGAAAGTATGTTATTATCCAAGTCATTTTTACAATATATATCCTCATATTGATTATAATCCGAGTAATGTACCAAATTCAACTTTTTTCACAAAGTGGTCTGAGCCAGTTCAATGATTCCAAGCCACTAATCAGAATTCTCAGAGATGCAATGTTGCTGTTTCTCCACCTTTTTAAAGATGCACTAAAAAATTTTCTTTTATGTAATCTAACCCTATGACTTTTACAAAACAGAATTTGAAAATCCTGCAATCCATGACTGATAAAAGAGATTGTGGCATATGAAACGTGGAAAGAAAGCAGATTTATATTTTATTTAATCATCAGATGAAATTTTAAAAAATGACACTGAGGTAATATACCCCAAGTAAAGACCATTTCTCAAATAGATATTTAGAATGGCAGAAGAAAAGGAAATTTTAAACCCTGTTGCCACAATAAATAAAAGAAACACCTGCATGCTTTATGTAAAATGATTCTGTTTTATCAAAGTGAAACTGAACATCAAGCCCCAGAATTAATCAAGGTGGCTACAAAGCATCTGAACAGAAACAGAATTCTGACAAAGATGAATTGTGCAAAGAGATGCTGCTTCCAATTTTAGAAGAAAAAGATTACACAGTCACCTTAATGAAGAAAGAGGGTTATGCACAGAAAATTCAGCAAGCCTCTACACTCACAACTTCCTTGAAAGTTCTGTTTGGTGAAAACATGTGCATCTTCATCCCCTAGTCCACATCCTAATCAAAGTTTTCATGGTACTATAACTTCCTATCAGTAAATTCTACAACAGTGTGCCATTGTGGACTAAATGTTTGTGCCCCACCCACATTCATATGTTGAAGCCCTAACCCTCAGTGTGCCTGTTTTTGGAGTAATGAAATAATTTTAAGGTTACCTGAGGTCATAAAGCTAGGGTCCTGATCCAGTAGCCTTGTAAGAAGAGATATCAGAAAGTCCTTTTCTCTCTCTTTCTCTCTCCACACACACAGGCACATACACACACACACACACACACACACACACACACACACACACACACACACACACACACACACAAAGAGGCCATGTGAACACACAGCAAGAGGGTGGCCCCTACAACCCAAAAGGAGAGCTCTCAACCTTACTAGCACCTTGATCTTGGCCTTCCAGCCTCCAGAACTATGAGAAAATAAATTTCTGCTGTTTAAACCACAGGATCTGTGCTATTTTGTTAAGGCAGCCTGAAGAGACATGTGCCTGCCAAATACAAACACACATACATCTCAGGGCATGGTAGACAGATATACTGATTATTACCTGAAACACAAACAATAGTAATCCACTAGGTAGAAACTGAGATAGAAACAAGATGATAAATAAAGAGCTATGCTGCTCTGGCAACTGAGCACCCATGAAAATGGGAACTAAGAAGAAAGAATCAGAGGCAGGTGAGACGTACCATGGGCATTACATCAGCACTTACACCACTAGCAAGACTTTGCCCCCCAACTCTCCCCTCCTCCCCATCATTATTTTTTTTCATTTTTTAAAGTTTTATTGGAGTACCCATCATGATTCTTAATCTGTGCTTGATAGTTCAGTAATAACTGTGCAATTAATAAGAACAAATCCTTATGAATTGTATGAGCTTTATATAAGAATTTATTTTAACTGGCTGTTACTAAATTAAGCAAACTCATATTAACAACTCAGAAGACAGTTTTTTTCCCCTACAAATTAGGTGTGATATCTGTCAATAAGCCAACCATTTCAGCAGGTTTTAATTCACTCACTTAATATGGTAAGTCTGCATTATTGGACACTAATGTAGGTGCTGGAGAGATTAATGTGTATAAGGAACACTCGGTTTCTGAGGACATCATCATGCAGGAAGACATTTAAAGAGAAACCACAATAGAATATGCTGTTATAACAATATGCGGTGGAAAGGGCTACACAAAAGTTGAGAACAAATGCCATGAGAAGCCAAAAGGAGTCAAAGACCCTGCCTGCTAGGGTAGCAAGGGCTTCACAGAGGAGGTACTGTTTAAGTCTCGTCATGAAAGGTAAGCAAGGGTGAATAGAGTCTCTGTGGAGAAGGAGGGAGTAGAGGGTTCCAGAGAGAGAAAAGAGCTGATCAAAAATTAAGAAGCTGTTAAAGAAAATGGGATGCCTGTTCAGTGGAGAGTGGTTTGTTGTGAACAGATTTAAGTACTGGAGCAAAGAGGCTGGAAATTGAATAGATGGTCTCTGGGAAGAACTTTAATGTACCAAGAGAGAAGTTTAGATTTTGTAAGTGTAGACCGTGGAGCTTTTGGCCAGGAAGCAACATAGCCAGATATACTTTAATTATTTTTTTATTTTTTTCATGTGAATATAACTTTTATTTATTTTTTAATTTTATCAGAGTACAGCTGACTTGTAATGTTGGGTTAGTTTGAATGGATATAATTTAGAATAATAACTCTAGCATCAGTATAGAGGGAGAAAGGGTGCAAAGAGTGACTAGCATGGGGAAGCCAAGTAGGAATTTTATAGTCAAAGGCAGGGGGAAGGGTGGTTAATATCCTGTAAAAGAGAAGTAACAGAAACTTGGTATTTAAATATGAGAAGCATTCATAGAAAGAATGTTTATCATTGATTCAAAATTACAGGTAGTGAGGAGTTACCACTGGGCACAGTCGGTTAAGAATCTGACTACAGCAGCTCAGCTCACTGTGGAGGCGTGGTTTTGACCCTCAGAGGATCCAGTGTTGCTACAGCTGCAGCATAGTTTGAAGCTGTGGCTCAGATTCAGTCCCTGGCCTGGGGAACTTCCATATACCGTGGCTGTGGCCATTATTTAAAAAAAAAAAAAAAAAGTGTGTATTTTTTTGTTTGCTTTTTATTTTTATTTTTGGGCTGCCCTGCAGTATATGGGAATCGTGGGCCAGGTGTCAGATCCTAGCCACAGCTGCGACCTATGGCAACCCCAGATTCCTTAGCCCACTATGTCTGTCAGGGACTGAATCTGTGTCCTGGTGCTGCCGAGACACCACCAATCCCATTTAGCCACAGTGAGAACTCCAAAAACATGGATGTTTTTAATCATTAGATCTATTTTTAAGAAAAAGAACAATGTATGAGATAAAATCAATATATTAATTTTGAATTTTTTTAAAATTTTACAGATATTCACCCAAGGGAAGTGGTCTTCTAGGAAACAATTTGTGGAACAGAGTAATAAATTAATAAGTTTCCTGAAAATCTATCATAATTTTATTTATTTATTTATTTATTTATTTATTTATTTATAAATGACTTCACTTCTTTAAATAACTTGTTCTCACCACAGCACTGTTAAAGGCATGAGCCCTATTCTGTAGATGAGGAAGCCGCCTTGCATATGTCAGGAAGTGTCCAAGGTGAGTGGCAGAGCACGCTCTGACTCCAGGCTTCTTGCTCGGGCCAGTGGTATTCCACCAGATGGTAGCTGCCTTGGAGAAGATGCTTCGGTGATACTTATTCCAATCACTTGTGGGAGGCTCTCCTCGATGCCAGTTCTTCCAGCCTGGTCATGGTGGGTTTGCCTCGGAGCCTGTCATCACCGCTCTCACAGCCATCCTGTTCCGAATGATAAACCTCAGGAATGTGCTCATTTCCACCATGAACCTGCAGCAGCTTGTACTTATTTCTGGTATGCCGGACAATAAGTTGGGGAGGGACAGTGCTCTCAGGTGGCACCCTGATCATCCTTCCAGCCTCCTGGTAAGACCTTCCTTGGAAGCTGTCAGAGGGCTCTGTAGACTCACTTCTTCAAAGAGGTTGACCTCATCCACTTGATCTTCAACTTCCTCTCCCAACTCAGAGTCTCCTGAATCCTCAGGATTCACAATGTTCAAGGCAGCACTTTTCTTCAACAAACAGAGTGTCTTAAGATTTGAGAAGCTGCTCTGGTCTTTCAGCTTCCTGCCTCTCACAGTCTTTTTACTCTTTCCACCCCCTTTGAAGTTCTCACTATACACCTCCCCAGTCTCATCTTTCACGATCATTGCATCTTCACCTATACCTGATTTCCTATTCATGACTGTTTTTTTCCACGATGTCTTGGTTTTGCTGTCTAGTAATGTCTCTTTACCTCTGGAGGGCCTCTGGTGGGGATACTTGTCTAGCTGTGATCCAAACCAACTCATACCACACTGGATGCCCTCATTTACTTCGCTGAACTGGACCTCCCAGGTAGGGGAGAAACTGTGCTCCTCATAGTTATTCTCTGCCTCATCTTCATACTCATCTTCATCCTGGTTCCCACTCTCCATCTGCTCTGCATCCTTTCTAATGTCGCACTGGATGCCCTCAACAACTTTGTTGAGCTGGGCCCACCAGGGAGGGGAGAAACCATGGTCCTCATAGTTATTTTCTACCTTATCTTCATACTCATCTTCATCTTCATCCTGGTTCCCACAGCCCATCTGCTCTTCATCCTAATGTTGCACTGGATGCCCTCATCGACTCTGTACACAGGACAGAGGGGAGGAATGACACCTCTCACAGAGGCCATGAGATTCACCTCAAGAGGGCATTTGCTGGGGCTTTTCCTGGAGCTGTATACCCTCACCTACTTTCCTTGGCAAGGGGGCAGGGGCAGGCATTACAGGGGAATGAAAATACTCCACATAGCTATCAGAATAATTATCATTATCAGATTCAAAGGAGTCACCATATCTCCACCATGGTCCCTTACTGCTTTCCGATGAAGACTCAGGGGATTGGCCAAACTGTGCATCACAGCACTTCTTCATGTCACCCTGAGTGGTCTCACCTACTTTGTTGACCTGGGCCAACCAGGTAGGGAAGGGGACATGCCCCTCGGGGTAGCTACTGCTCTCTACCTCTTTCTTTTCACCTACATTCTCAGAGGAGAATGTGTTTGTAGGGTTACTGGTCACCCTTCCTATGTCACAGCTGTCCCCTTCTGAGGGCATGTCTTGTTTTTCACTCAAGTTTTCAGCTTGTGGAGGTTCAGTTATTGTTTGTGTGTCTTTTGTTTTCATTCTTTCCCAGTACCCACCATATTGTGGTGCCATGTTATAAAACAGAGGCACTACGGGTCTTTGGTTAAGAGCACTGGGCAATGGGGACAGAAGGACAAGGAAGCCAGGATACGCATTGAACACCACAGGATATGGAAAATACAGACTTCCATTTGCGAAACCTGCCCCAGGAATGCAGATTGGATTATAGGTGGGAGTCTGGTACCAGGGACCCAGGAGAGGCTGTTGGGTCATGGGGGGCACATAAAAGAAAGGTGTGGAGTTCCTGCCCTCACAATTCTGGTTGTTTCTTGAAGAGTTCATTTTCAGGGCTGCTCTACCTCGAGGTCTGGGACTTGGAGCCTCTGTGGGAGTCTCTGTGGTGGAGCACGAAGCGCTGTGCTGGCGGAACTTGCTCTATCTCGAAGTCTATGGCTGGAGCCTCTGTGCTTGTGCACCAAGCACCCTGGATGAGTTTAGGAGACCAGAGGGCCTAGGAGACCGGAGAGCAAACTCTATCATAATTTTAATCCTAAAACCAAAGTTTAAACAAAGAGCAAAAAGAATAACTGCCCATGAGTGCCTATTAGTATATCTTTGCGAAAATATTCAGGTGATGAAAATGGAAAAGAAATAAGTGAATTCTGTGGAAGAAATAAAGTTCTGTTTGATTTCTGCAGATTTCTCTGCAACATACATTTCAAATGGGGGACCATGCTGGGGGCGAAAAGAGCATATGGACTAATTTATGACAGTTTTAGACTATAAGTAAATACTATGAGAATAGCTTCTGGCTAGAACGCTATCAAATAGGCCTGAGCATGATCATCTTTTTCAATTATGTACCCAAATCTTAGTATGCTTAGTTCTTTTTATGGTGACTCATTTTAGCAACCAAAAATTATTAGAAATATTATTCTAGAAAATGTATCTCCCAGTTTTTGCAGATCAGGATGTTTCACACTGTGACACATAGTAAGTATCTATTAGAGAGAGCCTTCAGCATCTCCATGTCTAATTTAATGAGATGGGAACTGTGTTAAACTCACACTGCTCGTCTACACTTGGGCAAACTGATATATTTTTATTTTTTTATTTAATGTATATCCATGTTTGCCTAAATTCTGTGTGTATGTGTATGGAATCATTAGGCATAGTCACTGTATAATCATTACTTTTGATCTGGGTTTATAACGGGGGCAAGAGCCATGTGAGAATAAAAATAATCTTTGAATTGGGAGCTTGAAAATTGGCCTTTTATCAGAGGGTTAGAGATAAAATTCTTATTTCTTGGGTGGTTAACAGGGTTAATCATTTTTTTTTCCTTCTCATTCTGGACTTTTAGTGATACTTGATAAATGAAGACAGATTTATTGCCTCAGCAGTGCTAATTTTAGTTCCACACTAGCAATAAGTATGATTCATTGAGCACTTGCTATTCATCAAGGACTATACGTAGAATATAGGTAATTCGGACATCTTTAAAACAACCCCGAGAGGAGGTATTCAGCCCCATTTTACAGCTAACTAGAGAGAAGTGCAGAAAAATTGTGTCACACAATCAGAGTGAGAATTTGGACTCAAAACATGCCTGATCAAAGCAGAGCACATCATTCTCTCCCACTCTGCCCTCTGCTTCTCTGCAGTTTGAAGTTCAAGGGTAGGCAACTTAACACACCTGTATAGACCCGGATGTCTTCATAGGTCTGTACACTCTGAATTACATCAGCGGGAACCTTCTGGCTACCTTCCCAAGCTGTATACCTGATTTTTTTTTAACCCCCTCATCCAAATGTCTGAACAAATTGCCCTGCACTCAATAGTGATGAATAGGAACAAAACATGTTGGGTCTTGAAAGCCTTAAGAGAGGGTCTAGTCCTTTTTTTTTCTTCCATTACCCCCATTTTTCCAATGACAGAACTGAGGTCCTGAGAGAAAGCAGTTGATCCAGAGTGTTCGGTGATTTGAATGGCAGGACTAGAACTTAGACACCCAAACTCCCTATCCTAGGTTCACTGTGGCCATTCCTATTAGCATTTTTTTTTAATATTAAATTTCATCTGCAGACACCTGAATATTCAACAAGTCTTCACTGACAGCACAGAATCTGATGTGTACACATAAAAGATGATTAGATTCCCTTCCCTCAAGACTTGTACAGTGTATTCTAGAGACGATGTGAGACAACAAATGAAAGTACAGTAGGAAAGTTGGTATAATTTCTAACAGGAGAATAACAATAAAATGTTATCTTAAGATTAACCTAGGTATGGAGTATAGAATGGATGACAGATATAGCCTATGGAAATGGAGGAGTGGTTAGAAGACTCTGGTAATTCTCTAAATATGACCATAAGAACATATTTGTACCAGGAATTTTTTCAATCCCTATCTGACAAATACTTTCTGCCTATCTTAATTCACCCCATAACAAAAGTACTTCCCCCAACCCCCGCCCCCCAAAAAAAATCCTGGATGTGCAATTGGAATGTATAAGGCTGCAGTAAGAAGGTTCAAAGTGATCTGCTATTGCATGCTTATAAAACCATTCCGAATCATTCATTCATTGATGCATACATAAATCTGCTGAACAAACACTCATTTGCCACCTACTTTGTGTGTGACATTGGAGAAACAAGAACAAATAAAACAACATGGTTACCTGAGTTCAAGAATTTTACAAATTGAATCCCCATCCAGTTGAGAAAAATTTACGTGAAAATAAGTAAGAACACTGTGTGAATGAGGGTCATGGAAGGGAGAAAAGAGGATAGACAGGACAGACATTTGATGATAAAAGGGAAGGTATCAGGACATTTCAGGAAATGTCCCTGATAAAAAATTTTTGAAAATAAAAACAGATAATTTACTAGGAATGCAGTAGAATGATGAAAGGAAGGAACAGCTTGAAACAAATCAACAAAAAAATAATTTTTCCTCCTTTCTCTGTCTCAGAATTTATCCCGTGTAACTCTTTCAATAAAAAAAAAAAAATGATTGTGCCAATCGGGTGCATAATATCTGGCTTTAAGATCACGCTAAGGAGCAAAAAGTACTATGCAAAGAGGCAGAGCGACAAGTTCATACCCTGGGCATTTAAATAGCAACACGATTTTCCTTGGCACAGAGCAGCTGAACATCAACATTAACAGAAGTAAACTATTCAATCCATTTACTTAAGCTCCTGGATGGATGTAAATTAAATACTTGAAGAAAACGAGAAGGATGAGGAATCCTTCTTATAAATGGATACACTTTCCTACCAGAAAAGAGGACTAAATGTCTTACACATTGTTTGAAATAAATATTCCATAGACATTCTGTCATCTCTTTATACAATAAAACGTATAGTAATAACAGAAGCAGAATGGCTATACTTTCACTCAACAATCACGTCCTTACATTTCATTACTCCCTAGGAAAGAACACCCATCTGCCCACATATACCACCCGGATGTCCACCTCCAGTACCTTGATCAATGCTGAGGGTCTGTGTCCTGGGGTCACCCCTTCTTTCTCTGCTCCCTTCCTGGATTCCCTCTTCCTAAACTTCTTCAGGTGGTGCAGAATCTACTACTCATGGTGATTTTTGTAAAACACCATCCCCTTTGTGCAACACCACAATGACATACTGATACAGTTAACTCTGTCATAAAAATCAGGAGCAGGAAATTATGATTTTATTATATGTATCCAATATAGAATCACAACCACTAGCACACATGTCCACATACACACAACAAGCTGTTTGACTGTTTCTGAGTTTTCTGTTAATATTCATTTGCTACTTGTTCATTCATTTTATCATCTGCTAGCTTTTGCTCACAGGCAAGTAGGAGCAAGTGCCAAGGGCTTAAGAAATTGTAGAGAAAAAAAATTACATACGGGAATTCTATCCATTTTCTTAATTTTCTTTAAAAAGAGAGGAAAGAAGAGCACTGATTTTATTCCGGTAACAACTTACTGCAACTAATGAACAAAATTTGCAGAATTCAGAATTAAATGGCTGTTGCACAAATTACTAGTGCTAGTCTCATGTTTTCTGTGGCTGTTTTCTCAAATGCAAGTCTACCTTGCTCACACCTTTATCTAACTTGTTTTCTTTTATACCACAAATTTAATATCTCAATAAAAAGAAATCTTGTGAATCTTGGCTTTAATAACAGCTTCAATTGGTTGAGACTAACCCTAAAGATCAATAACATGGTATAATTTGTAATTTTACATGAATTTAATTAGTATTATGAGGCTAGCATGTAAGAACCATCATTTATCCTGAGATTGCGTTTACCCTACAGCCTGGAATCTCTTTCTCTTTTTCTTTCTCTCTCTCTTTCTTTAATGGCTGGACCTAGAGATTGCCATACTAAGTCAGAGAGAGAAAGACAAGTATTGCATGATATCACATATGTGGAATCCAAAAAGAAAAAAAGAAAAGACACAAATGAACCCACTCAAAAAACAGCAGCAGGTCCAAATAGAAAACAAACCTATGGTTACCAAAGGGGAAAGGGGAGATGAAGGAGGGACAAATTAGGAATTTGAGGTTAGCATATACATACTACCATATAAAATAAACAGTAAGAACCTACTGTATAGCACAGGGAACTATACTGAATATCTTGTAATAACCTATAATAGAAAAGAACCTGAAAAATAATGTATATACATATATATGTATGTGTATATAACCAAATCATCCTACACATACCTAAACACTGTGACTCAACCATACTTTATTTTTTTAAAAAAAAAAAAAAAGACAGTCTCCTAGAATCCTGTGATCTCCATATGCCATTAATTGGGTATTTATTTGAGGCAAATATGTATGTTTTAAGACTCAAGATTAAAGATCCTGATTTTTCACAAGATAATAGAACAATTTTTCCATAAGGAACTAAGACCATAGTTTATAGTCAGCAAAAAGAAAGCTGCTTTGAGTAAAAACTATGGTCTACACAGAACATCCACTGATCTTTATTTGATTTGACAAAAATCTTCATTATTAAAAACCAAGTAATAAAATCTGAACTTATAGTGACTGACAAATTAAGATATCTAGTATCTAGAATATTACATACGAAGTTTTGGCTAAGGGGGGAAAGGATAAAAAGCATCACATGCAGATGCTCCTGGCAAAGGAAGAACTCAGTCTCAGGTGAGGTCCATTATGTGAAGCACATTACAAAATCCTAGGGAAAAAAATGTTCCATTTATTTGGTTGAAGTATTTTTTCTTTTGAGGAGAGGGAGAGGTGGCATAGAGGCTTGGGAATTCAAAGGCATGTACAGAATGGCTTTCCCATTCCACTTTTTGGGGCCACACCCGTGGCATGTGAAATTTCCTGGCCAGGGATGGAACCTGCACGACAGTTGCAGCCTGTGCCACAGCTAAGCCAATGCCGGATCCTTAACCCACTGTACCACAAGGGAACTTCCTATGGCATCTCCATTTCAAATGGTAATAAAAATACTTAGATCATGGCACTAGGGCACATCTGAAGAAAAAACTACCTTAACCAGAGTAAGCTAATGGCACAATTCTTTAGTAATACTTACAATTTCAAATTTTCAAGTGAGCTTTAGTTTCCTCTTCTGGTCCACTACCTACACGTGACTCATTAAGATTCCAAGAGGGAATCCCAGGAAATTTCCAGTTACACTCTACTACAGTTTAAGGAAAGATGGCAAAAAGTGCTATTAGGATACTTGTGGATTTAGAAATTCTCTAAGGTCTCAAAGACCATACCTTGGGAATTTCAATGATGATAATTTCTGTACCCTATTTGCTCCCTTTATCCCTGCACTCATGTGGCCTAGAGCTCCCTTGTAAAATACAGGGATTGGCAGGTGCTAAACTCATAGAAGAAACTTATTATGTCGGATCATTCATTGATGGAAAATTTAGCTTTTAAAAATATGTGTAATTTGCCAAATAATTTGCATTTCATTCATAAATACAGGTGGCAGGACTTTATAACAGTGTATTTCCTGTTCCCCATCGTCATTATGATTCTTAAATTACAATGAATTTTTTTCCCTAGTAATCAAAACAAAGCACATACACTACCGTATAGAGTTTGCATGATCTTTATACATCACTTTGATGCTTTAGCTTTATTTTGGTAACTGTTGCAAAGTATCAACAGAGATTTGCAAATGAAGGGCAATTTTCCCCAACTGTTCCTTGTGAGTCATATAAAATACATTTCTCCACCATAGAAGTGGTCGTATGGTAATAAGATGATAATGCAAATCATAAAATACAATGCAGCAATCCAACTAAGTGCAAATAATTAGAGTCAGTGTTAGTATTTGAAAAATGGTCCATTTGGTTTCAGTGAATATGCTATGTATCGCCACACTTAAATTCAAGTCTTTACTTAGAGATGGCCTTTTAAATTGGTCAAGTCACCAAGGCTAGAGAACATATGGAGACATTTGGGATTTCTCATTGTGGCTCAGCGGAAACAAATCTAATCGGTATCCATTAGGACACAGGTTTGATCCCTGGCCTTGCTCAGTGGGTTAAGGATCTGGTGTTGTCATGAGCTGAGATGTAGGTCACAGACGCAGCTCAGATCTGGCATTGCTGTGACAGTGGCTGTGAGCTGGCAGCTACAGCTCTGATTCAGCCCCTAGCCTGGGAAGCTCCATATGCCATGGGTGTGGCCCTAAAAAACAACAACCACCAAGAAAAGATTAAATGGAGACATTTATTTTCTCTGCTGACAAATTAAATATTCATTATAGGTATAAAGAAAGATTTACAATAAATATCCTGGAACAGAATAATAGTAATAAGGGAGAGAGAGAGAAGAGCCAACACAGACTAAAGGTTCTGGGCCAATATTATGCTGAGCGTATTAAATGCTTTAACAGATTTCACCCTAGAACACTAGTAAATAGATACTCTCTTATCCCCATTTTTCAGATGAGGAGATGGAGAGATACAGAAAGAGCTAAAGAAAATGGCAGCAATTCTCAAATGTCATAATTTTAAGTGCCCTAAAGAAACTCAGAATGTTTCTAGCACTTTCTTTAAAATAATCACATATTATATTTCAGGTAACAAATAAAGTCTTTCCTTCTGTGTTAAACCAAAGTCTATCAAGCGCACATTTAAATTCATTTCTTTCGTATATTTTTGGTGGTATGTGGTGTTTGTGTGCATTTATTTGTCTTTCTTCATCTCTACAGAAAGGAGTCTTTTTTTTTCTTTCTTTCTTTTTTTTAGTCTTTTTGCCTTATCTAGAACCGCACCCACGGCATATGGAGGTTCCCAGGCTAGGGGTCTAACAGGAGCTATAGCTGCCAGCCTTCGCCACAGCCACAGCAACGCAGGATCCGAGCCGCGTCTGCAACCTACACCAGAGCTCACAGCAATGCCGGATCCTTAACCCACTGAGCAAGGCCAGGGATTGAACCCGCAACCTCATGGTTCCTAGTCGGATTCGTTAACCACTGAGCCATGACGGGAACTCCTACAGAAAGGGGTCTTGAAAAAGAATCTCCCTGAGTACTTTTTCTCCATGTCTTTACTTTCATTCACCTGTCAGTCAGGAGTGTCTGACATCCTGGATCCAACCTCCCAAAACTGTCAGGGAGGAGCTCAATCTTGCCTCAGATGGTCACAGTGAATGTACATCTTCTATCCTTTATGATAGAGAACCTCTTCGTATGAGTAACATGGCTTGATGACATCCTTCCTTTTTAATGCTTGATTCTTGGTTTCCATGACACCGCAGGTGTCCTGGTTGTTTTTCACTTTGCATCTCTATTACTGGACTCTTTCTCCCCAACTTTAAATATTGACATTTTCAACTTTCCCTCTTGCTTCTTATCTTGTCGATGACACACATCCCCTTGATGGGTTTAATTTATCTTTAAGCTGACATCACAGATCTCTTTTCTAATTGTGGCCCATATACTTATTTACACGCTGGATGCCTCCCCTGAGTCTTACGAATTCCAGTTTCTAATATTTCTCAAGCCCATTTTTGGTTCTTCATTGCTACTATAGGAAGAAGAAGAATACAGAGAAAAGAGAAAAGGGTTGGGATCCAGTCTAAGGTTCAAAATCATATACCCTCTATGCTGGTACACAGTCTTGATCCAGACATTTAACCTCTCCAAGTCTCAGTTTTGTCTGATTACTGTAATTGGACATAATGATACCAAAAGCATAGGATATGAATGAGAATTAAGTGAGCTGATGTTTGAAAAGAACCCAAAACAGTGTTCAGAGCTTAGTAAATAAACAGTAAGTAGGTCTTCCTCCCACTTAGAATAGGCTTCTACAAATCACTGTGTAGACTAAAAACGGTGGCTCCTCACATCCCCCACCCTCCCACCCCCGGCTCTACTCTCCGCTCCTTTAAATCTTGTCTTTACACTGTGGTGAGCCATATTTCTAAACACAAATCTTATCATCTCACTCACTTACATAAAATTTTCCATTAATTCCATAGTGCCTAAAGGATGAGGTTAATATGCCAAAGCTTTCAACCCAGGGTACTTCATAACCCCATTACCAGCAACTTTTCCTGCTAGATCCCCACACCCCCCTGGTCCCTTAAGTTGCTTGTGGACTTACCTCCCTCTCATCTATCTGGGAAATTCCTGGTAATTATTTTTTAAGATTCAGCTCACGTGTAACTCCTTTTTGACATTTTTATTGAAATGGTAGAGTACCTTCTCCTCCACTGTGCTCCTGTCCTACGTTACACAACCCCAGGTTTAGTTCCTTTTTTTAAAGTATTCTTGATTTACAACACTGTGCTCATTTTGGCTACAGATCAAAGTGATACAGTCATACATATGTAAACTTTTTTTAAATATCCTCTTTCATTATGGTTTAACATAGGAAACTGATCCTACTCTGTGCTATAGAGTAGGATCGTGTTGTTTATCCCCGCCATGTAGAATAGCTTATAACTGCTAACCTCAACCTCTCATGCCATCCCTCCCCCAGGCATACCTCCCCTATACCCTTAGCAACCACAAGTCTGTTCTCCATGTCTGTGAGTCTGTTTCATAGACTGGTTCATTTGTGTCATATTTCAGATTCCACATATAAGTGTTATTTTGGTATTTTTTTTCCTCTTTCTGACATACTTCACTTGGTATGATAATCTCTAGTTGCATTCATGTTGCTGGGAAGGGCATTATTTCATTCTTTTTATGGCTGAGTAGTATTCCATTGTATATGCGTACTACATCTTCTTTATCTGCTCATCTGTTGATGGACATTAAGGTTGTTTGCCTGTCTTGGCTATTGTGAATAGTGGTGCTACAAACCTAGGGGTGCACATATCTTTTTGAATTACTAGGTTTAGTTTTTATTTCACTGGATTGAGATCATTCTTATATCATCTCACTTGTCTGTCTCAGAGTTTTATCACACCTGTAGTTTTATCTTTGATAGGAAGTAGATACTGTCTAATCATTTGCTGAGTAAGTGAAAGAATAAGTGATTCTGTTCAGCCCATCATTAAGTTCATGATACATATATCTTTATATCCCCTGCATCATTTAACACTTATAAGTACTGCAAAATACTGGCCAATACTTATCGACTTCTCATTATGTACTGGGAATAGGTTTAAGCATCTTACTACATTCATTTAATTTTCTCAGTAAACTTCTAATGGTGGTTCCAACACAGAAAGGTTGATACATTTCCTTAGAGACAACAGCTGGATTAAAAGGAAGGTAGTCAGTTAACTCCAGAGTCTGGACTTTTAATCACTGTACAGTATTTTTGCATGACTCTAGAAAGTATACAGTTTTTCAAAAAAAGCAACTATACAACGTATAGTGTATACGTGCTATGTTTTAACACAGAAATATTTCTGAAAGGAAAATATATTCTGAGCTTCTAAGAAAAATCTTTCCAGTTCCAATCTAAATAATTCAGGTTATCTTACCAACTTTAAATCCTTCTTTTTATATAGAGCCTCCAAGGAATCAAATAGTTGGGAATATATTAACTGCAGGATTTAAATTATACAGCGTAGTTTAACACAAAGAAATTAATTGAAAAAGTTTTAAGAAAATCATGTTCTTCTCCAATAAATGCTGCTACCTGGGGGCAAAGAATAGCTGCAAGGTTTATTGAGAGTAAGTTTTTTTCTAAACTAATCTGGGATTTGCTGTAAATAATATATGCACCTACCATGCTACCTTTTCATTTTCTTTTAAGTTCTATGTAAATATAATGAGACTTCTGATTAAACATCTCTGGAATAATACTCTCTCATATTACCTTTAAAAGGGCTTCTTCTTTTTTAAACCCTATAGGGGAATATATTTCCTTGATGCAAATTTATATGATATAGCAAGATCTTACTATAGTGAACTTAATTTTTTGTCATGTATGAGTAGCACTTATGTTGAAATCAGTGATATTTCAAGATAGCTGTAATTTCATTTTCCAATTCCCCAGAGAGAATTTTCTGTATTAAGTTTATTCCAAAAAGAAAACAAATGAAATATGTTGTCCTTATTTATGATGAAATAAAATTTTAAAAATGCAAGTTTATTCAATTAACAAAAAGAAAATAATCAAAATATCATTCATGATGTCTTACAGATATTGTCATTAGGAAAACAAGTCTCTGTACTTCTAATACTGCTGGCAATAAATACCTTTTTCGATAGCTAAATTTCTCTGTGGACATATGGAAAACAATATATTTTTGTTGCTGATTTTTCTTCTAAATCTACTCTCTGCTAAGTATAATAACACAAAGTAAGATAAATCTAAAATTTGACTCATAAATACCTTAATTTAGTCAACACTGTTGGAAAAAAAAATGCTTCCATCTTACACAATTTAAGAAACTATTCCTCATTCTAAACCGTAATTCAAAATTTTTCACGTTTTCATTCGTTTGCTTACTTAGTCTCCCAGAGAAAATGTATTTGCTATGAACCTGCTCATAAAGAGTCTACGAACTGAGTATTTTTTGGAGCTGAGATAATCAACTTATTATTTAAAAACAATACTGTCCTTAGGACTAAGTCACTGCATCATGACAGCAGTAAGCATTTCACGGGTTAGTCCATCATGGCAAAAGCTTTACAACACTACCCCCATCACATATTTATATCACGATACATGATTAATCTAAATACTACTAAATAGCTCCTACAAACCAGGAATTCGGCTAAAGGCTGGGGTAGGGAACCAGTGGAAATTACACCATACTGGGAGAAGACTGTCCCTTTACAGTCATTCCCATTTGAATCTAGTCAGGGGAATCCAATAAAGAACATACTTGTAGGCAGTTCCCTTTGTGGCTCAGTGCTTAACAGACCCAACTAGGATCCATGAGGATGTGGGTTTGATCCCCGGCCTCACTCAGTGGGTTAAGGATCCAGCATTGCTGTGAGCTCTGGTGTTGGTCAAAAACGTGGCTCGGATCCATCATTGCTGTAGCTGTGGTGTAGGCCAGCAGCTATAGCTCTAATTTGACCCCTAGCCTGGGAACTTCCATATGCTTATGGTCCTACAAAGTAAAAACAAACAAACAAACAAAACAAAACAAAAACCTTAATTGTAACTTAGCTGCCTCAGGTCAGATAGGTTAATGGATTAGCTGACTTTCACAACAAAGGCTCATGCATGATCAGGAGCAGAATCGATCCAATAGCTGCCTGCTTCAATCCTTCTTGGGATCCAGGACAGAGTCATTCCGGTCTGTTGTTGCTATGATTTGCTAATAAAGTTTGCTATTGCCTTGCTGGTGAACAAATAACACTTGCAGTGTTAATTATTCAGTACTTTAAACACAACATTGGATATCTACGTATACTCACAACAGAAGTGAATACTTTATTAAAAACTGTAGCCACGTATCTTACACCAAGAGGAGGGATCATTCAGATAAACTTAGCCATTTTTGCAACAGTGTCTAAATGTGAACAAATCTCTAGTTAACACACACTGCGTCTTCTTGTCTGAAACTTTCCCGGAGTTTCCTGTAAGGCAGAGGCCCTGGTGTGTGTGGATAAGAGCCACCTGGCAGTAACATTCTATCCACCTTTCACCAAAGAGCCATGTAACCATCTCTCAGTGGGTGACACCCTGGCCCTTGTAGTGTTAGCTACTAAAGTGAGATCTCTGCTTGAGCTCACATCTCACCCTGAACTATGAACTAAACAAGGAAGAAGGCCACTTCTGTTTGGCTCTCCTTATTTCTTGCTCAATTAGGATGAGGAGCTTTTTCAGGTCAATTAGTGACCATGCCTCTCTACTAGTCTATATGATATGTGCTATGGGAGAAGGATAGAGGCATAGAGGATCTTCCAGAATCAGATTGTCTCAAATCTTAGTGTGCCTGTTGCTGGTTCCACCCACGAGCAACAGAAACCTTCCTCTGGCCTAGTCTGAGGTGAGTTTATGACTAATCTCTTATTTAATCTACATGGCAGACAAAGCAAGCAAACAAAACAAAAAGTAAAAACAAATCCTAGGTCAAAGTCACATTTCCAGATTAGTATTTACTTATAAGAAGAGAGAATGGTAAAAGTTTCTATTTTCCAGCCATTTCCAATGTGTTCACAAAAGAGGGCTCTTTGATCTGGCATTCTAAAACATCTGGGGTTCTAACATCTGGGGCTCGATGTTAGAACCAGTGTCATTTCTGGTCACTTTACTTCCCCTTTAAAACTCTCCAGTGCCTTCTGATCTCACTCAGACACTACTTACCTAGAAACGGTCTAGTCCCCATTTCACACTGGATCCTCACCATACTGGTCTCACCACAACTGTCACCGTTTCCTGGAAAATTCATCCTATAGATGTCCACGTGGCTCAACCCTGATTTTCTTCCAGTATTATTCAAATGCTCCCAAGTCCCTTTTCCTGCTTCCTCTTTCTCTGTAGTACTCCACACCACTAAACACAACTCCTATTTTATTTTTCATTTTCTCCACCTCTACTAGAATATAAGTCCATGTAAGTAGAGAGTTTATTTTTGTCACTCCTGTTCATTGATACAGCCAAGCAAATGGAAAATATTAAAATATATGTTCAATGAGTAAATACATAATTTAACTCACTACAAAATAATTCACTCTTGTCTAGCCCTCATTAGACAAGCTGCCACTGTCATGGTCACTATTTCTGCTTCCTTAGTATGAAGTTTCTTGTCATGGCTTCAATTTGGGCGCTATCCTTCCAAGCAATGCATCTATATTCCAGAAATGAATATAATCAATGGACAGGAACAGAATCAAGGAAAACAGGTAGAAGACAATTGCAATAATCTGCAGAAGAGATGGTAGCGTGTTAACACATGTGTCATAGTGGCAGACCTGGTAAGTATAGGCGAGACTATGGGAGAATGCTGAATGTGCAGTGAAAGGACATTGTGATGGATCAAAGGGGAGTGTGATTTAAAAAAAGGGAAGACTGAGGAAAATAAAAAGGGGGGAATTCCCTGGTGGTCTAGTGGTTAGGACTTGATGCTTTCATTACTTCATTACTGTGGTTTGGATTCACCAAAAAAAAAAAAAAAAAAAGGAAAATTGAGGCTGACTCAAAGACTACTGGACTACTGGCTGAGGAAATGGAAGAATGAAATTGTAACGTACTGAGATGGGAGACTCTTAGGGCACAATTTGCAACCACACACTTGGTTTTAGACATGCAAGGGGGAGGTATCTGTTAGGATATGAAAGTCTAAAATTAAGGAAAGTGGCCTGGGTTTGAGATATACATTTGGATGTGTAAACATAGCGATAGCATTTGAGAGATGAGAGTGAATGTAACAGCAAAGAGAAATGCTCCCAAACAGAGCCTGAACACATCAATACTTAGAGGACAGGCATCTGAGAGAAACCAGGAAAGGATTCAGAAAAGGAGCAGCTGGCGTAGTAGAAGGAAACCAGGGCACTGTTGTATCCTGGAAGCCAAACGGAAGTGTCTTAAGAAGAAGGGAGTGAATAGTTCCCTCAAAGCTCTTCTGTTTTGAATTAAAATGCCTGAACTATACAGACTTCAGTGATGACCTTGATAAGCATTTAAGTGAGGTGGTGGTGGGAAAAAAAAAAAAGTATTGGAGCGGATTCAAGAGAGAAGGAAAGGAGAAAAACGGAAACCTCTCTCACAGGTAACTCTTGAAGAGTTGGACCACGATGGGAAAGAAGTATGTGCATCTGAACCTAGAACTATGGATAAGAAAACCTTTAATGTTTTTGTTTGTTTTAAAAGATGGAAACCAACATATTTATAATCTGATGGAAAGATCCATCTCAATGGGAAAGACTGATGACACCATTTAGAGAAGAGAGAAACGCTAGAGCAAGATCCTTAAACAGGCAAGAAGGGATGGGATTTAGTGTACATAGACTTGGTGTGTAATAGGACCTAAACTTTATCAACTATTTCAGTGTTTTACTCGGTCTGTTATCAATGTCTGTTATAAACTAAGTGTCCCCAAAATATAGTTTGGGACAAGATTTAATGATAATACTCACTGTTCCAAGAGCATGGGGATTACTGATGAGCATGTAAACTAGTAAGACAATCACCCAGTTTTACAATGTACACATTATTTCCCTTAGGATTTTATTCCACGGAAATTATGATAGTGTATAAAGACCTAATTAAAAATATATTCATGGAAGCATGTGATAAAAAAATACAAGAAGTAGAATGAATGTAAGTGAATACATAATGAAAGATTACTGCTTAAGTTAAATATAGTGATCCCAGATCACAGAAATCTGTGGGGCTATTTAACATGTTATAGTACCAGACATGTACTGATTTGGAAATAAATTGATAAGCAAAAGCAGATTATAATTAATATGCATAGCATACGGCCTATGATACCCAATTATAAGGTCTATTTTGATTTTTAAAATGTATCTGTGTGTATTCATGTTTGATGAACCAAGAAAGAACATAGCAGATACACATTAAAGAGTATGGTATGCATAGTGGGATTATAGGTAAATTTTTATTGATAGGTTTTCTTCTTTGTTTTTTATCTATTATTTCCAAAATTTTTGTAGTAATCAAACAACATATAACATTTAGAAAACGGTTAGATGATATATCTTTGTGTGTATGTGTGTGTGTGATTTTTGTTGATTTTTTTCCTCCTACATACTACACTCCTGTTTGTTGCTTTAATCAGACTGAGTTAGCATTTTAGAGACAAATCAAATGACAGGTAATCTCTTTTCTGTATTATTTACATATACTATATATATATACAAAAATTGTTAGTCATGCCATGATGTCACATTAAAATGCTTTCAAAAAGAGCTTTCCAGTATAATCTAGTAATGGCATTCTTTTATTTTATTTTATTTTTATTTTTATTTTTTTTGCCTTTTTGCCTCTTTCCTAGGGTCGCACCAGAGGCATATGGAAGTTCCCAGGCTAGGGGTCTAATCGGAGCTGTAGCTGCTGGCCTACGCCAGAGCCACAGCAACGTGGGATCTGAGCTGTGTCTGCAACCTACACCACAGCTCAGGGCAACGCCGGATCCTTAACCCACTGAGCAAGGCCAGGGATCAAACACTCAACCTCATGGTTCCTAGTCAGATTCGTTAACCACTGAGCCATGATGGGAATTCCAAACTTTCATTTTTCGAACTTTCCCCAAAAGTCCTTGATTCGGACTTTTGGGGAACTGCCAAAATTAAATTTTAAAAAAAGTATATTTCCACGTTGTTTCAGCAATTACAATTTTGAAATATTTTATACCACAGCATAACCATTTCCTTGCAAAGAGGGTCTCTATAGAGCTGTAGTCATGAGATATGGAACAAAGATTCATGCCAACCAAACATACATTTCCTGTTTTAGTAAGGAAGCTAAACATTAGGATGATTTGGACAAGAAATGTGGAACTGGGGAGTATGATCTGAAAATTTTTAGAGTAATTTTTTTTGTCTTTTGTCTTTTTAGGGGCACACCCATGGCATATGGAGGTTCCCAGGCTAGAGGTCAAATTGGAGCTGTAGCTGCCAGCCTACATCCATAGCCACAGCAATGTGGGATCTGAGCCACGTCTGAGACCTATACCACAGTTCATGGCAAGGCCAGACCCTTAAACCCTGAGAGTGGCCAGGCATCGAACCAGCACCCTTATGGATACTAGTCAGTTTCGTTAACGACGGAGCCATGAAGGGAACTCCTGAATATTTTTAGAATCAAGAAAAATAATTATGGAAGGAATTACTTTGCTATATTTTCAACTAGGGTTTCACATGACTCTGAAAACTCCCACACAAGATACTCCCTGCCAAAGATAAATAAGTGCCTTATGACCTGTACATGAACCCAAATATTGGATGTACATTCAGAAAAGATGGTGCTGGTATTTTTATCCCTAACATTTCACTTAAAATTGAAAGAAATTTCCATTCCAAGTGGAATGTGTAATTGAAAATCCTGGGCAATATCATACTTTCTACATCTGATTCTGAGACAACTAAACGCTATACTTGCAGATAAAATCTATATAGGCATATTTAATTCCTTAGACCCCGTTAGCATTAAATAACTAAATGTAACTTTTATACCATCACTTAAAATTGGGATTTTTAGAGCTCAGGAACTAAAACTCAAGTCAGTTTGGGAACTGTTCAAAGTTGTGTAGCATTTTAATGTCCATGTAGGGTCCAGAACCCAGATCTCTTGATGCACAGTTTTGCAATTTTTTTTTTTTTTTTTTTTTTTTTTTGTCTTTTTGCCTTTATCTAGAGCCGCATCCGCGGCATATGGAGGTTCCCAGGCTAGGGGTCTAACAGGAGCCGCAGCTGCCGGCCTTCGCCACAGCCACAGCAACGCGGGATCCGAGCCGCGTCTGCAACCTTCACCACAGCTCACGGCAATGCCGGATCCTTAACCCACTGAGCAAGGCCAG
>PVHT020000140.1:4408178-4429907 GCA_004024745.2 Catagonus wagneri | reverse complement strand
CTAGGGGTCTAACAGGAGCCGCAGCTGCCGGCCTTCGCCACAGCCACAGCAACGCGGGATCCGAGCCGCGTCTGCAACCTTCACCACAGCTCACGGCAATGCCGGATCCTTAACCCACTGAGCAAGGCCAGGGATCGAACCCGCAACCTCGCGGTTCTTAGTCGGATTCGTTAACCACTGAGCCACGAAGGGAACTCCTGCAATTTTTTTTTTAAACTGCTTCAACTAAATGTAGAATTTAACTTTCTTCTTGCAAAGAAATTACATGAGTACCCACTTGAAATACGGGCAAGACTCTGGCCTTATCTCATGTCTTATTCTATGCTGCTTGATCTCGGTTACAGAATAAGAACACAGAATAGAACGTCAATGAAGTGCTGGTTTCTTTTTTTTTTTTTAAATTTTTAATTTAATTTTTTTAGCCATGGCATGCAAGTGGCTTAATATGGGATCCTAACTCCCAAACCAAGAATCAGACCTGGGCTGCAGTGGAGAAAATGCCAAATCCCACCCACTAGACCACAGGTTACTCCCTCTCTTCCGTCTCTAAACTTCTGAAGTGTTGATTTCTTGACCTTCATTGAAAAATGTTATGAATATAAATAAGATACACGCCATTTGGGACCAAAAATTCTGGATATGGTTTTTCAGTCTGACCATCAGGAATAGAGGAACTCGAGTTACATAATTAACAATTTTAGAAGGTATATTTAAGGATATTCTAATGGCCTTCATTTGAAAATTCTATAAGCTACAGACATGTAGTGTCTTAAAATGATCCATTCACTCTGAGAGAGGCAAATTATCCAGGTGAGTGAGGACATACAGGCAGTTTCCAGTTTAAGCCGTTTAATCCCACACAATCACTTATATGATCTCTCTAAAATGCAGATCTAAATACTTCACTCTTCTTTTTAAAACGTTCCAGGGTTGCCCTATTGCCCAGTGGATACACTCTACAATCATTAGCTCACACCAGGCTCTTGACAACCGTGTTTTTAGCTGTCCTGCTGGACACAGCTTAATCCCCTGTCCTCCTTCCCTTTAGTGCACTGAATGGTTCAGCAATATTGTATTTTTGGAAGACCTTTCAGCTGCTGTCTATGCCAGTTAGTACCATACCACAAAATGATCATGTTCTGTTTACTCCTTTGCCTCTGACACTAGACCCCAGGGTCCTTGTTGGCAAGGACCAAGTGGCATTTCTGTACATATCTCCAGCACTTTGCACAGTAACTAGAACTCAAAGAATATATGTTGAACAAGTGAAAAAAACATCAAAATTAAAAATACACTGAGATTACAAAAAGTTTGATTCTTTTGAATATGTGCTTATTTTGTCAAGGAGATTTGTGTCAGGGACATAGGCATTCCAAGTCCCTTGGCACGTAAAGTCTTGTCATGCTCATAACTCCATGTAAACAAATAACTGGATAACATGCAGATCACAGTTCCCTGTTCTAAATTTCATTATAGAAAATAATATTCATCTATGTTTCTTGCTGAAATGCAATTCTCCCTCATCCCATCCTAAGATTATGATGCAGTCATTCTGTGGAATGGTTGTCATGGAAACACACACATACACAAGGAGGAGTTTCATTGTGGCACAACAGGTTAAGAATCTGACATTGTCACTGCCAGATCCCTGGCCCAGGAACTTTAGCATGCTGCAGGTGTGGCCAAAACAAACAAACAAACCAAAACACCAAAGAGAACTTTTATCATGCTTTCTGTGATGTTCTATATTGTCGCAATTAAAATATCTCATTGCCATGCACCTAGGTGTTAGATAAGTGAATGTTATTATTTTATCCATTTAAAAGCTGTCTGTTCAAAATACTGTCATCCTTGCAATTAAATGTTGCTTGTAAACATAGGAAAAATAATCAGCGATTTTCTTTTTTTTTTCCACTATAGCTTTGACACTTTATTCATCCTATTGCTTACCAGTGTCATTCACCAAAAGTAATCAAACTGAGCTGTGCACATGAAGAGGCCCGCTGTTAGCTGATTCACATCCATACTATGTAAATAAGCAGGTCCTACTGGGATTGGTCAGATATACACAATGCAGAATTGTGTAGAAGCCGAATAAAAATGTGCTACTCAACTTAGGTCGTTCCCCTTCCTTCTTTCATTCAATGTTTTAAAATATATATTTCTGTGTTTTCAAATTATTCAAGCTGTTCGGGTTATTAAACAGTGAATCCATCTGGCTTTAAAATACAGAAATGTACTACACAGACTCTTCTAGAAAACTCTGTAAGAGCTTCTATTATCTACTGAAGAACTAATGCACTGCTGTAATTGTGCCTGCTGGGTGATCAGGCCCCAGCGGCTGCGGAAATCAGGCCCACAAAGAAAGGCAAGGCGGCAAAAAGGACATTTGCTCAGCAAGAAAGGTTGCAGAAGTCCTATGACAAATGAGACAAAGCAAGTCAAGTAATAATAGAAGAGCTTTTTGAACATTTTCAGTAATTTGGTTATAACTAACTCTAGAGTGCATTAGCAGAAGATTCTTAATCAGACCCTACTTTTCCATTAGAGAGACTAATTACAGTCGGTCTTTTATTGGTAGATTTATTTTTCCTCCATGAAAATGCTTAGCAAATATAAACTAATTTGTTTGAATTTCCCTTTGTCCATATCTCTGTTTTCTGAGCTGGCCCAAAGCTGTCACATCAGAGACTGCACACACAGAGGGCACTGTTCACTAAATAATCCCCATTCTGCTGGCAACTGATTAAACCAAATCCACATTAATGTGAGATCAACTCCCATTCCTCAAACGCGGTGTCTGTTGTAAAATCTTGTTTTTACAAGTCTGGCTAAAATCTGCTATCTTAATTCCAGTTTCTTTTAGAAAAAATTATTTTGCATCGGAGTGATATATTTTCCTCTTGCTGAATCTATCTGTTGCTAGGCCAGAGATCTGCTTAAAAAGACTTCTTAGGAAGCTACTTGATAGAAGAGGTGTTCGTTTCATGCCTGGGTGACTAAGATCACAGTTAATCCAATAAAATATTTTTTTGGAGACACGTTTTTTCGTAAGAGACAGAGTAACCCCTTAACCCCTACCTTGCAGGTATGATCTTGAAGATATTACTTGCAAGAAAAAAAAAAAAAATTAGGTTGCTGCTTCAGTTCTCTTTTATTAACAGTCAATTTTACTTGCTTTCTTAAACAAAGCAGTACCGGTGGGTTTCCAGTTGTATATCCCTTATTAATGGAATAACAATGCTAAAATCTAGAAACAGTCAATATGAAAAAAAAAAAATAGAGTAGTGGGTATAGGAGCCAACAAAGCAAACTAAGCAACAGAAATTAAGAAAAAAATCTGCATTATTTCACCCAAGATTATTGCAAAAATCAAATGATTTTTTTTGGCAATGAACAGTTAGCAAATACATAGTATGTATTACCTGCAAAAGACACAGTGGTAAGCAAGACAGTCTTGGATTCAAGATTTTGTATTTTATATTAAAAATTAAGTGTGATGAAAGTTATGGGTTTTCTAAAAGGTTTATAAACTTTTAGAATGACATAAATTAATATACATTTTTTGTTTCTCAGTCAAAAAATCAAATATCAGCACATTCACAGGTTTTAGTCTAATTGCAAAATTCAGATAATCACTGTGAAAACATTTTGCGACAAGTGCATATCTTGTACACTGTAAAATGTTTAACATAATTTAGCTTTTATTATAATGGCCTTAAAATATCATTTAAAATTTTATCGTGATAGTAACAATATAAAATATCACCATGACCACAGTTACTCTACTTGAAAAGTCAAGAAAATATGTACTTCATTTTTTTTATTAATTGTACAATTGAGAAATTTTAGGGGAACATCAGTTGTATTGTCCTCCTATTATATTATATCTCTTGTAAATCCTTACTTCCAGATTATTGCTTCTTTTTAATATTCCCAATATTGCTATTAATGTTTTTGTAATTTAATAGAGGGATATTTTCTTTTCTGCCCTATATTTTTATTTTCCGTCGGTTATGTATTGCAGAACTATTTTTTTTTTTTTACTGAAGATAAAGTTAACATCTAAGATATCCATTCTAAATTACTATCAGAATATAATGATTATATTTTATTGAGCACCTACTGTATGTCACACTTTAACTCCATATCTAACTCTTAGAAAAATGCTAGAAAGGCCCATTATCTCAATATGTATAAATGAAAATTATAGAATTTAGCATCTGTCTTTAGGTATGTATAGAGGTAAATGAATATTTCATTTATGCCCACATTTTTATACTAAGTCATTAAGTAAATATTTTTTGAGCACCTAGGTTAAATGCTGAGGATCCAACAGTGAACCAAACAGACAAAATATTTGCCATCAGTATGTTCTAGTGGGGCTAAGTTCACTAAAGGATTTAAGCAATACAATTTTACATAAACTTTAATCGGTTTTCATTAATAATGGCACAAAATAAAAACCTGGATTTAACAAGGAGCCAGAAAAAAGGCTAAGTATAATTTCATCATGATCAGCCTTATTTTTTGGAAAGCTTTATAAAGAATTACATAAAATTATGTTATAAGCCTTATGTCTAGTATTTGATAGAAGCTTAATATGATATTGATTATACTGATAGATATTTTAGTTATTATTAGTAGTGGTAGTATATATGGAATCTACATTTGCCTCTCAACTTTAAAATAGTCAATGCAAAAGAAATAAATGTATTACGTCAAATCGTTATAAAAATTTTCCTATAATAAAAGCAGCAATTACTCAGAAAAGCACCAAAAAGTATTTCCGGTCCCAAGACTTTACTGAAATCTCTTCCACTGTTCAGAAGAAACAAGGCAGTGTTTGATGAAAACCATGGAATCGTTCTTATGTTAAAGTCCATAATGATGACATGTTTTTCTTATAGCTCTTCAAAAATACTGAAAGACGTCAGATGACTAGAATCAAATGGGAGGATAAAATAAAATGAGATCTGTTCCTCAGCTCCCTAAGTGGTTTAAAAAGTGGTTTTCTACAGTATTTTATAGATACAGACTACATATCTTTTAAGAAAAATCTCTAAAATATTTCTCTTAACTCAGAGATTAATAAATACACAAGAACACAAGATTTCACAGAACAAAAATGTCTAGATTGTACTTCTTTTGCTACCAACTGAGTAGCAATCCACATGGTTTAATAGATCATTTAGCCAGGGACCTGGCCAACCTTTCCTTAGAAAGATGTGTTATCCAAAATTTTCCATGACTAAAGATAAAAGACCTTTGAATACAATTGAGCAGAGAAGTCAAAAACTCCCTTTAAAACACAACTTTAAAATCCCTAAGTATCAAATATGAAATCTGAATTTCAACCCAGATCTGATATCCAAGTCAATTTTTTTTTCTCTTTTTAGGGCCACATCCATAGCATATGGAGGTTCCCAGGCTAGGGGCTGAATTGGAGATGTAGCCACTGAACCATGCCACAGCCACAGCAATGCGGGATCCAGGCCACATCTGTGCCCTACACCACAGCTCACAGCAATGCCAGATCCTTAACGACTGAGCAAGGCCAGGGACTGAACCCACATTCTCATGGATACTAGCCGGGTTTGTTAACTTGCTGAGCTATGACAGGAACTCCCCAAGTCAACTTTTTATTGCTCATACCAATATGTAGAAATCTGTGTTAGAATATCAAATGTCAAAATCAGTTATATTGTATTCAATAAGTTTTAGTATACTCAATAATTATTAGCATACTTTTTTCTATTTTTATTCACAATATAACTTTTTTTTGGCTGCACCTTTGGCATACGGAAGTTTCTAAGGCCAAGGATCAAATCTGAGCCACAGCTGCAGCAATGCCAGATCCTTAGCCTACAACCATAGATCAAATGGGAGCCGCCACAGAGACAAGGTCAGATCATTTACCCACTGCACCACAATAGGAACTCCCATAAAATATAAATTCTAAACATTAAAAAATTATTCCAAGACAATAAATGATTTCAGCTAGAGCTAGAATTAATTTGCTGTTACACTGATGAAATGCTGAAGGATAAAAGAAAACAGTATTTGACTTCTTTGAAGCATGCTAGCATCAATTTATATCTGGAGTAGCTAAAGTGAAAATTGGTAATAAACGAATTTTTCTCTGGTACAAAAATTAATTAAGTAGAAATGAATTTTACTTCTATGAAGTATTATTTGATGATATACAACTAGTCCTTCTATTTTTGTAAATAAACAAAGGACGGACTTTTCTATAATTATTAAGACAGAATATGTCCAGTAATAAACATGAGTTATTTATTAGATTATATTGAAGGCTATGGTGATGGTTAGTTTTATGAGTCAACTTGGCTATACAACTGTCCCCAGATATTTTGGCAAATATTATTCTGATGTTTCCGTGGTTTTTTGGATGAGATCAACATCTAAATCAGCTGACTTGGAGTAGATTATCCTTCATAATGTGGATGGGCCTCATCCAGTACACTGAAGATCTTAACAGAAGGAAGACTGAATTCCTTGAGCAAGAAGGAATTCTAGCAGGTGGCCCTTGGACGTGGATTGCAACTCTTTCCGCCTGCCGGTCTACCCTGCATATGTTGGATTTACCAAGCCTCTATCACTGTGTGAACCAACTCCTTAAATTAAATCTATATCTTTGTCTCTTCTTTTTCTTCAGGCAGACAGACAGACAGACAGATCACCCCCCCCCACACACACACACACCTTTTTGGCCTGTTTCTCCAGAGAAACAAACTAAATACAAACATCACCATAATTTGCAAATGAGTAAAAGTTTATCAGAGTTTTTAGAATCTGGAAAGCCTAAATACGCACTGTCTAATGTTTTGGATAATCTGGTAATGTGGTATTCTGAACAAATACAAATTGAATATAAATCAGATACAAGTGTATCTGGAATAATTTAACTAACTAAAGAGATACAGGAATAAGTCTTATTCACTGATATGAATGAAGAGCAGAGGGTCTAGAGTGAACTAACTGAATGAATGAATGAATAATGAACTGTTACTGAATTATCGTATTTGACCAATAGGAAAATGCAAGTAATAATTAAACTATACTGGGCATAAAATGGTTCTTAGCATTTAGACAAAATAATAATAATGATAATAACAATAATAATATGAAGAATGGAATGGAAATATTTCCATAGAAAAGTTTTATTAAATGAAAATTTTAAAAGAAGACTGGTCAATTTTCTGTATGTGTTTTTATAACTGACTGTCATAAAACCTGTGAAAAAATCTGCATGAAAATTAAATTTGTCTGCATTACTGAGTGTCTAGTATTTGGCAGGTGTTATAATAACTGAGAACACACTACAATCCGATGTAGAAGGAACTGCATCTCCATTTTACAAATCAGATAACTTTCCCAGGATTGAAAAACCCAGGAGTTCTACTGAGGACATTCAAATTCAATCAGCCTTACTCCAGAAGCTCCAGAACCATCCTTCTAACATAGTATGGCAAGTAAGAACACAAGTTAGTAAACAGAGCTTTGGATTCTTAAGCTTGAAGTGGTTTTCAAATAACTGAACGATCATTGTCTATCCTGTTTTAGATTAGACTTTTCTGCTATGAGTGTAAGAAAGCAACTAATTTCCTGAGATCTTTTCCAGGTTTACTCTTTTACATTTGTTCCTGAAGTAGTTTTAGTGATTTAACTAACCTCCAAGATAAAGCAAAAATGAATCTTTTGTCTGGGTAAATGTGCTCAGGATATTTAAACTGGCAACTAAAAGTTATCAAAACTGTGCTGCTAGGCTTTGAAAAAAATAAAAAGAATCTTTGTACCACACACAGTACATGGTTTATTTCTTGCATACATGTTCCTCTCCAATCATGAAACCACATTTTAGACCTCATTTTTCCAGGGAACACTCTGATTTTGAAGAGAGAACTGCCTTTGTCCTCTTCATGCACTTAATTGTCACTCATAGCCATATAATAATAAACAAATGTGAGCCACGTTTTTGTACACTGAAGTAATTACTGATGCCACAAATATAATTTTAAAAGGGTCTATTTCACTTGCTGGTATCAACACAGAGTCAAACATTTGTACAAAGTCATAAAGGAATAATATATGCATCAAAGATGTAAGCTCATTTTTGCATGTCTGTGCCTGCATACATTCTTGATTGTATCATACAGGAGGGCAGATTTTTGAATAATTTTAGTTTAAAAAGTATCTGTTGACATAGTATTATTTAAATATAGTTTGTCCCGTTAACTATCTCAGTGTTTTGTTTTATATTAAATCAATACATTTATTTCCCAGAACTAAATCGGTTGTTCTGCAGGGAGTTTGAAAGTACCAGCTTTTGTATAATTCCTATTTTTCCATCACAGAACTATGACTGAGCAGGATCCTGTGAGGCCTTCCCAGAGTAGACCCCCACTCTTGTCCTTCACCTGCTTCTTTATCTATTAAAAAACTCTAGTCAAAGAACCAGTTTAATCAGAGAGGCGAAAAAAATACAGAGAAAAAAGAAAATGGTAATAATAATTCAGCCATTCTACAAAGCCAAAGACCTTCAGTTCTTCAAAGACTATAGATAATATTCTGAGCCATGTCCTTCAATCCGTTTTGCAGATGCTAAAGCCCCCACCAGGTGGAAGAAGTCAACTGTGCTGCCCACAAGCACATGAACCCCAGATTTGTTGGAACCAAAAGGTTGATGACCCTGACGCCCAATCACCTCACCAGCCACCAATCTGGTAAATGTCCATGAGATGATCACGCCCTGCTCCTCACTACTTCCTCCAAGTTGGGGCACAGTCCTTGAGGCACTAGCCGGCTGTGTTCCCTTCTTTGCCTGGCAATTAAAGCTACATTTTGTTCCCTCCAACTCTGTCTCTGTGTTTGTATTTGGCATCGGTGTTCAGAGACAACTGAGATTTCCGCAAAAGCACCATCAAATGACGTAACAAATGTAAAGGTCAGAAAAGTGGCGAGGCATTGTCTCTAAACTGTTTGGTCAAAAGCCAAAGCAACCAAAGTAGACAGAATTGGTTTAGAAACAAGACAATATCTAATTTTCAGCAGTTATAACATGAAACATGGTATTGTCAGAGAAGTTCAGTTGAGAGCTTGGAATCAGATGACATACTACGCTGAGTCCTATGAGTTTGCTGATATTTGACCATTTGGTCTACAAAAAAAGTAATTCCATAGATGTTAACCAACAGGTCAGTTTTCAAGGACCCGGCAGACAATTGTGATATAACTTAGAAAGGCCTGGTAAAATGGTCAAAGAAGAACTCAAGGACAAGGAAACTCATTTATGAACCTCCAGTTAGCAATACCCTTATGTATGGTTATTCACAGAACTTGCTTGGTTTAGGTTTTATCGGTGATTAATAACCAAGTTGGAAATTGAATTAAAAATTATTTCTTCTCTAAGTAATAAGCTGCACTTGAGTCACAGAGTGAACAAAGAATGAAAGTAGTTTTTCATGATGTCTCTGTTCTGGGAAGACAAGAGTTGGTGAGATACTGTAACAACTAAACAGGAGAACTTTGATTTCCCTCCGGCTAAGAAGGAAAGGCAACAAATTGTTATGGGTATTTACAGCTTTTTTTTTTTCTTTTTTTAGGGCCACACTCACAGCATATGGAAGTTCCCAGACTAGGGGTGGAATTGGAACTGCAGCTGCCAGCCTATGCCACAGCCACAGTCAGGCCAGATCTGAGCCATGCCTGCGACCTATACCACAGCTCACAGCAATGCCAGATTCTTAACCCAATGTGCAGAGTCAAGGATCAAACCCACATCCTCATGGATACTAGTCAGGTTCTTAACACGCTGAGCCACAACAGGAACTCCCAGTGTTTTCAGCTTTTGAAGTTCACCTCTCTTTCTGCCCCCAGTATCATGAGAACCCCTCTTCCATTGGCTCAGAACAGGTATCCTGGCTGGAATATATGCTTTTTCCTGCTTCTGCATGTCATATGCAACAGGGCTGGCCAGTTTGAGATCTGCATGAATCTGGCTACAGTTCTTCCTTGGGAAAAGTGTGTTATCCAATTTAGGCCAACATGAGTTAGTTTCAAGACTTTCATTCAGACTCTTGGGAAAGAATTATTACTCTGCTGGACTTGAACCTGGGAGAATGCAGGTCTGGAGATGCTAAGGGTACAAGGTTGGGAAAGTCCCTGAGAGTGAGGCTAACATGGAAGAGAGAAGAACTAAGAAACGGAGAGAGATTGGGACCTCCTCATCTTTTTTAAATATCTAATTCCAACTATCTAAGATATTTCTTTTCAGTTAAATGGACATAAATTCCTTTTGGTTTAAGCAAAGTTCAGGTACAGTTTCTGAACTTTCCTCTTTAAAAAAGTCCTAATTAATACACAGGAAGGAAGAGATGAGCAGAAGAAAGCAAGAACTTCCTTTCGAGTGCACTCTCAGGGATAAGGCTCCTTGGGGAGGGGTCTTAGTTTGAGGATATCACTAGCTGACTTTAGCTGTTACCCTGCAGTGTGCACAGGCTTACAGAATAATAGCATTGTTAACCTCCAGAATCAAAAAGAGAAGTCATTACAAAATCCTGGCTCCCTTTAGACCCTTTCTCAAACTAAAGTATTAATATATTAATAAGTATTATATTGGAGATAAATGCAATTTATGTTCCATGCACAGACCCCTAACATTTTTACTGAAAAACTCTATCCCTACCTAGACATTTTACAAATGTAGTCAAAACTCATTTCAATTTGAAAATACTTCTGTCAGAACATATCATCCTTATAGCTTGTGCTTTCAATCATTCGTTCTGAAATGTCCTTTTACTTGTTTTTCCCATAAAAAAGTCTCTATTTCTGTAAGCTCAGCTCAAATACCACCACCTCAACCTTGAGCATCAGCTTTCCTACATCATAAAACATCTATCTGCCCACTTTTTTTCTCATCCAAAAATATTAAATACTTATTAAATGTGTTGGATGTTTTGTTCAATACTGAGGATTAAAAAAAATTCTAAAAGTTCTAGCAGTGGCTCAGTGGGTGAAGAACTGATACTGCCTTCCTAAAGATGCAGGTTCAATCCCTGACCTCACTCAGTGGCTTAAGGATCCATTGTTTCACAAGCTGCAGTGTAGGTTGCAAATGTGGCTTGAATCCAGCGTCTGTGGCTGTGGCGTTTGCAGGCTTGAAGCTGCAGCTCTGATTCAGCCCCTAGACCAAGAACTTCCATATGCTTCAGGCACAGATGTGAACAGAAAAAAAAAAAATGTTTTTTAAAATGCTCGGATATATCTGCCCTAAAAAACTTTATCATCTAGGGAAAATTACAAATAAAATACATTAACAATTTACTAAGTTCTAAAAAGAGCTTTCGAATACATAATTACAAGTGAGAAAATCAGAAGGAAACAGGAGATGCCTGAGGTGATAAGTGAGGAGGTGAGAGGTAATAAGGAAAGATTCTACTAAAACAGGAAGCAGACATCAGGTCACGAAGCTACCTCCATGCCCTTTGTCTATCACGAAGGGCACTGAAATGGGAACCAACTGGATGATTTTAAGTAACAGGACAACATAACTGGGTCATATTTGAAATGTTCACTTTGGCACTAGGATGGACTATGAACAGGATGGTCTTTCACGCCATGGGGTTTTCACACCGATTTGCCTAGGACAGACATGGTTCATCTTTGATGAGTTGGTGAAATTATGAATCTCCTGCCTTCATCATCAAAAAAAATGTCCTATCCTGGGCAATAAATTTTGTCATCATCTTAAAAGTGGATTATAATGTAAGAGAATTAAAATGTAAGATACAAGAGAGGCCCGTTGGAAGTCTGCTGCATGAACACAGCCTAGAAAGAATGGTACCTCAACTAAGTTAGTGGCCAGGTAGATGGAAAAAAACAAAATCATTTTGTGCTACTAGAACCAGTTACCTGTACCTTGATTTAGCACTTAAAACATTTGGTTTTAAAATTAATCGTTTAGGAGTTCCCGTCGTGGCTCAGTGGTTAACGAATCCGACTAGGAACCATGAGGTTGTGGGTTCGATCCCTGGCCTTCCTCAGTGGGTTAAGGATCCAGCGTTGCCATGGGCTTTGGTGTAGGTTGCAGACGCGGCTCGGATCCCGCGTTGCTGTGGCTGTGGCAAAGGCCGGCAGCTACAGCTCCTGTTAGACCCCTAGTCTGGGAGCCTCCATGTACCGCAGGGGCGGCTCTATGTAAAGGCAAAAAGACAAAAAATAAATAAATAAATAAATAAATAAATAAAATAAAATTAATCGTTTATATGTTTGTTTTTCTCCATTCAATCTTATATTCCTTGAGGGCAAGAACTACATCTTCAAGTTCTGTTTTTCTTCAGAGATTAGTGCAATGCCTTGAACAAACTGCTTACTGAATAAGTATATATGGATTTGAATTTAATAAAATTTTATTAGCTCATTTTACAAAGAGAAATAAATGATTAAAGGCCTTTGCAGAGTTCTTTATTATTCATGGGCAGTGGAATTTTATCCTCATGAGTTAACAACACGTAATACATACAGTTTATAATTTTAAGCCTTTCCCTCTAGTTCTATTGGATGACTTCACCATATTGGGCCAGCAAATGAAGTCTCTATTACTTAAAATTAACTCAGAGTCCTGATAACAAGAGATGGGGTCTACCACCAATTGAAGGTAGAAAGGCTTTGTGTTTGGTCAAGAACAGGGTCTTAAAATTTTTTTTTTTTTGTACTCCTCAAGGTAAGAAATACAATTACACACCATTATATTCCTATTGCCTGGAAAAAAAGTCCTAGTACTCAATCTGTTTTTGTTTTGTTTTGTTTTGTTTTCCTCCTCTGGAAGCATCAACATTTAATAATGACTTCTGTAGAAATGGTGCCTTAAACTAAACCACCCAAAATAACTCATTTATCTAAAATATTACCAAAGTAAAGGGGGTGATATTTAGAAGGGTAGATCTGCTAGAAATCTGCTAATACATGCAAAAACAAGTGGGCATCAAATAAGGTTGTCCATCCACCTACTGTCCATGATACAGATTCCCACACACTACTATAATGAACATGCATTATAAACTTGCAAGTTTTCAATTTAAGCTCTCTTCTCAAATTAAATGGTATTTGGATTTCCTGGGGAATTGCTGTTTACAGTGTATCAGCAGGATAACTATGATTCCATATATGGAACCTTGCATTACGTAGCAAATTGGCTGCTACAGAGTTCAATTATTTTTGTCTTCTTTAGGTATTGTAATGTCTTTCACCCTGAAATATACACAATTCAATAAAATGTGTATGCTGGGTCATATTTAATTTGTAATGCTAAGAGCATAATTGCTTAGCAGGTATCTTGAATGTGAATCATGCTGACACCCATTCTACATTTTATGACATTTATTCTCTGTCTGATTTTTCCAGAACTCAATAAAAATTACTTATGCCCCAAACTTCTTGATGGATCTCTAGCTCCCTTATATTTTGACCTACTTTTCCCCAACAAGCCCAAAAGGTCTTGACCTCTATTATCAAAATCTCAACGCAGATGGAAGCTCTGATGAGATTCTAATTAAGTGAAAACCTTTCTGTAATTATACATGTTCACAATTTAATGAGAATCTTTCTATAATTAGAAATTTATTTGGGCACTTTAAAAATTCAGAGGCTGTTGCTGTGATGCCCTGATTCAAACATTTTTCATTCATGAGGGGGCAAAGTTCTCTTCCCCACAAATGTATCACTGTCCTGGGAAGTTTTTCCTTAATTAAGTGGACTGTGTGGTTGAATGATGACCCACAGAACTTTTTCTCACTCTTCTCTCTTCTTTTTTTGTTGTTTGTTTGTTTTTGTTTTTTTATGTTTCTTAATCTTAACACATGGTAGAACACTTTTGGTTAAGTATAAAGTAGTTGTGGTAGCCAAATAAATTTATATTTATCATTAAAAAAAATCCTCAGAAATTTTTGGAAAGAACCACAAAAATCTTTGAGTCTGTTAAGGGTAATGTGAACAGTGGCAAAAAAGAGACAAAGGAAGAGGCCATGAATGGACATACTCTTGGGCTAATAAATGACTGGACATAGAGGGAGGGAGACAGAAAGCCTAAGACCCAGTTCAGAGTGGTGATGCTTTGCTCGGAGCTCTATTTAATTCTTGCTTCCTTTCTATATCTTGGACGGTTGCAGGTTAAATCAGTTTTTTAAAAGCTGGTCCTTATTCCCTCCTTAATTTTCTAGAGAATGCACATCAACACCACCCCCAACCCCCCAACTCATGCATCCACAGGAAACCAGGTTTTACTCACAAGAGTAAGTTTCCACACAGTGAACCAGAGAGTAATAAGGGATTAACCCAGGTATAGGAATGAAGTCGCTGCGTGATCCCTACCCCTCAATAGGGCTGGTTCTGAGGAAGTCTCTTCCATGCTCTCAGAGACAGAGTAAGGACTTTTGTTTGTTGGCCTGGCATGGTTTAACATCAGCTCTTTCCTTTCTAGCTGGAAAGATGTCAACACTCTTTCTGTCCATTTAAAGAATCATAACATTTCCCAACATTTAGAATAAACTTCAGCAACTTTAGCACAACATCTGTGGAAAAAAACACACTGAGAGAAATAATGTGCTCCAAATCTCAAAGTTCCCAGGACCAAAGTGCCTGAAATTCTGCTGTGCAGAAGAATCCAAGCAGCATTAGGGAAAATATTCTAGAGAGTCAATAAGTAAAATGAAATATGCAAAGACTTTTTTATGATATTTATAGGCTGAATAAGACAAAATAGAGATACTGTTGAGAATGCGTATAAACTCAAATCCTACCTGTGTATCAGGCATTTCTTTGGTATGTAGGCTACAGCAATTTATTTTTGTTTGCTGTGAATCTTAAATAATTTGTTTCATGTGTGTGTTCAGTTTTCCCAATAAGATTTTTAAGTCATTTGAGAACATGGCTGTGTTTTCTTCTTTTCTAATCTTCCATGGTGGCAAGGTCAAACAGGGTGTGGGGAGTTGATAGCATCTCCACGTTAAATGTTTAGCGTAGTAATTTAAAAGCACCCCTTCTCAATGCAGAAACTCAACCATGTGAAAATGTAAGTGGCTTTCCAATAAAAGCACATATTTTCAATGCATCAGAGATTGCTTGTGTTCAGAAGATATGTGGGTAATTTGATTATTCTAAATGCAGATAGATATTGCCCTACATTGAAGCTTTCAAAAATTTTCAAACAAAAGTAGTACACCTATTATCTACCCTCGAATATTTACACAGGATATTTAAATTCTTTACCTTCCAATTTCTTTTCCTCAATGACTATTATTTACTCCAAGAGAAAGTTCAAGTTTATGGATAACATCATTTATTTGTGACAGAATAAATCTTTAAATCTGATAAAAATTACAAGGTTATAAAGTATATTAAGTCCCCTAACAGATGACTTAACTTCTACACTTTCTGACATTTTCTGCAATAACATTTTATTTTAAATGTCAACCATACATAAATTCAATCTCGTCACAGACACTGAGATGTTCTAAAGTTCTCAATTTTAGACAGGAGGGTGGGGGCGATGGGGAATCAGGCCAGAGAGAGAGAAAGAATAACTTTAAAATCCTATATCTGAAAATGTCTTAAAATGTTCATCCCTCCGCAAGTTTAAAAAAAAAAAATATTGCCAACCTGAAATGTAGCAATAAATTATGCAATGCATCATAAATTTTGAATTGCCCATTGTACCTATGGCACAATGTTTCAGAACAATGTCATAGAGAAGGAAACATCAAATACCACTGCTTTCTGTGTTTGCAATAGAATTTCTTTCTATTTCAAGAAAAATAACACCACACATTTAAATTAAAGCAATCTATCAATATTTTAGAAGTGGGATAGTTCGTAAGATGTTCAAATAAGCACATTCACTTCGGATTTCCTAAGTCTTAGAGGCCAAAATTTAATTTGAGGGCTTAGAGTTTATATTTAGTTCTAACATATAAAAGAACTAAAAATAAAAATTTTATATTATTTTTAATTACCATAAAACATTGATGATGCCTGTGCATAAATGTTAGCCATGAGGTATTTTAAATTAATTTTCAAAATTATCTATATAAAATGATTTTAAGATTCTTTTCATTAAAATTGCAGATGATTTTTAAAAGTAGCACTAACTCAATAACTGGTGATATTACATATTTGCAATGTAATATGTGGACTCTAATTGCACGTATAAGTAACTCCAGAACAAATTTATTCTTATATTTCTTCTCATCAATGTGTACAGTTTCTCATATTCATTACCTTTTAGATGAACTGCTAAAACAGATCTCTATTTCTATTCTCCGTTTTCCCTGCTGGGGGCAATGTCCCTCCATTACTGTTTAGAAAATGACTAGAAACTATCCATAGATGGAGAAATAGAATGTTCTTTTAAGCAACAGTCTTAGTCACCGAAGTAAAATGGAGGCGTCACGCCAAATATATGTCCTAATAAAACATTTTAACAATTGCAAATGTGTAAAGTTTTATAGCTTATTTCTACAACCTGCATAGTAAAATGTTTTAAAAAATGATGTAATAATGAATAGAAATGAATTCATTTTTCCCACCTGCATGATAATTTTATATAGAAAGTGTTTATTACAAAAATCCTTAGAGCCCCCTAAAACAAGCTATACATTTTCTTCTAGATATTTCTTGTAACTCATAAGTTGAGGCGATGGGAGACAAGAAATGAATAACAGATTGGAACAAATATTCATTTATCTACAAAGGAAACCATAGCAATCTATGTAGTTTCATTCTTATTCCTCATATTGAAATTATGATTTCATATTTATAGACCATTAAAATTCATTTTGCAATGCTTATAATTATTTAAGAATAATGTATAGTGATGAAGGTACAATTTTAAAACTATACTAAAAAATTATGAAATATATGAGGACATGCATTTCTTATTTGATATACAGAAACTACTTTAACAGTTTTCATTTTATTTGTATATAGAAATAAACATCAAGCTTATTATAAAATCATTAAATATACAGACATACAATGAGAGGCTCCTAATTAAACACAGAGAAAGGTGTTAAAACACTGTCTTACAATTTTTAAAACCTGGATTAACCAGAATACCAGACTTCAAATAGCAAGAATACTATTTCCCTTTATCCATTAGGTCTTCCATGATAATTTTGGGTTGGGAGGTTCTCTCCTTTATGATACACTAAAATTCTCTTTTGTTCTGGAGTTACTTATACGTGCAATTAGAGTCCACGTTGCATTTCCTTTTGCTGTGTTTGCATTTGTCCTTTACTTACAGGGACTCATAAAAACAAATGCGATATATTTATTTTTCTTACTCTTAGCCGATGATTTCTCTAATGCTTGCAGATATGCCAGTATACATACAACATATTTTTAAAAATATTTTTCTACAAACAAGATATGAAACAAGGTATGGACAAATCTGAAAATTTTCTTCTGAAATTTCAGATAAGCATGCTTCACATTTAATAAGAATGAGCAGACACTCCAAAAGATTAGCCATTCATTTTATATGCATTTAAGATTTGATACTTATTTTTTTTAGTACTTGAACAGTTTCTGGTTAGGAGAAGGATGTGCCTACTAGACAGTATTCTTCCAGACATGGAAATAAGGAATATTAAGTAATCTTCTCAGAATCAAATGTTACACACACATACACATACAGGCACAGGCACACACACACTCACACACTGGCTAGGTCATAAATTTGCAAAATATAGTTAAAGATAGGATGAATAACAGGAAAGAGTAAGAACTGAAAATAAGAAAATTCCGGTCACTACTAAGAGTAGCAACAATAACACACAGGAATGTTTTGGCTCCTCAGCCCTCATGCTACAGAAAAAAAAGCAAGAATCAAAGCCCGCGAAGTTCTCTGGCCATACCATCTACCCCCTACTTTATGATGGAGACTATGGTTGCCTAAGATGAGGAAACATAGCCCTACTTCTGGCTTCCATATCATGCTGAACAAGCAACTATCTGATTAAAAAAAACAATTCATGTTATTTGCCCTAAAGGGAAAGTACGTATTTTTTCACACAGAATTTTGGCATATATGACAGTGGTCAATTAATATCAGTTATTTATTATGCCAGCCTATACATCAATCTCTTACAAGGTTTAGATAATGAGAGTCCAAATTTGAGTGATGGAACTTCTCTCACTGTGTATATATAATCAAGATTCTCAGGCTCTAAAAATGAGCAATAGACCTCGTGGTAAAATAAACTTTTACACAATTTGGCAACCATTAGACAGTCATTTACCAAGGATGAGAGCTGTAACTCACTGCTTTTTATGTTGTTATGTACACATGTATATACACATGGGTGTATGCATATGCTTATGAATAGAGTTGCTAATAAAACCTACCAATTGTATCTAGATTTATTTAATCCTAGAGATAAGACTGGGCTGAAAACTATAACTGAATGCTTCTCTAGTCAGATTCAAATTCTTCATTTGCAATTTACTGTAAGAGTTCTTCTCTTGAACATTCCATCAGCAGCTCTATTTCAACAGAAACCAACACATTCCATTTGAAACCTGGCACTCCTTAAAATTGTTAATTACATGATCATCTTTCTAATTACTCAGGATTAAAATTAGAGTCATCTTTTAGCCTTTCCCTCAACAGATCATGAGCTTTGGGAGACAGACAGAACTGGGTTCTGTGACTACAGGCAATTCACTGCACATCTCTTATCCTCCATTTCTTGTGTATAAAATGGGGCTAATGATACAGGACTTGCAGTATTGCTGTAAGGGAAAAAAAATGTGATGATGCCTGCATAAAGATGTGCACAGTTCTGGCTCAAAAGGGAGGCTCAACAAATGCTTGGTCAAAGGCATTGCAGGTATATTATAATCGATGTAATTGGAAGCAATACCTGCCATAGTTACATTAAGAAGACAGCTGTTTTTTTCTTTATCACCCCACAAAATTTTGATTTTTGTGGATTGGTGCCTTGTGATCAACAGGCAGGAAAATTCTGAGTGTTCAGAGTGGTATTAAGTCAGGTATAAATCTTTGCAGATACTTCAAACAACAGGCTGGGTATGTATTTCTGTACAATGGAACAAGAGTCAAACTGTCACAATTTTCAAAGAAATCTCCACACAGAAAACAATTTTGAACTCGGCATATGGTACAGAGATTCCTAGCTGGTAACCTGAAAGCTGTTTTAGACATACTGCAACAGTCTCATAACCTGTGCAGCTGAATGGAATCTTAGATGTCATCCAAATTTCTTCTTTCACAGTTGAGGCTAATGAGAAGAAGAACAGTTAGGCTCAGTTTGGAAGGTCACCTTGTTGGTAATGACAGTGTATAAGCTGGAACTCAACCTCTTTCCTCCTAAGCCCATGGTTTTTCTCTTCACTGCATCACTCCATCTCTTAAATCTGACTCAGAAGTCATGTTTCTTATATGTCTTCCTACTAAATTTTATCCTAGGGTCCACTGGCATTTTCTCATGTCTAAATGTAATGCAACAATATTATATATCTTTAAGGTACAAAATATCAAACATGGAATTCTTGTCAGAGACATGTTCAAGTAATAACTTTTACATCCTTGTGGTCTGTTTTCATCTGTAACAAAATACACTCTTTTTTAAAAACTCAGGTCTACTTAGTAAAATGTTGATTATGTATTTTAAAAATTGATTTGATTTATATGCAATTCAGATCATGGAATGCCACATAAAATATTTTTTAATGATTAGAGAATAGTGCTCATTTGAGTGGGCATAGACAAATTTGATAATAATAGATTTAACTTCATATTATTTTCCCTCTATCACTACTAAAATTTTGACATTTAGAGATTTTGTTGCATATGAGGACTTTTCCTTTCCACACAGAAAACAACAGTGTTGAATTGAATACAAAAATTAAAGAAAGCACTTTTTAGGAGGAAAATAACGCATGTAAACTGGAAAAGAAAGATTAATAGAAATATCATTCTCAATTTTTTCCAGGTCTTATATATTTATTGCTTATTTACTTACAAATGTTAACATCTTTATATCTTCTCTATTGAGGCAATTTTGTATTTCTTAGTTCTTGCCATTAAGACTAATATTTTAACCAAAGATTTTGATTTGTAGTAAATAAAGTCGCTTTCATACGTTTTCTTTATATATAGGGCCATATCATCTAATCTGTAAGAGATTCTGAGATTAAATAAACTTCCATGACATACAGCCAGACACTCTAATTTTCCACACGAAGAAGCTGAGACCCAGAGGGTTAAGTTAATTAGTGGCAGAGTTAGGTCTATAATTTAGGCTTACTGACAAGTGTAGCATTCTTTGGGTACGCTGTGTTATTTATTTGTGTGATTTAAATCTATTTACTAACTGGAGATGTTTTATTTATTATTTGATCTCTTTACCTTTTATTGTTATTGTTATTGTTCAACCTAAATCACTTTCATGAGGAAACCCTTGGGAAAGAAGAAAAAAAACATCTCTTAAATCTAACAATAGCAAATACAACAAAATTCTATTAGGACAAATTTGAAAGGAGGAATTCAAAAGAAGTATATTAGTTCATCAGATTTAACTGTTAATAGATCCTTAGGTCCATCTCTGAGATTTTGTTTATTCTGTCTTCTCCACTTACAAAGCTTTTCGGGCAGTACTTATTCCATTTCTCTGTCTTTCTTTGATACTAAGAACAAATAAGATCTTCTTAATTAAGCCTTCCTCGGTTTTATAATAAGAAATGATTACTTCTCAATTTCTACAGTACATTTTTCCTTACCTATATGTGCCTACTACACAGTATGGCATTTTTGTTGAATAAATATGTCTTTTCCCCTTCAATAGAATTTTATACCTATTGTGAGCAGGAAATAAAACCCTCTGTCGCCCCTTCTGGCCTCCCAACACTCAAGGAAACATTTTCTGAATAAAAGGGGTAACTCTCGGGTTTAAAGGCGGTATAAAACCCAATCTGATAAATTTTAAGTATAACAGATCTGTTTCAGCTAACTTACATAAAATAATTATGGTACACTGGTATGTCCTTCTATGGTTTCAAAGTTAGTAATCTGAACTATTCCTTCAAATACTGAAAGGCCTTTGCATTTCATACCCAGATATACCTTAACTGAACCCGCTAAAAGGTAGAACAAGTGCCAAAAAAAAAATGGTGGAAAGGATAAATAAGGACACGATGGGGAACTAAAAAACTCAAATAAGAAAGATTATGACAAGACATTTTCTAGACTTTGTGTTTGAGGCAGGAGGAGGAACACCTTAGACTGGCAGTGCAGTCATCCAGAGGTTTTAAAGATTTGTGTAGCCAGCACTGTCAGGGCTGCGCCTATAACCCCTCAGAATCCCCTTTACATTGGCACAGTCAGCTGATTGAGAACACTTGCCTTGCTGCCCCCAACCATTTCTCTTTTCTGGTTCCTGAAGCAAAGTCAGCCCTGCTGAAACATCAATGCCACTGAAAGCAGATCTCAGCCATGGACAGATGTGGAGCAGGTGGACAAATATCCCAGGGGTTTGGGCTTCTCTAGAATAAATCGGAAGTGGGTTCTTCCTGCCAGAATTCCCCATCCAGAGAGATTTCAGTTGTCCACAATCACAACTTGCTTGATAACACAGCCTTCGATACCTTCCCTTCCCTGACACAACTCCCTCCTCACTCCTCTGCTGTGGA
>PVHT020000140.1:4373448-4407178 GCA_004024745.2 Catagonus wagneri | reverse complement strand
TTTTTTTTTTGCCTTTTGTCATTTTAGGGCCGCACCCACGGCATGTGGAGGTTCCCAGGCTAGGGGTCTAATCGGAGCTGTAGCCACTGGCCTACACCACAGCCACAGCAACACAGGATCTGAGCCGCGTCTGCAACCTACACCACAGCTCATGGCAATGCCATATCGTTAACCCACTGAGCAAGGGCAGGGATCGAATCTGCAACCTCATGGTTCCTAGTCGGATTCGTTAACCACTGCGCCACGACGGGAACTCCTGGTTATTTCTATTTAAAATGTTGACTTATTAAAAAATCTTTCTGGTCTCATGAATCTTCTTCACAGTTGCAGTCCATAAAGTCCTACCATGTTTGTTATCTAAGCCATAGCCCAAAGTTCGCTCTGGTTGTATATAGAGATGACCCCACAGAATGCTTTCCTCCCATGGCCTTCCAAATATAGGTTCTGGGAACATGAAAATCTGGCAATGGTATGGTTCAAATTAGAAATCTAACAAGATGAAACGTGACATATAAAATAAACTACTACTGCAAAATGTGATTCAGAAAGTTAGATAAACTCAAATGTAGCAAGATACCATTCCTACAAGTTTTTCCAATCCAGATTTTTGATATCCATTAAAAAAAAAGTAATTTCAGTATTTGCATCTACCAATTTTACTTTTTTTATTTACATCAAAAATCTGGGTTGGAAAACTTTTAGGAAAGGTATCATGCTACATTTGAGGTTATCTTTTCTGCTGGTTCAAGAAAAATTGTATCAGACAACTGCAAATTGTAGTTAGTTTATCAAACTAGTGTGAGTAACATTTTGGTGTGTAATCTTTGAAATGTTATAAATATGCTAGTTGAAGACTGGCTTCCTAATTGAAAAAAATAAGTGCATGTACCATAACCACACAATTAGAGTAAATTATTTTCATTTGCAGACAACAGATGCATGTCTTTTTTTTTCCATTCATTCATTCACTCATTCAAAAACATCAGCTTGATACCTACCTAAGATCTCTGGTATTCTGTTTATGGGGAGAAGAAAGATAGTCTGTATTATTCTTCTACAATCTAGTGGGTTTTTAACGGAACTTCATATCACATTTAAACGCTAAGCAAATACAAATAATGACTTTTACTTTAGTTATCTTATAGATAACTATAGGAAAAATATATGAAATGAATAAATACAGCTTTTAGGTAAAATTCTGGAATGTTTATTGAGACAGTTGTTTATAGATGTGTAAAAGATCTTGCCATTAAGAACAAAGTTATTTTATACTTTTTATTTTATTTATTAAAAGAATATAAGATCTTTATTTTTATTCTGTCCTGAAACATTAATTGCAACAGATTTATGAATGACCTAATTCTGTATTAAATTTTAGCAATAAAAACTTTATTACAACACTTGTTATAAGAAATATGACATAAAATTTTAAAAAGCAATTCTCAAATACTGTGTTTATTGTCTTGGCCTTGAAAGGTATTTTTCCCCATGATTAGCATGCCTATGTAATTTTAAGCGAGTCTCTAGTTTATGTTAAATTGTATGTTTAATAATTTAGGTAAGCACAGAAGCCAAGATAAGAATTCAGATAAAATATCTATGCCCTCTACTCCCCCCCAAAGATCCATGAATCTATTAAAATAAATGTTTATACTCTTCACCAACCCAAGGTTCATTTACAGTATGTTATATCACTAAATTTGTAATGTATAGGGCTTCGCGTCATCAGAAATGGTAGTTGCTTTCTTAATTTAAACTCACTAAAGATAGGAAATAATGTCTTTTTTTTAATAGGTATTTCTTAACTTTTACAAAATCTTTAATATGACCTAAATTAGAAAACACTAAAAATCCCATTTGCCGCTACCCTATCTCTGGAAAAAATAAGGTGAAATATAGTGCATACACTTTAAATAATTCAGTAAACCTACCCGATCAATTTTACTGGAAAAATTAAAACATAATTTAACAGAAATGCTGATTTTTTAAAATTTTTAAGTATCTGAAATACATATTACTTTTAAATAGAACAAGAAAAGTTTAAGTGGGTTCTAAACAGATACAAATAATGCAATATATAAGTGAATTAAGTTTACAAAATACAGTTTCTCTAGAGCTAGAAATACTGTTTATTTTCTTTGTCCAGAGTCTCTGTTTCAGAGGTTGACCATAGCAGATGTCACTCTATCAATGTAAATCAAGAGAACTTCTACCTAAAAGCCAGTGGCTGATGGAAAGGAAATACACTCATAATTGTAAGTAGCATGTAAAATGCTCCATAAATAAAAATATGTCATCAATTTGTAGCTTTATCCAATAAGAAGCATGTATGTCACTCTTCATATGACAGAGTCATAAAATAAATGTGGTTTTACTGTATCTTCTTAAAAGATTGTGGGTAACCTTTATAATTATTGTTTTCATGCAGCTAATATACTTTAGGCATTTACTCATTTAGAGGAGGTCTGGCTTTCTGACTTACAAATGTAAATGTCTGTGTATATTTTTAGATCTTTGCCCTATGTTGAGCTGGCAGAACAAAAGACAAAGGAATTATAGGGAAAAAAGTTTAAATCAAGTATTTTTTTTTGCACCAGAGGAAAAGGCAAGGCAATACCTAAAGTGAAAACTGGATTGAATGATGCCTGCTGTTACTCTCTATGACTCACTACAACCATCTTATGTTTATACCTTTATATCTAGAAAAACACTTTCATAAACCATGTCAACTTCCTCACTACTGGGTGTGATAGATACGAATGTTCCTCCAGACACCAAAATGGACAGACAGAGAATAAACATCTTGCTGACCTCTGTAAAGCCACTAAGTCAGGGAGACAAGACTGAATTCATTTTCCCCACTGGATATTACCCACAGCTTCTCAATAAAGCAGGCGTATATTTAGAAACAAACAGTTGTGTTTGACCATATGTGCGTGCCTTAGTGTATGCACATGCAAGGGTACAAATCCATTACTTTATTTTTGGAATGTCTAAGTCCCATAGTAGCTGAGGGTAGCACAGTTAGGGGAGGAGGTTGAAATAAAAAAATCGTGATGCAGAGCTATGTTCACTTTGTAAACTGATCTTATTTTTGAACGTCAAATAATAGCAAGAGTCACAAGCCTGTACCAGTGAATCCAATGCAGTCCTCAATTCTCTGTTCCCAAGTGTTAACAAATTATTGGCAAATTGATGTTTTTGCTATCACTTCACATTTTTGAAATATCACCTATTTTCTTGGTCCTCAAAAGGGCAGTACTCCAACTTACCTGTTTCTTCTGATTATTATGACATTATCCAACCTTGATATGTAAGCTAGTCAATAGTCATTTGAAAACAAGAAATTCATCCTTTTCTCATTTCCTCTTCTATTTCCTTAGATTTGCTACCAACACAAGTTGCTATTCTTTTCCCTTCTTCATCTAATCCATTTTAAAGCATAAAAAATTTCACAAAAATATCCATTTGCCTTTTTTTCTTATTCCTTTCTCTTTTGTCCTCCAGCTCTCTCCCTCCTTTTTCATCCTCTGCTTTGTCTTCTGTCTTCTTCCTCTTTAAAGTCACCATCATCGTCATCATTTTCACGACCTTCATCAATATTCATTGATCTTGTATGCTTAGAGTTCTACTAAAATTTTTACATACAAGACCTTATTTAAATCTCACAACTATTATGTAGGTCAAATTTAAGCCCAGATGTTGAGATTAATAGGGCACTTATATAGACACATACATGCAACATGATTCCACTGACATGCCATTTCTGTTGCCCAATAAAACTTTCTAAAAATGTCCTGTACAGAAAGAGATTTTTTTCACGGAAAAATATCATGGAAAGGTCCATTAAAGTCCTCTTCTTTCAGACAGTGGTATGGGAATTCTTGTTCACGCTGGTATACTTCTACCTGTTTTGAATATATTTTCTCATAAGCAGGTGGATCCCTATAGAGTAGAGACTATTATCTAAACTACCAAAATACCCCCTGGTGCCAAGAGGAAGGCTTCCTCACGGCAGGCGCGAAACACATACTGGCTGGGTAGACCAGTAGGCTTTGCACAACAGTCAAATGTAATCATCATGCAATAACAAGTTTAATAATAATGAGGTTTTTCAAAGCATTTCTCCACAGTTTTTCCATCATCTGGAGGAATATTTGTGTTTCTTTACCACCAGTACATACCAATAATTTCTCTTAAATGTGGATCAAAAATTCTCCTCTCAAGAAAACTTTTCCTTGATAAACTTATTTTATATTAATATAGTCTTTGTTCTGTGTTCAAAATTATGTTACAGACTTTTTTCCTTTTATCTCTACTTTGCTTATCAACAACACTGCAATTTTTGTGAAAAATTCTATTCTCTTTGACAATACCATTTTAAATGTACTCTACATGCTCACTAAATTTACAAAAACTTATATCTTTGTAATCTTTATTCTTAGCAATAGCAAAAGAACAGATAATACAAGCCTTGAAAAATATGTTATTGCTCATGAGAAATTTGAATCTCTTCACAAAAAACATGCAATACTATATGTCTTTCATCCTTATGATATGAATAGGTTTATTTGTTGGCCTATTTTTTTCTTTACTATGACAAACTTGAATTGATAATCTACCTACTATATGCAAAGAGCGGTGTTTTTTCTGTTGAATAATAGTAATAAAAGATAGATAAGGCCCAGAACTTGTTCTATAGGAATTCATGTTCTCTCTTATGAAATATAAAACCAGCACAGGAATTACTGGAAGCACAAAAACAAACAAACCAAAAACTCCAATGAAAGACGTTGCTTATTTAACACGTTATATGTGTTTTGGGAGTAGAAAACCACACCAAGAAGTTTCACAGAGCTAACACAATTTTTTTTCTGGGACCTGGAAAGATTTCTCAAGTCATATCAATTCTGGTAATGCATTTTAAAATAATAAGATGAAGAAAGTCAAATACTGAATAATTTTGTTCAATTAAATCTGTATTTTGATAGCCACACAACTTTTATCTATGGCTTTTAATAATTCTGTATATATAAACTGTTTTATTGTAATATGTTTTATGTTGTTCTAGAATTATCTCATATGTGTAACCAATATATGATAAGCAAATTTGTAAGTATTCTAAGGGCTGGAACTACTATATACTTCATATAAAATCCTAGTAATACCAAGCAGAATGCTGAGCACATAAGCATTTTTTTTCTCAAAGTGTGAATTTGAAACCACCTCCATCAGGAAGGTCTAACATGCTGCTCATTCTAGACCACTTGAATCAGAAGGAATTAGAATTCCTAATAAGAAAGCCAAGTGATTCCTAGAGAACATTAACGCTTTTTAGTCACTACAATGGGTGCTAAGGACACAACGACTGAGGAAACACTTGAACTTTCAAAGCTGCTCTCCAATTAGCATGTATTTCAAACCAAGCATTTGTAAGAACATTTATATTCTAAAGGATTTACAAAATTATGCTGGAAAGGGTGCCTCAAAATTTAAACTAAATACTTTCATTTGCAACAACGTGGATGAACCTAGAAAATATCATACTAAATGGAATAAATCAGACAGAGAAAGACAAATAGCATATGATATCACTTACATGTGATATTTAATTTTAAAAAGATACAAAAGAACTTATTTATAACACAGAAACAAACTCACGAGATTTCAAACTCAAATTTTTGGTTACCAAAGGATAAACTGTGTGGGAAGGGATAAATTAGGAGGATGGGATTAACGTATGCACACTACTATACATAAAATAGATAATTAACAAGGACCTATTATATAGCACAGGGAAGTCTATTCAATATTCTATAATAACCTACATGGGAAAAATTAGAGGTCTACGTATAACTGATTCACTGCTGCACATCTGAAACTAATATAACATCGTATGTCCACTATACTCAAATAATTTTTAATAAATAAATTACTTCAGGCAAAGACGCTACAGTGAAGAGGATAAAGGGAAGGAAGACTAGTAAACCAACAAAAAAAAATGTGCTTTTATGTGCTATACTACAACTCTCAATTTGTTCACCTATCCTTTTCCCCAACCCCAGCCCAGAACAGTTTGCAGGAATATAGATGAATTTGTAAAACCCTAAGAATTTTCATTAAAACTTTTCAGTTTGGAGAGATATAAACTAAGGAATAAGTATGCAGCCTCAGGAAGGTCAGGAAAAATATTTCCACTCTCAAAAAATTAAAATACCTCACTAGGACTTCAGCATGGCTGGAAAAAACAATAAACGTTTCCCAAGACATTGCACAATATTAGGCTGTGTGTGGAGGGCAAGAGGATGAACCAAAATCAAGCACAAAGGGGCACACTCTTGAATGAGCAGAGCTGACTGCACGAGGAGGTTGATACTGTTGAGAAGACAGAGTCTAAATCCCTACTTAGTGCACAGCATCTTCATCAAATGTATATGCCCCCCCGGGTAAGAAAATAATTTGCAGATCTCAAACAGGAATTAGAATTAGGGAAAAAAGTCATTCTTTAAAAATAAGTCCCACTTAAAAATACATTTATTATACATTACATAAAAGAAAAAGTCTGGATAAAGCTGCCCTTATTAAGCACAAGCAAGAAATGGCATGATAGATATAGCACATCATAGTTCAAGCAGAAGAGGAAGTGGTAGGGTTGGAAGAAAGGAAAGAAGGAAGAAAGAAGAGAGAAAAAGAGACAAAACAGGCAAACAAATTCCTATTCTGGGATTAAAAGGAAAGAACAGAAATAAATTATAAGCGTAAGCTCCAAGCTCTGAAAGAGTTTAATAGGAATATAAATATAATAAGATGTTTTTAAAAGATAAGAAAAAACAACAGAAGATGAAAAGAGAGATTGCAAAGCCCAGAGGAAAAACCAAACTAAAATCTTTGTGTATCTGATTAAAATAGTGGATATCCCTGAAACTACCTCAGAAGTGTTGAAAAAAAAATCAACATTTTGATTGCCTCAGTATTTATTGATTTAATAGTTCTGGGGGAGTTCCCTTCGTGGCTCAGTGGTTAACGAATCCGACTAAGAACCATGAGGTTGCAGGTTCGATCCCTGGCCTTCTTCAGTGAGTTAAGGATCCAGCGTTGCCGTGAGCTGTGGTGTAGGCTGCAGACGTGGCTCGAATCCCGCATTGCTGTGGCTGTGGCGAAGGCTGGCAGCTACAGCTCCTGTTAGACCCCTAGCCTGAGAACCTCCATATGCCGCGGGTGCGACTCCAGATAAAGGCAAAAAGACAAAAAAAAAAAAAAAATAGTTCTGGGGTGCAGCCTGGACCTTGAGATTTTTACAATCTTTATGAGTGATTCTAATGTGCAGATAGGATTTTGAATCATTGAATTAGAAACATCAAAATATGATGTATGGAAACTGAAATAATGGAAATAAGAGCTTAAAATTCAATTAAATGAAGAGGAAAGCCAAAGAACGAGCCAAAGAACGAAAACAATCATAAAGTATATAACAGAAACAGTGGACAAAGAGGTTGTAACATAGGGATAACTGATGTCCTTGAGGTAAATGTTAGAAGAGAGAAGAAAGCAATATCAAAAGAATAGTAGGAGTTCCCTTCGTGGCTCAGTGGTTAATGAATCCGACTAGGAACCATGAGGTTGCAGGTTTGATCCCTGGCCTTGCTCAGTGGGTTAAGGATCCGGCGTTGCCATGAGCTATGGTGTAGGTTGCAGATGCGGCTCAGATCCCGCCGGCAGCTACAGCTCCTGTCAGACCCCTAGCCTGGGAATCTCCATATGCCATGGGTGCAGCTCTAGATAAGGGAAAAAGACAAAAAAAAAAGTATAATAAATGAACATTTTAGGAACGCAAGAAAAAAAAGTGATTCTGAAAAATCAGCAATACACATTATACCAGAAAAAGTTTATATTGAACAGTCAGCATGAAGAAATTTATGAAGTAAATTACTTGACCTTTAAGGATTAAGAAGTAAATAAATTTTAGGCATGCTTGCAGAGAAAACAAGTCATTCAAACAGAATGGGGTGAGGGTGGAGGAGAAGAATCAGGCGAATATCAGAGTTCTGCACAACACTGCAGGTGAAAATTGTAATGCAGTAATAGCCAACTAAATTAGCAGGACCAGCAACAATTAGGTTTTCTCAAATGCAAAAAGGAAACTGACACCTGTAAACCCTGTGTGAAAAACCTAGTCATTCATAAAAATCAAGACTACCCACCATGCCTCAAGACTGGTTGTGAGCACCAATTGCCTTTGAATAGCTTTAGAAAGCTAAGACTGAAGGGAGTGCCCATCATCATGGCTCAGCAGAAAGGAATCTGACTAGCATCCTTAAGGAGGCAGATTCCATCCCTGGCCTGGCTCAGTGGGTTGGGGATCCAGTTTGCCTGGAACTGTGGTGTAGGTCACAGACATGGCTTGGATCCCACATTGCTGTGGCTGTGGTGTAGGCCAGGAGTTGTAGCTCTAATTCGACCCCTACCCTGGGAACTCCATATGCCGTGGGTGTGGCTCTAAAAAGACAAAAGAAAGGAAGGAAGGAGAGGAGAGAAGGAGAGAAAGAGAGAAAGAAAGAGAGAAAGAGAAAGAAAGAAAGAAAGAGAGAGAGAGAAAGAGCAAGCTAAGACTGAAGAAAGTGTGGGTATGGTATAGAAAAATATGTTTCATATCTATTTTATCAATAAAAATCATGAGGTAAAGGCAATATAACATCTCATTACTTACAGTTTCCAGACACTTGAGTATTCTGGTCACTTTACTACAAATACATTTTTTCCTATACTTTCTAGAGGAGGGGCTGACAAACATTTTTTAAAAGGCCAGAGAGTAAACATTTTATGGTTAGTGATCGTTATAGTTCCCACCAAAACTCCAATCTGCTGTTGTAACCCAAAGCAGCTAGAGCTTCCATGTGGCTATGTTAAAATATAACTTTACTTACGGGCATTGATATCTGTATTTACACGCTTTTTGTGTGACATAGTCATTGTTAATTTTTTTTGACCCCTTAAAAATGATAAAACCATTGTTAGCTCACCAATCTTATCAAAACAGAAGGAGCGGCAGACTTGGCCTACAAGTTGTAGTTTGCCAACCTCTGTTCTGGACCAAAGTTTTTCAGCTTCAGAGCAATTTACATTTGGGGCTGGATAATTCTTTGTTGTGGAAAAGTATCCAATGGATTACATTCTGTTTCGAATCCTCTCTGGCCTCTACTTGCTAGATGTTGTGCATGGTACCCAATAGACACTGAAATGTCTTCTGGTTGAGAAACATTATTTCAGACCATCCACCCAGTATGCACTGAGCACAGATCATTCCAGGTGTAAACTTTATTACCAGAGAATTCAGAGGAATTTCCCCTTCTCTATATACAACTTGATTAGGACATATTAAAATTACTTCATCTGCTTTTATGAAATTCAGAGAAATTAGGACAATTAACGACCTCCCACTTTTTCCCTTCACTCGAACAGCTGCAAAGTCAATCCTTCAGTCTACACTGTTTATTAAGACATTCCATTCACATTGGCTTTCTGAGCCCACTGACATAAATTACAATTGAATAAGAAGATTCACTTAAATATGAAAGCAATGGGTATAGGTATTCAGCAAAACTGCACATAATGTATCCACTGTGAGTAGATGGATTCCTATCAATATTAAGTTTAAAGTTTGAAACTGCAAAGGACTATATGGTCTAGGCATTCATTACCAGGTCTACATTTTAGTGGTTTTCTGATCAATTCAGCAAACACGATTTTGAGTAGGAGTTAATCTATTTGGTATAATCAAGATACATGAATATGTGAAGAGAATTCAATTCTTCAACAAGATAATTTAAGTAAAAATACTTGGTGAACTATAAAGCTACAAAAAAAAAAAAAGATGCGTCATGTGCATGCATGTACTTGTGTGCAACAGTATTTGCATGAGTGAATTTGTGTGTGTTCCTCAAGGTTCCAGCCAACTTCTGGGCCAGTTGAAAGTCAGCACTAAATAAATGCTTATTGACTGGCATGGCATATATCCAGTATCAACAATTCAGCTGATTTTTCCCTTTTCTGTTGTTTCTGTCATTAGCTACAAATAACATTTTGAATGTGCTTTACATTTCAAATTTGACTCTAGTCCAATCATGCACGCATAAATGAATAATTTTATCCATGCCTTCAATTGCTATTAATTGGGAAGCAAACTATGTTCTAGGCATTTTGCTCCATATTGGTGACCATGGAAAAGAACACAGAAAAAAATGCTATCCTTCAGAACTCATAGTCTCAACGTAGAGTCAATTGAGATGTCACCATAAATTTCTTCCATTTAAGATCAGTAGTAATGTTTATTTAAAGATGAGAAGCACTTTCTCTTCTGTCTCTTGCCCTTTACTGTCCCTTTCTAATTTTATCCCATATACCAGAATAAAATGTTCCATATTTTTTTTTCTTTCATTGCTTCCCCAGCACCTGAGGATGCATTAGCTCTTATGTTTGGTGATCAAGGTCACGATGAGCAGTGTTTAGAGCTACTTGAGTTTCTACACATTCTGTCAATGAGAACAGCCATATGAACATAGTAAAATCTATGAGAAAAAAATCAGTAGTATTATATGATGCTAAAATAATGCCAACTGGAAAACATAACATAAATTCCTTTCTAAATAGTTCTCATAAAGTCAATTAATTTGACCTCTGGAAACTGTTCCAAGGAGACTGCCTTCCCAGCGTTAACCGCAGTCTGTTTGCATATTTTATATATAACTTACAGAATCCTTCAGTGGTTCTCCAAAATTTTGGAGTAATTGAGGTCAACATGGAATCTGCTGGATGAGGGAAACTACCTACAACCAGGAAAATTAAATAGAAAATAAATTTTAAAACATGGCTCAGTGGACAGTGAAAATCAATGATGGGGAAATGGACCACTTTTGCCTTGGAGGGATTTCACTGCTCATTGAGTCAAGTTCACCTGCTAATGGTTTGTTAACTCAGCATTTTTTCCACACTGGTAAGTCTTTCGGTGTTATGATCACCAGCTATCAACTGTCCATAAGGCAACTCTACTCTAGTTGCCTTGGTGGATGAGAAACCAGTTTACAAACATCTACTAAATTTCAAGGACTTTCGTTTTCTTTTGGATAGTAATGTTTTTGTGGAGTCATCACATTCGGCGTGAAGAAAAATATTTAGAAAATAAATTTTAATACATTTATTAATAATCCTAACACAGCAATTTCCTTCAGTCATCAATTGTTTTGAGAATATTTTCACATACTACTCTTCTCCCGTCAACATTTAAATATAATAGCTCTTCTAATCTTTAATTTCGAGAATAACTTGACATATTTCCCTTCAAAAGCCAGGTTTATAGGCTGAAATGTTTACTTCAAACTATGGTATTTATTATAAGCTATGATATTATACCTGGATAAGTTCTGTAAAGTTTCTTTTTTAAAAATTGCTTTAAATTATAGTTGATTTACAGTGGTTCACTAATTTCTGCTATGTAACAAAGTGACCCAGTCATACATATATATACATTATTTTTATTATATTATCTTCTTTCATGTTCTATCACAAGTGACTGAATATAGTTCCCTGTGCTATACAGCAGCAAAGGTTCTTGATAGCAGAAAAATGTATTTGATAAGGACGGATAAGAAGATACAGTGAGTTTATAAACTCTTCAGAATCCCTATTTTTTTTGGCATATCAACTCTTAACAATATTGTCTGGAACAGAATAATGAGGAAAAGGGTGCTAAGATATTTAATGAAATGCAGAAATTCTGCTTGCAATCTTGGAGGACTCCTCTTCAGAAATTCTTAATGATCCAGATTTTTCTCTGAATCTTGGACTCTGAAATTATCATTCAACAGCCCCAGGAGGAGAGGATGTTATCTGTTTCTCATACACCTTAGGAAGAAGGCCTAGGTTTGTGTTTATGTTCCAGTGAGAAATATTTGTAAGCGACAAGGATGAGAGCTTTCCAGCTCTTGGTTTTAGATATGAAGGTGCTATGATAACAACAGAGCCAAAAGTGCAGCCTCAGGGAAGCAGCTTGGGGCAAAGTGTCATGACTACTTTTTAAGTTAATAAAACTCCAGCTTCAGGGAGCTTCCTCCAAGAAGCCTCTGGAGTCTTTATTGCCCCAGGGTCTCAGGGTCTCAGTATCAGTCTCCTATGCAGAGTTGCATCCATAGTAAACTTGAGAGCACAACGGACTTCAGAATCAGGATATTTTTTTTCCTCTCATGTTTTACTGAATAGTGGGCATTGCTTATGACTTAGACTTGTGATGAGTAAGTACTCAAGGGTAACTACATCAAAGAGATAAATATTATTTTTATTCTTTCTTCATTCATGTTTATAGAGTAATTTTGGAATTATTATCTTAAAGAATAACAAAGATTTTTTTATTGTGTTCAATTCTCCAAAACTTCCCCTTTTTAAAGGGGAAGCATATAACCACAGATAACTTTGTAGCATTCAGAATTTTTTCATAAGATTCACCAAACATTTTTCAACTGCCTAGAATGTGTTAGAATTATAGATATATTTGTTTAAAAATGTGACTTGCCGTTCTGTAGTCTATGGTCTACTTAAGAAAAGATAAGGAGACTCTGAAACCATAGGGCCAGTTCTTAATTAGTGACTCAGATGACAAAATACAATGTCATAGACTGGAGGGCTCACCACGCATCTAGAAGGTCTTTTTGTTCACTGAGGAGCTGAGGTTGAAGACTAGTGCTTAGACCAATAGATAGTTTTAAGGACACACCACACAGTAGAAACATTAAAGAGAGATTTTCACAGTACTTAGCATCTAAAATAAAAATGGAAGTCCAAAATAGCTCAGTCAGCTTCTAAACATTTCCTCATTTAATCCAGAGCCAGTAGTTGGATTACCAAATTAGGTCTGTGGGGAGATTTGACTGACTCTGTGTCTCTACTATTAAATTTGATAATCTGAGAATTCCAATCAAGGATCACTTTCTTGGGAAAAATATTGATTCAAGTGAAAGAAAAACTAATTACAATGAAGAGGCTACTAGAATTCCTGTTAGAAACATAAACAGAATTCAAATGTCAAGAAGTAAGAAGGGCCTGAGATTTATCACACTTGCCAGGTAAGAAGTTAGCACATCGCAGCTTAACAGATGCTGTCAGGAGACAGGACATGACAGGTCAGAAACAAGGGACAGTTTATTACTCATAAGAATAGCAGAAGCTATGCAGTATCATTTGGAACCCACAGGGTTACACACAGAGAGCCTGATGGCAATTGCTTTGCAGTGGGATTGGTGACTGAGAGGAACCCTGAGCTTAGGGAACCTGACTCTTTTATAATATGAAGTAAGAAAATCTGACTTCTGCTCCAGATGAAGACATGGTTTCTGTTTTCCAAAGCCATTCACTGTATCAACTGCCTCAAGAAGATGATCCAGAACAAAGGCTGTTGGTATCTCTGCTCCTAAGACAAGCAAACGCATGATAAACCCATGAAGAACTGTCTCTCAAAATCAGAATAATAGTTAATACGTATAACTAAAGTCTTCTGGCAAGTATTTTGCATACATCATCAGAATATGAACAACAAGCCCCAGAGGTCAGAACTTTTCAGGTGGGAAACTGAAAAAGAGAGAAATGAGCAACTATTTCGGGATCAGACAAATTCTTATTGGTGAAGCTACACTGAAAGCCTGTCTCAAACACTATGAACTACACCTAATGACCTGTATAGTCTTCTCCTCTGCTACAGATACTAGTCATTCTGTCATTAGTGACTTGTACAGTTCATGCACAACTAGCTAAAAGATGAAGCATTTAGGTCTCTATTTGAATAAGGAGTGGGACCATCTACCGTTTTACATTCAGATGTCTCTATTCAATTTTTTTTTCTTCTTCTTTTTTTTTTTGTTTAGGGTCGTACCTGCAGCATATGGAGGTTTCCAGGCTAGGGATCGAATCAGAGCTATAGCTGCTGGCCTATGCCACAGCCAGAGCAACACTAGATCCAAGCTGAGTCTGCAACCTGCACCACAGCTCACAGCAATGTCTGATCCTTAACCCAGGGACTGAACTTAGCCAGGAATCAAACCTACATCCTCAGGGAGGCTAGCCAGATTTGTTTCTGCGGAGCCATGATGGGAACTCCTCTATGAAGTATTTCAATCCTGAGAACAGAATGAACATTCAAGGTTTCAGTGATCCCAGTACAATATTATCTTGTGTTCCTTTTGTAATAGGCAATTTTAGCATAATTTTAGATCAGTCGTTAGGAAACCTGGATTTCAGACTAACTATAACATCACAGGGAAACCATTTTGTCCATGTAGGATCTGAGATTCTTTATACATAAAACCACGTCATGATCTCTAAAGTCATTCTAACTCTACATTCGAGATGATTATGTGCCCTCCTGATTCCAACATTTAATATAATTTTGTATCTCTAACAAGATGAGATCCTTGGAAGACTACAGAAAACACTGTGCCTAAGGATTGAAACCTTTAGAACAAAAGAGAGTTCCCATTCTCATCCTAATTGACCATGATGCCCTCCAGCTAAACTTAGCTCCAATACATAGAAGTCCTTCTCAGTAGAAAGTACCAAGCAGCTACTAAATATTGATTAGCACTGGTCTGTGAGAGAAAAGCACTTTCTCCCCTTTGTGGAAGATATTGCAGATCAACACTTTGGAATTACTGAGCTCAACAGAACGGCTGTGAAGAAACTGAACCCTTTTACTATTTACTTATTTAAAATGGAGGGATCTGGTCATGGATAAGACTGCTGCTCTCCTGAGGGAAATTTAAAACCAAGTATGGAAAAAGACATGTAAATAATAACCTGGGATGTAGTATGTTAAGTGCTATACTGCAGATACTTATAAATAGAAGGATGATCAAAAGAAGGGAGAAATTAAATGTGCTTTAAACAAGACTTCACGGAAGTAAAATTAGACACGAGAAAGAGTTAAGGGACAAAGTATTGGACTTAAGAAAGATTTAAGGAAGAGAGTAGTATTGGACTCAAGGAAGAGATGACTGCAAACTTGGAAAACGTGTAAAAGTAAAGTATCGAGGTGGATAATTAGGTATGGCTAGTACAGAGGTGACAAAGAATGTGAGGAACAAAAATGAAGCCTGGTCAAAAGTAATGCCAAGACTTGTGTGCCATCAGGAGAGTATTGATGCTACTGAAAATCACATGTGAATGGACATTTTTAGAGGAAGAGGTGCAAACATTTTAATTTATAAAGTGTATGCTGGTTGGAAATATGATGAAAGATATTTTAAAGGGCTAAGAATAGAGGCAGGAAGCTAGTTAGAGGTTATTAGAACGGCCTAAGGAAGAGATATGCAGAGTTTGATCTTGAGCAGAAATAGTAGGGATGAAGAAGAAAGGAATGACCTGAATGGACACTGGGCATGGAAGAAAGGAAGTATCTGAGATAACAAGTTTCTGTCATGAGGAACCGAGAGCTCAGAGAAATAATTAACCAGGAGAGAGTAACACAGAAGGATAAAATCTGAGATCCAGCGGAAGGAAGAGAAGCATGACAAACTCAATTTCGGACACGGGAACCATCCTAGGAGAGCTAGCAAATGGAAAATCTGATTTATAGATTTGGACTGTGGTAGAAGCGCAATGCTTAGGAAAAGCAATGATTTCAATGTTAAGAAAAGAATCAGGAACTCTATTGCCAAAAATTTCAATGGAAAGTAGTATTTTAAGAAGCAAGTGGTATCGATGAATAATCACTTAATAGAAGGAAATAGTTCATCTGGAACTTGGTAAAAATGCACTGGTGATCTTAGCCAGAGCTCCTTCTTTGGGAGGCAGGGGCTAGAATGGGCAGAGGACTGAATAAGAAGTGAGAAAGGTGGTCCACCGGGGCTACGTGCAAATGAGGGTGCTTTGTAATGAGGGCAACAGAACCCAACTCCAAATAGCTCTTTATGCATTGACTTATGATATTACCTAACAGGAATACAACGGTAATAGAGGCTTTGGGGTTATTAATTTCAGATTTTAATGCAATGAAGGCAGTGCTCTTTGATCTTTGCCATCCTCTGCAGGTCTAATTCTAAGACGAATTCCTCCATGGTGTGAGGATATATTTTAGGTACAAATCTCTCTATTTACATTCCAGAAAGGGACAGAAGCCCACACACCACTGCAGACTAAAAGCCAGGTCGTTCGGTTTGGTTAGACACACTTAGGAAACACGTCTACCCTGGACCAATGACAATAAGAAGGGAAAATCCAGGTGCTATTAAACAAAATCCATATCTGAGGCTGAGTCTAATGGATAGATGAACAACATTAAGGTTATATTCGGAAAAAGCGGAAAGGGCAACATGGTTAGTAGGCAACCAAGGGTGGCCACTGTCAGCTACACAGGAGAAAAAAGGTCATTCCTATAGGCCACCAGCTAATGGAGAAAGACATACAAGCAACTGCATAAATTGTGCTTTTGCCTTTTGTCCTTTTTCCTATTGTTGCTTTGTGAGATTTCAGCATGCTTCTATGCTGAAGGAAGGTGTTGGGGAGGGAGGAATTGAGAACATAGTAGAAACAGTTAAGAATCACAGAATAAAGCGTCCAGGTGACGGGAGTCACAGGGATCAATAGCACGTTACGGAGAGGCCGCGGATGAAGAGAAGGAATTGGTGGACACATGTACTTAGGGTCCTGGGAAAAGCTGACAGCGTCTTTACTCCAGAGGCCTTTATTTCTCCTGTAAATTAGGAGGAGACAGAGGTCACCAGGTTAGAGTGATGGGCAGGTAGATGCCAAACAAGAGCTTGGAAGAGACTGTCCCTTTCTCACTGCTGCTCGCAGTCATTCTTCAGCCCTAAGTCAGGGCATTAGTGTGGTGCCCTCAACCCCGGCGAGGGGCTCTTTGCCCCACCTCGCCTCACAGCTGTGCTCCCCTGCCACTTTGGCGCCCCTCCCTGCCTGCCCTCCTGCCTCCCGACCACCAATGTCCTGCCCTTTGTCTCCTTTGCGTTCCCTCTGGTGCTTTCTGCTCACACCCATATTTCTCCACTGTCTTCTGTCATGACCTTCAACCCCGCTGTCTAAGAGAAAGCTAAGATGCCATCTGAAAAGGATGGCAATAATCTTATTTTTTCAAGAATAGCTTACAAGAGGAAAAAAAAAGATGGGGGATAATACTAAGAAAACACAGCCCTAAATACGATAAAAATAACTTTTCTAATTTTTGCCATGAATATATTACTATTGAGCACTTGAGAAACAGAATATTTACATTAAAGAGTGGGAAGACATCTTTTAACACAAATTAAAATATACAGATGAAAATGAAATTTCATTTCAATATAAGTATTTAGGATTTAAAGTATCAGTTACTTAATGTTCTTATTTTCCTCATGATTTCATAAATTTGATTTCTTAAAATTAATGGCAGTCCATACTAGAAAGCCCTCATTTGCCTAAAATATTTTCCAATAGAACGGTAATATGCTTGTCTATTTCATGTAGTTTTTTATGGTACAAATACTACTATGCAGTATAAACAGATTTTTCAGTTACATAAAGTGTTTCTGAAACAGACAAAAGACTCAGTTTTGGAGTGGGCCAATTTTGCTTCCTTTTTTATAGGAAATGGACATACACTTATTCTCCTTTCAGTAGTAGCATGACCTACATAAACTGTGTGTGGCTGTGATTTTCTCATTTTTCCCCAGTGAGAGGGACAAATGTCCCCTCCCCCACTGCCCTCCTGCTGCCACAAAAGGGGACAAAACGATCACAGGCACTTTGAATACAATTTTTGTTGAGCTTGTTTTTTTTTTTTTTTCTCACCTTAGGTGACTAGATCGATAGATAGTCCAGCGGCTGAGAAAAAAATCAGATGACTGGAATACAGCCAGAGGCAGTTTCTCTAGTGCAGCAAGAGTCCTTTCTGATATCACAAAATTTTAAATAAATGCTCTCTAAGGAGATACTCGTTTCTCAATAAATTTACAAAGGGAAATGCAGATGTTAAAATAACTCATAATAATACTCATGTCAAGAATCACTCTTCCCAGAAATCCAATATCCTGAAATAGACTTTCCAAGGCCATGAGTGGTTCCCCGCCTTTAAAGGTTCTATGTCTCCATGGCCCCTAATGAGGATACGGCAAACACCAGGCAGTCCTCACTTCTCCACTGCCCTGCAGGCTAAGGTGGCTGCACACAGGCCCTCCCTTTTCCCGGTGAGCAGCTTGCATGCCTGGGAATCAAGACGGAATGTCAGCCTGAAAACCAGTTGTCAGTGGTGCCACAGACCCAGGTTTGCTCCCCTTTCTGCATGAGGCGTGTAGGTCCTGGCACTCAACTAGCTTTGAGGAAGGAAGAGGAGACAGGTGTGTCCAGCTTTCATCTCCATTCCCAGAAATGTACTTATCCATTCATTCAAGAACATTTACGGAGCTCCTGCCTTAAGAAAGAGATAGTAGAAATCAGCAAATCACAAAAACCCCAGGCCACTGAGACTTTAAAGCTCCCTTCTGGGCCCCAGATATGCTTCTACAGCTTACTCACTAGACTTTTACCAGTTTTTAAAAATTCAACTAAGTTCTTATCTTTTCTGGGAAGTCTTACTGGACATCATTTCTTCGTGCTCCAAAAATTCTGAGAGAGGTATCTGCCTTTCTTATGTCTTTATGTTCCATTTTCTATTATAATGTGTAAGGTAATTGACAATCTTAATAACAACAATCAACATTTACTGTTTATCATATGTTGCTGTGGCACCAGATGAAGTATTTTCCCAGTTTCACTGAATTCCAGCAGCAAGTGTTCTTCTCCCCCCTGAGCCTGCCTCTCCTTGGCTATGACACTGTCCCTGTGGACACTGTCCACAGTGTCCTCTGTGAACCAAGGAGGTCTGCTCATACTGTTCCTTATGAGACAGGCCCTTCCTCAGTTGCCTTGATACAACAACGTGTCCCAGGATGAGCAGCTTCATCAAGGAGACCACGTTGAAACCTTTAGGAAAAATTAGTGGCCCAGCTTTCTTATTTGAACTGATTATCCATCTTGCTGTGAATCTAAGCGCCCCTCAAAATCATGCCACCTTGCCTTAGATGCATGTTTACTGTAGTTACTGAACCAGGGTCATATGGAAGTTCCCAGGCTAGGAGCTGATTCAGAGCTGCAACTGCTGGCCCACACCACAGCCACAGCCACAATGGATCCAAGCCATGTCTGTAACCTACACCATACCTCATGGCAATGATGGATCATGAACCCACTGAGTGGGGCCAGGGTTCGAACCCACATCCTCATGGATCCTAGTCAGGTTCTTAACCCACTGAGCAACAACAAGAACTCCTTATTCAACTATTTCGATGAGTCTTTATATTCATCACGCTACCACTTGAGAACAATGAGGAAGAAACTATTAGATACTGAATATGTGCTACACATACTTATATAATACTCATAATATCTCCCAAGAAATGCATGCTAATATCCTCATTTTATATAAGATGAAACTGAGGCAAGGTGGGGTACAGTATACCCTGAGTGGTTTTCACAAAAGACAGTGGAGCTGACCAGGATTCACACAAGGGACACCTGATGCCACAGCCTTTGCACTCTTCACCTTCACCGTGCGTCCCTCTACCTTCCAGCTCTACAAAGCTCAGAGTAGATTTAAATGTATTTATAAAGTGACCTTAAGTTGCATGCCGAGCCTAGACTCACCATATAAAGCAGAAGGCAGAGAACAATCCTGTGACTCAGTTATTTAAACTGAGAGTTCTATTGTCAGGGGTTAATCTCTACATATCAGTGACTCCCTAATATTGGCAGTAGTTTTTGTTCAACTTGCATGGATTTATTTGGACCAGAAAACTCCAGAGAAAGAAAAAAGAAAGGAAATGCGGCTCTACCCAGAAGTCCTTAGAGAATGCTAGCTCCAATAACTTCTATATATCATTACGAAAGAGTCTGCTTTTATGGATTCAAACTTGGAAATACTTGAGCATTTGATAAAAAGTTGTAGGATATTAAATTCAAGAATCCTGGAGTTCCTGGTGGTATAGTGGGGTAAGGATTTGGCATTGTCACTGCTGTGGCTCAGGTCATTGCTATGACAAGAGTTTGATCCTGACCCGGGAACTTCTGCATGCCATGGGCGTGGCCAAAAAAAAAAAAAATCCTATAACAAGGCCTAATTTCACAAGCACTGGAAATGATCCACCTGAACTTCCTATAGTGAAAGAGGCACTCTTTGCTTGAATATGGCAAGTTAACATCACATCCAAAAAATATTTCTTTCCAAAGAAAAGGAACCCATTTTTTAATTGTGCTCATATTTAATACTGAAAGCTGTATGCTGTACATGTTTATGTGCAAATGTATAGATACACTCTATAGTATGTGCACAGTACATATGTATATAATAATGATAAATAGGACTATTACAAAGAATATGTCTATTTAAAATTTACATCTAATGTTTTTTTAATGACCATAAGTGGATAGTTATAGCATTTTTTTGCTGCTATGAAAAATAACTTCTAGAATATTTCCACAATGTGCATTCATCAGATAGTTTAAAATGTTGTTAATAAGCAATTAAAGAATCTTTGGTATTCAGACGCCGAATCCATTTGCTGAAGATACTCCCATCTTAATGTTTTAGAATGTGCATTATACCTACCTCATTCTTATTCTAGGAACTGTGCCAAAATTCTTTCTCTAAAGGGGAAAAATGTAAGAGGCATAAATATTGTCTTGAAACAGAATGAAAAACTTTGCTAAGCACAAGAATGGTTTGTAAAAATTGAGGCTTTTTAATCTTTAGTAATTCAGGCTTCTACATTCAAACTCATTAAAGTCATAATTCCTTGTATTATTAGCACATTTGAGTTTCTTATGAAATAGAAAAATAATGAAATTTTTGGTTAAAAAGCTACAGTGGATGCATATAAATAATGGGTATTAGATTTTCATCACATAAATTTTTAGAAAAACACATGTTTTCGGGAAAAAAATTTCTATTTAAAAGTTATTCTCAACTGAATGTTCTAAAATTATTCTTACAAATAGGAACATTTCATAGTATTATCATTTTCAGGGAGGGAAAAAACCCCACAAAATTCATGTTTGAATGACTTAAAACATAGTATTAAATATTCGTTCATTTTAATTCCGCCATAAACATCTCAGCCCCAGTGTAATGAACCACTATTATTTATTTATTTCAAATTTATTAAAAATGCACACACTGCCTGAAGGCCTATGGGAACACACATAAAAACATGAAAATACATGAATTAACTTAAATATATCAACAACCCAACTCCTCATTAAAAAGAATAACGGGTTCAAACAATGCCACACTGAAAAGATATATCCTGTATATTATGTATACATAATTTAATGATGACAACTTACTCACTGGATGATCTCTACTGAGATTAATGTAAGGATTTAGTTGGATTTTGATTTTCAAATTGTTTTTTTTGGTTGAGGAAGGCTATGAGTAAAAGCTTTAATTTATTCAAGTAATGAAGTGACTGTTAGCTATGGAAAAGCTATGATGGAGCTTTTTCTGGTACACGGAAAGGTCTTTTGGAACTTCATACAAAGGCCAGATACTGATCATTTCAGTTTCCTTAGATGACTAGTATAATTCTTTCTCTTCGCCCACCATCTGACTTTGAGCTCCTTGTACATTTTAATAACAGGCTGAAAATACATGGCATCTACAGAAAGGGACATGCTTTCTATAGATAGTCTACCTGGAAGCTTCTTTACTCTTAAGCCTTCACAAGACCCCATGTTCCCCAACATCTCTGCTGGTTAGACAGAGCAAATGTCAGCCTAAAAAGGTAAACACAGGGGAAACTGAAACAGTTAACTATGGCTTGTATATTTCACACAGGAGAGGAAGGAAGATGAGGGGAAGGTGGGCTAGCCTTTTCCATGAGCAGAACAGTACAGATGAATTCATCAAATTCATCAGATTGGCTGGCTTTCACACTGGAAAGTAGCAACTAATATCCTGAGGGAACTGAACAGGTAGATTTGCACTGTGATAACAGGTATGTGAAGAAGAGCCTTCAGTACTGTGCTGGGGGTTTCTAACAGAAAACAGCAGAAGGAAAGTGGGAAAAAACTAGCATCAAAAGCAAAGTGTTCAAGAATATCTTTTCCTGATTCTCAGTTTTGCTCAGGGCTAGCTTTAATCTACTGCCATACTGGTCTACACACATAATATTTCTTATTTTAAGTAAGAAATTTAAAAAGTAAGGTCACATTGTTATTATTAAGAAATAGTAATATTAACATATCTTAAAAACAATTTTGATGGTACCTGACAATAATGAGCCAATGATTATAGGTCACAAAAGTGGGGTTTTTTTGCTGGTTTCTTTCTTTCTTTTTTTTTTTGTCTTTTTGCCTTTTCTAGGGCCACACTCGTGGCATATAGAGGTTCCCAGGCTAGGGGTCTAATTGGAGCTGTAACCGCTGGGCTATGCCAGAGCCACAGCAGCACAGATCCGAGCCACATCTGCAACCAGGAAAAGATATTCTTGGCAATGCCAGATCGCCAACCCACTGAGCAAGGCCAGGGATCAAACCCGCAACCTCATGGTTCCTAGTAGAATTTGTTAACCACTGAGCCATGACAGGAACTCCCACAAAAGTGTTGTACTCAGTCTGGCTGGGTCTCTATACAGAAACCTGCTTCTACCTGAAAGAAGCAAAGAAAACTTAGTATTTCCATAAGTGGCTTGTGATCCATGGGATAATGGAATTTAAACTTGATTTAGAAGAACAGAGCTATGGAATCTTTCATCCATCACCAGGCCCCCAGCTATTCTCCAATATTACCTTTGACAGCTTGCCCCCGGCTTACTCTTATATCAGCACCAAACTTCTTGCTGTTCCTCAACTACAACAAGCCTCAGGGCCTTTGCACTTGCTCATCCTCTTCATCCACTCCCATCTCTGTGTACCTGACTCCCTTCTTTTCTTCAGGTCTCTGTTCTGTGCCATTTATTAGTGATGCATTCCTTGTTCACTCCAGCACTCTCATCCTGTTTATCCTATTTTATTGTTTTCCAGAGCACGCACTGGTTTCTGTCACACTATATATTCAATTTTTTATTACCTCACTTTGACTTTTTGTAGTGATAGATGATCATATTTGTAATGTTTATACGGTTATGAGTTCACAGTCACAGTTTAGTAAGTGCTGAACCGGAGAATGGACGATACCACCATCCCATTGTACAAATCAGAAATGGGTGAATTTTATGTTCTAGCCTCTCTTTAAATGCCCACATCTATCCAATAACAAAGCCCCAATGAATGTATCTCTGACAAAGCACTCTGCCTCTCTCCATTGCTCTTTCCTAGATCACAGCTCCCTGGCCTCCTTCTTAGATTAATGCAACAACTTCTAACAGACAGTCGCAGCTTCTAAAAACCTACTTGAAGTCTTTGATTTAATAATGCAGCTAAGCATTATCCCCAAAATACAAATCTAACCATCTCATTCTTTCCTTAAAATTTTCCATTGCTTCTCATTTCCCTCAGACAAGATCCAAACACTTACACGCTTGACTTTTTTTTAATCTTCAGCCTCATCCTTCCCTGACTTATTTGTTCATTCAAAATATCTGATTAGAGACATTTTCTCCAAGAAGTTTTACCAATCTCCCTTAACTGCATTTGGTACCCTAGCTAGGGATCTTTCTAAAATATAACACGTTTTCTTTCATCTTAAACTTATTACACTGTATTTTCTTCTTTAATTATGCCATTGCTACTAATTTGGGCCATGAAGTTGAAGAGCATATCTGTTTTTCCTTTTTTTTTTTTTTTTTTTTCATTACTGGGCCTCCAGAGCCTAGCATGGAATCAATATTCAATTCAGTACGAACAGCTGAAAGAAGAAAGGGATCCAATCCGGAATCTTAGAGATGTCACCTTAATCTCGGATCGGATATTTTGGTGTAGTTACAAAAATAGGGTTTATTTATCCGGGGTATCTAGAACTTGTTAACGATAGTTGTTGGCACCTGGATAACAGAAATACGTAGTTGTACGGACTATACAAACATTGATTCCTTCAGCAAGTCTGCAGCGAGGACTAACTACATGCCAAGCACGCCTTTAGATGCTGGGCAGAGTGGTGAGCAAGATAGATAAGGCACTGCTCTCCGAGCTTACACAGTAGTTAGGGAGGCAGACAATGAACAAGTTCACATATCAATAGAAAGGATCATTTGTGACAGCAATCACTGTTATAAAGACACTAAAACAGGATGTGGTGGTAGAGAGAATCTGGGAAGGGAGTATTTTTCTAAATAATAGTCAAGAAAGGCTTTCTCCCTAATGCAAGAATGAATTTTGATTTGAGTGACAACATGGATCCATACACACAAACTTTTAGAGAATCTTCTTGGAAGAGGCCCTGGGTGGGCATGAGTTTGGTGTGTTTCAGGGGCAGAAAAGGGGGTATGATTAGAATGCTGAGACAGGAGGCAAGGGGCCCAATGAAGGGCAGCTCCAGAGTCACTGTGAGTGAGAGTGATTTTAAGTCGAATGGGAAACCATGAAAGCATTGCCACCACTTACAAGACCAAAGTTCATCTACACAGAGCCCAATATATCTCAAAACTAATGCAGTGATTCATGCAATACACATATTTGATACTACTTCGTTTTGGTAACTCACAAATCATTATAATTAGGAGGCTAGTGAAAATAGGGCACTCTCCACCTCCCTTTTCTTTCTTCCCTGCCTTTTATTCGGTAAGCTACAAAATAACTAGCCCTGGGGGGAGATAAAGTGATGAATAACCTCATTCAGCTCAAAGAAACAACAACAAAAAATCCCCAGTTGAATGGCTCACTGCAAACAGCAAAATCGCCATTGTTTAGCGGATGAGGTTTCCTCTCTTTAGTACCCAGGCAATGACTAATGATTTTCCTCCAAAGCTCCCACTTTTAAAAGTATGAATAAGCCCCAAAGGCCTCAGAGAGATAAGTATTACTTTCCTCCTGGTGGCTCAGCTAGTGACTGAGGGAAAAAGAACTGGACCATATTTCAAAGCCAAGACCTCTAAGTGTGATGTAGATTCTGCACTTCTATCTTCCTAAATTCTTTGGTGTCCAAACCTTTTTTATGGCATTCGATGGAATTTCTGCCTTAACCAAAACTCACTCATCTGACACGGGTTTGCTTTGAATATGCTTCTGGATGCCCTCACATCAGCACAACTGCATGTTCAGTGCTGCAGAGAGAAAAGCCATCTCCATGTCCCAACCTACTGCTCAGAGACCCTGTGAAAGCAGATGATTGGTGGTGCTACAAATAGCCTTTTTACCAGACTTAGTATTTATTTGCATGGTTTTATTTACTAGCGACAACTTTCAAACAAAAGGAATAACAACAAACTACCACAAAATAATTGCTTGCTGTTTTGAAGCAAAACAGCACATTGAATACTAATGCGAGGTTCGATGCATTTCTTTCATTCTTTCCTCTCTATTAGGAAAAATGTCATGGGTTAATATATCTGTGCCCCACTGAGAATTAAAGAGGAAACAAAATGCTTAGCGTTTGTAATGAGGCCATGCATTAATGTAGGGAGGTCACGCCAGATCACGTATAATAGATATGGCAACATTATTTTCCATGGTAGCCAAAGGGGACTCAACTCAATGATGGACATTGCTTTGAGAAATATTTATTTTTGATGTGAAAAGAAAATAGAACTAGAGCATTCTGGTTGATGGAAGCCATAAATAAGATTTTCCCACAAAGGATTAGAAAGCAAAAACACTCTTCTCACAAACTGTATCACCTCGAAGTTCAAGGACCAGGGTGAAGAGATGGCAATATTTTCTGACGGCAGTGGCATACAATGCCCAGGTTTCATACACTGAAATTGGCTCCAGTTCTTGAGAGAAATGATCAGATAAAATGACCCAAACACTGATATTAGAGGGTTTTTTTAAGTTCTTATAAAGAGGCAAAACACCTAAATGGAGCATACTTCCATATATTTTAATTAATCAGATAAAATTAGCATGGACTATTTATAAAATTAATCTTGTTGACAACCTCAGTTTCTTATGGGTTCCAAATCTATTTTGGAAAAAACAACTTGATTTAAAATTTTTAAAGGTAAAAACAGTTGTAAATAAGCACCTTTTGTATTCAGGATAAAAAAAATATACTGCATTTTAAAAATATACCCATTAATATAAATTAGAATTTACACTGGAATCTTTATATGGCGTTTCACATCTGTCAAAGTCCTTGACAATATACTGCATTATATGATGAAAATCCTAGCAAATAAACAGTCTATTAACTATTTAAAGAAAAGTAGGGCTGCTCAAAAAATAATTCACAAAAGACAAATAAATAGACATTAAATATACACAACAGGTTAAATATTAGTAAGCAAAGAAATGAGTGATGAAATTGTATCAGGTTTTTCTCTTTTTAATAAATGGATAAAGACTAAGAAGAATGACTTGATATGATACTGAGGTTGTTAGGAATCAAAACTTTCTTGTGAGTGTGATAATTTCAAACAAGACTTGTGGGTATTTGCCTTGTTGACTGCTCTTCTGGAGGGAAATTTGCCAGTGTATACTTAGTAATTAATCTTAAAGAAATAACTGTGAAGAAAAGCAAAACAATGATGCAAAGCTATTCACGAAAATATTGTTTCTAAGAGTGAACTTATGAAAACAAAGGATCTAGAAGAAAGGAATAATTTAGGTACTGACGTTATATCTGTGATATGAAAATACAACACAGCCATTCGAAGCAATGCTATATATTGGTGGACATGGGTGGGGACATTTTCATTCTCAATCCCAACATCTCCTCCTGGTAATTTAGTTAGCTGACACTGCCAGTTCCTCTTTATCTTGTTACACTTCCTTATCATGGAGAAGTGGCCGACTTTGATGTGTAAGTTTGGGAAAGGGCAAAGGGTTTAAGAACCCTACCTTTTCCTCTTGGGAATGAGTTTTCCTGCAGGTACCATTAGCTCTCCTGTACTGTCCTAGTATTTAGAATTATATGGACAGGTGTTTTGGAGAGGAAGACCTACATCAGACCAGGACCATCTGTTCCTGGATGGATAAGCTGTTAAATTTGGGTTCAGCATTAATATGGCCCTTTGACAGCATTTATAAGCCACATTTTCCAATCCAATCTTTATCATATTAAAGATGAAATTTTGGCTCCATTCTACCAACACGTTTGTCTTATATCACAGATGTTTTGAACTTAGCCAAGAGAAATCACCTGGTGTCAACACACCAGTATAACAGAAGGATGTTTTTAACTCACTGTGCATTGTTAAGTAATTTAAAAGAAAAAAATAGACACAAAGACTAGAGTAAAAGGTTTTACACCAAATATTTTAACAATATTTACCTTTGCTTATAGATTGATGAGTTTCACATTTCAATTCTTGCATTTTAGTTTGTACGTATTTTCCAAGTTTTCAGCAACTCATTTGTGTTATTTTCCCAATTAGATTTAAAATGTTACTTTGGTGAGTTCTCACAGAATTCAAGAATCTTCTTCCCAAAAAGGAATTACACAAGAGGGGAGACACTTGTCTTTCTGAGATGACAGCCCTTGATTCCATACAAAAACTAGGTAACCAGTTAGATGAACCCTATAATCTAGGACCAGTCCCCCACCTATGTGGGAACCTGTTGGTGAGAAGGACACTGTTACTGGATTTTTAAGTTGCTTTCTCTGACAATTTTACCACAGGAAAACTGAACACCTATGTGAACTTTTAATTGTGTAATATATTCATTATTTGACCAGAGCTGTGGGGGAGGCTGGCTTTGTAGTCAGAGGTACCAAAGGTCTCTTCTCTTTGCATATGTGGTTCTTCAGAGGTTCAATGAATTCTTCAGATTTGTGTTAAAAAGTAGACATTGCTCTCCAAAAAGCCAATCTTTAGAAATACATTTTGTTCATTAGCAACTTGAAAAGGCTTTGAATGTTGGCCTATTTTCTTTCATGAGTGTATGAAGGAAATTTTACAGCCTGGTCATGACTCCATACTGAAAAACCCTAAGGAGCTTCCCGTGAAGAGTTTTGCCCACTCTACTCAACCTAGCATGGTTTTGTCTGGTAATGAACACTCAGAAATACACAGTCATAAATGGACACTGAACAAATGCCCGTTGTTTAAGTAACCTTGAGTAAACCAATGTCAAAAACAAATTATGAGCATATAAGAGCATAATTAGCAAAATTTAAAAATAGTCCATTTTAAAAAGCTTAAAGCTTTCATACAACTGCCATAGTTTATGATAGAGTTAAGCCAATTTCCCTATTTGTTGAAGAATTTTTCCATTTGATGCTGCATGATTTCAGCAATTACATTCATAATCCTAGTCCTGGGCTCTTCCAGCACGTTTAGCTGTGAGGAAGGAATAGCAGTTTAACATGCTTGCTACCATAATATTCTTGCCCATGGAAACAGAAATTTATGCTTTAAAAGTAACATTGACAACTATTACATGGTAACGTTTACAATTTGTTTCCTGAGAAAGATGGTCTTAGGAGGCTTATTATTGGAATTACAGTTTTTTTGTTTGTTTTTAATGGGCACCTTCAGCATATGGAAATTCCTGAGCTAAGGGGTGAATCAGAGCTGCAGCAGCAGGCCTACACCACAGCCACGGCAAAACCAGATCTGAGTCCTACAGTGCTGCTTGCAGCAAGGCCAGGTCCTTAACTGAGCAAGGCCAGGGATCGAACCCACATCTTCACAGAGACATTAGGTCCTTCACCCACTGAGCCACAATGGGAACTCTGCAATCACAAATGTTTATATTTGTAGCCATTTTCCTGTTTCTTAACCTTCTCCAGAAGGCGATCTGATACATTTCTGGCCTGAGTTATATGTGACCACTACCCAGGCCCAGGTGCTCAAGTAGGCACTGGATAAGAGTCTCTGATAAGAAGATGATTCCCTCTCCCCTTTGACAAAGGAGGGTTCTCAGCTAAAGCACAGAGCTGTGCAATCTGTGTGCAAAGCAGCTCCAGGGTGCACCTCCTGGGGAAGACAGTGACGCAGGCTATGAGGTGGATGGCATCCCCGCAGAGCCACTCCTACCTCCTCCAGGGGAACCAGGTGCAACCCAAAAGGGCAGAAAGTATACAGTTCCAAACTCACACAGCCCAAGGCCAGAGGAGCCCACTTGGCTGGTGAGAGGAATCAGATCTATCTAGGGAGGGCTTGGGATATTAAAGAGTGATTGAGATTTCCACCCTTCCTGACGGCATTAGAAGCCCAGATCTAATTTGAAATAGAATTATGAGTAGACGTGTATAGCATTAAATAAGTCATCCAGTCAGAGGAAGCAAGGACAAGAGGGAAAAAGAAAACAGACAGGAAGTGAGTGTTACCCTGCACTGATTACTGTTTCAGGCACTGTACATTTTGTTCTTATAACAACAACCTTAAGGAGACTTTATTTAAATAAATATTTTGTGGCTTAAGCAACAAAAGAAATAGCAAAGCTAGTTCAGTAACGTAAAGAAAAAAAAGTTCTATCCCTAAGCCAGTAGACCAGTAAGTTTATCTGACATTAATATGAGTCCAGACTGATTAAAAGATATAAGTACTGCCCTGTTCTTATTTTCAATTACAAGGACCTAAAAAAAATTTCTAACTTCCCAAAAGGATGTAAATGATGCCTTCCCATTAAGAATATGATCATTTGTTTCATTTTCCTTTGTTGAAATATTCTTAGGCATTTATTTCAATATCCAATTAATAGCAGAGAGCAAGGGAAGAAACAGGACCCCTCATTTTAATTTTGCATTACATTTTACATGGGGCCTGACGTTTGAGGTTAAAAGAGTAATAGAACACAAGAACTATTCATTCATTCCTGCTAAAAACAAGGCTAATCGCAGATCAAAATCTAGAAAATGAGAGAGACTGCTGGATTAATTTACGTAGTCACAGTACATCCGAAAGGGCATTCAAGTGCCCAACTCTTTCATAGCGTCTCCCTTTTCATCTCTCAATCCATTTAAGTAGATTATTCCTAAGAAAATTTAGTTCGCCAAGAAATGGATGGGGATGGCAAAATTCGCTCCATCTGCACTTTCCCTCAGGTTGTTAATGACAAATGCATTACAGTTATTTATTACAAATAGATTAGAGGTGTCGGTACCGTTCAATTCATGGCAATCTTATACTTTTAATATGCATTGGTAACTGGGCTTCTTCCCAAAGCTGACAATGCACACAACTGCATTCTGGGAGACTATCTTCCTCAAGAATACTTTTCTTTAAGTTTATGACTTTAAAAAATGAAGGTACCATCTGCTCTTGCCTCACAGTTGTTTAAACATTTTAGAACCTGAGGTCATAAGGACAATAACTATGGCAGGCTTCCATAGGGTTAATTCCATCTATAAATAATTAGCTTGGCAGCCCTTTCTTTTAGCCCTGCTATAGACAACAATGAACCCAAAACAACCTGTAGAAGTAAACAGTTTCCCAGGACAGATGGACACTTCAGACCTCTCCAAGTGGTCTAATGGAGCAACAGAAAAGGAGTTATTTTATATCTCAGTGTCATACATATGCCTACACTACACTAGTAAAATTCTTTGTGATTAATTTATAGCACATCATATTAGGGGAACACTTGCATTTACAGGCATACTATTTAATCTTTCTTCAAACAGTTTAAGACAGAGGCTAGACAGAGGTCAAAAGGCACATTCTGCAGACAGGATAATCATTAGCCTATGACTGCAAATTCATTCCAAAAACAATAAAATTATTTAAAATACAGTTTCATAGGCCCTATACAAGCAGTAACATTCTCCTTAATAGCTAAACAACGGAAATGAGTAATAATGAAAAGAGAAATGTGCACAACATAGTATCAAGACTTAAATGTACTGTAATTGGTTTTTAACATAGGATCTATGAATATTCTGAAAGTATATGCAAAAATGTGGGTTTTTCATGCATTTGCACATTTTCTAAGAAAGGATCTATCCATTGGCTTCATCTGTTTGCCAAAGGTCTGGGCTCTCTAGGAATGTATAAATTATTATTTCATTACCATGTATAATAAAATATCATATTTCATTTATTCAATTCTTCTAAAGTTTGTTTAAAATAAAGCATTATTTAAATACACCAGGTATATGAGACTCAATTCAGAAAACATCTTTTTTAAAAAGAACAGTACACTGCAGGGGAACACAGGGAATTTAATAAAGGGAGATTGTTATAAGTGTTCAAACTGTTAGAAAAATAGACTAAATAAAGCCAAAGCTTAACACTTGTTATGTGAATACGTCTCAGCAAGAAATCTGCATTGAGCTTATTTATAACTAGGATGCAGAAATATTTGATTCATATATATATTTAACATAACAACAGGTTTGATTATATCACATTGTTTCTGAAACATTCATTCCTGCACAGATATTAGGCTGACAACTCCATTTGGCATCACTGTATATACAAATTACTGCATAAATTAATAAGAGTCCAAAATGGAGTGGCTCATCTCCCCTTATTTGCAACAATTTCTTTCTGTGGATGTGAAGCTTATTTCAGGCCCATCAGTTTAATGAATGTGTTGCCAGGTTCATATTCTTAATATTTTCACCTTTGACAAGCTCTCTTTGGACTAACAAGGGGAAAACTACACCATATCTCTACACGCCAAGTGAAAATGTTTCTTATATAACCATAAACATATTTTAAGAGAAATGGATTCAGCATTTGTAAGCAAGAAATCTACCTGAGTTCTTACTGGGGGAATAGGGAGAGGGGTGGGGTATTACACAATTCTTAAGGCTTCACCCTTCCTGATAAATATAAAAACAAATACCTTGCCTATATTCGAGATAACTGTATCAGATGCTTCAGTGAGAAAAACTGTAAGAAAAGTTTCAGTATCCATCTTAGTAAACACAGACTGTACAGCTCTGAGCGTCTCCTGTTTGCCAACTCAGGCACAGGGAGGTGGTTCTTCACTGAAGCACCTAGGATATTTCAGTGTAACTATATGACTCTTTTCTTTCCTCTAATATTGTCTGTCCCAGGAAGTCATTTATTTATTTATTCATTTTTGTCTTTTCACTCAAGCATATGAAGGTTGCCAGGCTAGGGGTTGAATCAGAGCTGTAGCTGCTGGTCTACACCACAGCCACAGCAACGCCAGATCTGAGCCGCACCTGTGACCTATACCACAGTTCACAGCAACCCTCGATCCTTAACCCAGAGGTTGAACCTGCATCCTCATGGATACTAGTCAGATTCGTTTCAGCTGAGCCGATGTGAACTCCAGGAAATCATATTTAAAGAAGGACTCTAGAGTTCCTGTACTGGCTCAGTGGGTAAGGAACCTGACTAGTATGAGGACGTGGTTTCAATCCCTGGCCTTGCTCAGTGGGTTAAGGATCTGGCATTGCCACGAGCTGTGGTGTAGGTTGCAGACATGCTTGGATCCCACATTGCTGTGACTGTGACTGTGGCTAGGTTGGCAGCTGCAGCTCCAATTCCACCCCTGGCCTGGGAACTTCTATATGCCCTGGATGCAGCCCTAAAAATAAATAAGTAAATTAAGAAGGACTCTGAGCACCTGACCCCACCTGGCTTTTATACATTGTTTCAGTGCAACACAGTGTCTTGTGACCTTGCTCACAAGGTCCTGCTAAGATTTCTAGGAAGAAGCAGTTTGAGGACAGGATGAACCCCAAATTTGAATGAGAATGTTTTCACACAGAGATTTAAATAGACAGCTGTATCACAATATCACAAAATCATATGTTTAAGTATACTCTAATTCTCATTCAAAATGTTATTTCATACCACTTATGACTTTGGGCAACCAATATTTACATTGTGTAAGACTGTATAGAGCCTAATGGTTACTTTAAATTTCTTGAGTGTAAGGGTTTTCTAAAACATGTTTCATGAAAAATGCCCCACAGGGCTGGGATGGCAGTGGAGCGTAAAAATGAAGAAAGCAGGTCACAAGCAGAAATGATATGATTCTGTTTTTTATGTTAGTTTCCCCTGTAAGCTTCCCCTTGATTGAAGAGTTTCACAACTGTTATATTTTTTTAAACATTGCTTTGTTCCAATTCTTTATATAGACAAGGCCAAAAGAGGCTGAATAATATGCCCAAACTCATATTATCTAGGTAATGGAAGAACTTTTTTCCCCAATCCAAATCAGTTAACATTGGATTCAATGTCCTTATTTATCTTTGTTGCACTAAAAGTGCATTTTTTTATTTCACTACTTAAAACATTGGATAAGGAATTAACATCTTTTAATTCTAGTGACTTGTAACTATGACCTTACCCATCAAGTACAAATTCCAAATGCACAGAACCCTGTGCCGGTTTACTGGAGCCAGGAGAGGAACTAAGAAAATGTAAAGCTCTTTCAGTCACAGCGAATTCCACCTGTCACCACCTGAGAAGGCCTCCTTGCAAGCCTCTGAGCTTAGACTTTACTTTTCTCTACTGTGTGCCAGGGCTTGCCAGAAATTTTTAATTTATGTAAGCTGGTCAAATACTCCACGGGCTTCCCATGACTTTACAGAGTTTGATTCAGAGTATCAAGACAGAAATGAGTAACAGTGTGTCCTATCTTGAAGAGAAAGTGTTTAGGAAATAGAAAGCATTTCAAACGATAGCGTTTATTGCCTGCTTAT
>PVHT020000140.1:4360269-4372448 GCA_004024745.2 Catagonus wagneri | reverse complement strand
TTCACAAGCATTCTTGATGATAATTTCTATTTTCCTCCCCATTGTATGCATGAATAAATTGGAGTTAGAAAATGTATATAATTTACCCCAGCTCTCAAAGTACCAGAGTTAACAGAACTTGGATTTGAAACCTGGCCTGTGTGGTATAGATATAATAATCTCAAAGTGAATGCATTTAAATATAATACAGCAACTATTTCAACAACTTTTCTTTTGTAAAATGTGAAACATCTGAAAGAACACAGTTGGATACCCTGCCATGCCCCAACCATCCATTTCCAAAATCTTAAATCATACTTAAGTTATAACATTAGCCTTGGAGGTTATCTCATCAGGCAAATTTAAAGAATTAACTTGCTGAGTTCTTCTTCCTTGTTTTTTTTTTTTTTTGGCAACTTAACCATTTTAAGTATATAATTCAGTGGCATTAAGTACACTCACAATGTTGAACAAGCATCACCATTATCCACCTATAGACTGTTTTCAACATTCCTCAACTACTTTAGGTATCTCGTGAACTCTGAATTGTCTCCCCACTCCCCACCGAATGCACATAAGTTATTCAATCTAGTTTCAGTGGAAGTTCCTACTGAAACTGCTGCTGGAAGGTTTTAATAATCACTGCCTCTGAAGAGACCTAGAACTCAGATATTTTCCAGAAATATGTGCCCATTTAATAGTAACTCCCCACTCTCCCCTGCCTCTAGCCACTTTATTCTACTTCCATGAATCCTCTCTGTATCCTTTTCTGTCTTCTTTTACTTGTATAATATTTTCAGGGTTGGTCTGTGTTGTATCACGTAAGAGAATTCCATTGCTTTTTAAGGCTGAACAACATCCCATTGTGCATATAGACCACATTTCATTTATCCATTCATCTGCCAATAGACATTTGGGTTGTTTCTACTTTTGATTATTGGTAATAACACTGCTCTGAATGATGGGGTACAAGTATCTGTTCAGTCCCTTCTCCAGTTCTTTTGGGTAAGGACCTCAAAGCGGGATTGCTAGATCACATGGCAATTCTATTTAAGTTTTAAAACTCCCTTAGTATTTCTCACCCTTCTCTGACTAACCTATCAAAAATTATCAACCACTTTCATCCAGGAAGTCCCTGCTATCCTTCTCAATACTACTAATAATGAGAATATTCTTCAACCCCATATAATAAAAATAACTAGAATATCTTTAGTGTCAAGTTTCATTCTAATATTTTTTTTCTACTAGCAGATTCACTAAGGTGATATCTGTCATGAAGTGAATACAGAGTGTATGCATATTATAGCATAATATTTTCTCCCTCTATGTCTTCTTGTGTTTCTTTCTGAGTGCTCTTTTACCTGGATCATTATTTTAGACTGAAAGAATGTGCCACTAGTCCCAAAGGCACTAATATAGTTGATTCACTGTCTCGCTTGCTATCCATGTAGACACACTGGAAACTGGTAGACTGAAGGAAGAGAGACACCTCATTCAACTGATATGCAGCATATACTGAAGATGAAACAGCAGTTTTTTTTTCCCAAGATATCCTAAAATTACCATAACATCATTTTATATTTTTAATGTGTTACATGGAAGATAGTACATATTCTTGCTAAACTATTGCTTTCTGTTAACATCCTAAGATCAAAAACTGCAGTAACAGTATCTGAAGGAAAATCTCCAGTAATCACTGTTTCAAAGATAGATGAGGAAAGGGGAAGTGAAATAAGTCTGATAGAGTACCTACTGGAGTGAACCAGATGGCATATGCATGTTCTCTCACTGACTCTTCCCAACTTGCAGTGAGCCATGGGGCAAGGGGCCGGTGGAAGGGGGGGGGGATCCCTATTTTACTAATGTGGAAACATGGATAGAAGAGGTCAGTGGTCTGCCCCCACCCTGCCCCACCTCTGCGTATGGGGTAAACAGCAGAGCTGCCGCGGCTCAACTATTGCTTCACAAGACACAGACAAACTGCATGGTAAGGATAAGAGGAAGCATCTGATTGTTGAGTTCCATCTCTCCACTTAACTCTAGAGCTGGCCACTTACACGAGGGGGTCCTGAAGAGAAACCACTTTATAGTACTATTCATCTATATGTTTATTTTCCTCGTAAACTGTAACTCATTTATTAGGTTTGGAAGTATGGGTTCGAGGAATTTTATTTGGAACCTCAGGTGACTAGCTAGATGAGTAGAGCTCAGACTTATAAGTACATTTAACTAATCAACTAATTAGGAGTTAGTAGGGCAAGAAAGTTGTATTTTTTTCTTTATAAATCATTAACACTGTGTTGGTAACATGACAACCAATCATCTTTTAAAATATGTGCATTAAAGCCTACAACAATTTTAATAAAGTTTTGTGGGTTCTTTTGAGGTTTTTTTGGGGGGGTCTTTTGTTTTTTTCTCCACAAGACAGATCCGCTTTGAATCTGAACAACATCCACAGGTTACTTGCCATTTGGTGATGAATATTGTCTTTAAGATAAAATTACAGGATATGTGAGAATGCACAATCTTAAATTTGATTTAAAGCCTAGTAAACATTGTCTATTTTCAATTACAGACAGATTAATCAAAGTTTTGAAAATAAATTTTGATTATGGAAACTTGAATTTTATACAATGACAAATCCTACATTCCTGATGAAAGAAATTCCGTGTCAGGAGTAAACTGCTGAATAACTGATCCTGAAACTATATTCTATGATTCTATTACATCCATAATCATTAGGGCAATAAACTAATTCCATTTTTGAATGGAAAATTATGAAACAAAGAAAACTCCATCAACATGAAGATGTTATAAATTACAAAGAACAACTCTAGGAATACTTTGATTTTCATACTTCAATTTGTATGAAATTGAAGTACAGAGTTGGTATTAATAATAATGTTTGTTCTTAAAGCTCTTAAAATGATTAATTCATAATTTAGATAGCACATAATTAATGATACAGATTTATTGTGCCAAAAAATATTTCATGGAACATTCCTTTGCTAATTCAAGCTGAGAAATTCATCAAAAAAATTTTAGGAAAGAGGTAACAACCACATACATAATAAATGATTACATATATTTGTGTACCCACATATACATAGATATATACTTCTAAATATATTTGTCTTATTTCTAATAACTAAAATCTCCTGTTTACAGCATTGAGTAATGCTATGCTATAATGCTCTCTTGACCCCAATCCCATCGTCAGCTCTCTTTCACCGAAGTCATTTCTATCCATCTTTTATATTTAGGCTCAAATAACATTTCTTTCTTAAAAGAGACTATATGTGCTATAAATTAACTCCAAGATTCACTGAATAATATAACAGATACCTACTACCTAGCTTTAACAAAGATTAACATTTTGTGATGTCTGCTGCAGTTTTCTTTTATATATATATATATATTTGCAAATACTGATAAAGTCAAATTCTGCATTCCTTCCTCTACCTTCTTCCTTAGAAGGAGACCAACCTAAAGGCCAGTATGTAAGACAAAGACCTCTTGACCAAACTTTAGTGAGGGTCCTCAGACCCTCTTTTCAACTCAGTAACAACTTTTGGACTTCCATGTCTGTATTGCCATGGCCTAATTCTAGCAAAAATTCTGCTACATTAGATTAGGCAGAGACCCCCCTACTCTATAAATATCTGGTCACCTTAGATATCTGATTATAGTTCTCACCCCTCACGATCTCTCAGATAAGTTCTGATCATGCCTGGCCTGGCTTCAGCAAGAATCCTATCCAATTGGTTTGGATCCCTTTGATGTTCCTCCTTAGCTATAAATCCCCTCCTTGTGCTTCTTGCAGCTGAGATTGAGCACAATTATATACTGTCTTTTTTTCCCCTGCACCCATAATTCCTGCATAAAAATCTGTTTTTAGCCCCTTTACTGTCAAGCTCTGGATTTCTTTAACTGTATCACTGTCAGACAAGGTTTGTTTTTTATTTGTTTGTTTGCTTTTGGCCTGTTATGTATGGAGGATGAATGAGTAAAGATATTATTTTTGTGGTTTGCTTCTGAAAGTTTTACAAAGTAGTAACAGGACATATGTATCTTTAGACCCTCTCCCACAACTTGTCATTTTCCTTCAGAGGACTTACAACATTTTCTAAATATACTTGCTTAAGTACTTATTTGATTAATGTGACCTAAGCATATTTTTTTTCCTTTTTTTTCTTTTTCTTTCTTTTTCTTTTTTCTCCATTTTGGCTACCTCACAGGCATATGGAGTTCCTAGGCCAGGGATCAGATCAGAGCTGCAGTTGCAACCTACACTGCAGCTGTGGCAGCAGCAGATCTTCTAACCCACTGTGCCAGGCCAGGGATAGAAGCTGTGTCCTGGTGCAGCAGACACCACTGATCCTGTTGTGCCACAGCGGGAACTCCAATAAACTTTTTGAAGACAGTGACTGTATTTATTTTGCTTAGCAATTATTACTTACTGAAAATATTCTAAGAAAGAGGGCAAACTACATGTGGAATCTAAAATATGGCACATGAACCTATGTACAAAACAAAACAGACTCACAGACATAGAGAACAGAATTGTGGTTGCCAAGGGGGAGTGGGGAAGGGAGTGGGATGGACTGGGAGTTTGGGATTAGTAGATGCAAACAATTACATTTAGAATGGATAAGTAATGAGGTCCTACTGTACAGCACAGAGAACTGTATCCAACCTCTTGGGATAGAACATGATGGTAGATAACATTTTTTAAAAAAAGAGTGCATATATATGTATGTGTGTGTGTGTGTGTGTGTGTGTGTACAACTGATTCACTTTGATGTAGAGCAGAAACTGGCACAACATTGTGCATCAACTATACTTTAAGAAGAAAATGTTTTGACTAAAAGAAGCACTGCTGAGAAGGAAAGGGGTCTTCAGAATAACGAGAAATGGATCATTTGAACTCACACTCCGATAAGCTTAATAGCAGTCATTGGGGAAAAGTGTTTTTTTTAATTTTGTGGTATTTTTCCTTCAACAGGTGTTTGTTAATCACCTATCCTGTGCTCTGACATTTTATAAAGTTATACTGAGGCCAACCAAGAGCATGTGTTCTGCTCTCAAGTAAACAGCACTTTCCAGAAACATTTAGAAATTCTTTTTTGAAATCAACATGTTTGGCAGATCTTACTTAAGAAGTAATATCCTCATATAAGACAGGCTCAGGGATGTATTATACAACATGGGGAATATAGCCGATATTTAAAATAGCTATAAATGGAAAGTAACCATTAAAAATTGTATAAAAATTAGGAGCTCCTGTCGTGGCTAAGTGGTTAACGGATCCGACTAGTAACCATGAGGTTGCGGGTTCGATCCGTGGCCTTGCTCAGTGGGTTAAGGATCCAGCGTTGCCATCAGTTGTAGTGTAGGTTGTAGACGAGACTTGGATCCTGCGTTGCTGTGGCTGTGGCATAGACCAGCTACAGCTCGGATTAGACCCCTAGCCTGGGAACCTTCATATGCCGCGGGTGCAGCCCTAGAAAAGACAAAAACAAAAAACAAAAAACAAAACAAAAAAATTGTATAAAAATTTTAAAAAATAAAAATAAATATGGAGTTCCTGTTGTGGCTTAGTGGGTTACAAACCTGACTAGTATCCATGAGAATGTGGATTTGATCCCTGGCCTCACTTAGTGGGTTAAGGATCCAGCATTGCAGTGAGATTCAGTGTAGGTCACAGATGTGACTCAGATCTGGCATTGCTGTGGCTCTGGTGTAGGCTGGCAGCTGCAGCTCTGATTTGACCCCTAGCCTGAGAACTTCCATATGCCGTGGGTGCGGCCCTAAAAAAGCAAAACAAAACAAACTCCACCAGACCAAGAGTCTACTATGCAACCTTAGGCAAATTATTTAATTATTTTGTCATTAATCACTCCTGTTTTCCCACCTACAAAATGTTAATAAAAAAGGGTAACTATATCACTAATGAATGCAGCCATATGTTTGTGCATAACCCAAATGTTTATCTCTATATTTTATCTCATGTTGATTTTAAAATATCTGATAGAAAAAAAATTAATGAATCTGGATATGTCCAATATTGCTTTGCACATAAAAAAGTAATATCCTCATTATTATTTATTAAATTTGCTATAACCCAGGTCTTACCATAAGGCAGCCCAGCGTGTGTGTTTAAAAAGTGACTCAAGATAAATTACCAAAAAAAAACCCAAAAAACAAACTAAATAAAAAGATAAATTACCAATATTTATCAGTAACTTCAAAAGAATTCCAACATAGTCACTCATTTCATTAACTGCCTTGAGTTTCAAAGATTTTGGTAACTAAACATCGGTGTTACTTTTACGGATATTTGCCTGTATGTAACATAAAGCCTTCCAAATACAATGATGATCCATATGTCCTAAGGCAGAAACTCAATTCAAGACAATGGCCATAGATGTGACATTGGACATGTATGCAGAATGGCAAGAAATCAAAGATATATTAGTGAGAATGCTTATAATTACATCTATGTGTTTTCCCTATAATAAACTTTTGAAATGAAAATGCTCATCTGATTTGTCCATATGCTTAATGAAGGGGAAAATTCAATCTAATTACATTCCCGTTGAATATTCACTCCTAATACAGTATTCTTTCAGTTTTGCAATATCTTAGTTTAAAGGATCATTTCAATAAACATAACACCAGAAAAAGGCAGTTTTCTCCAAAACTAAGAAAATGATTTTTTATTCCAATATACTAAAATTCTTTTAACAAAAATACATTTTAAACCTAAGGTTCAATTATGTAAAAATGTATTCATGAATGTCTACAGATTCTTTCATAGAGATCAGTCAGAAATATACCTCTTAGAGATAATAATCTCTCACTTTACAGTTAAATGATATATACTTTTACTGTCTTAAAAATAGCATGGTATAATAGAAGTATATTCATGGTATAATAGAAGTATATTTAAAGTTTGGTCTTTTCACTCTATAATTATATCATTTAAGTTATAAAAGGTGATAAATATTTTATCTTTGTATGAATCTATTTAATTACAGATTATATTTTGTTAAGATTGCTATTTACATTAGGAATATAAAAATTAATCTTATCTTGGAGTTCCCGTTGTGGTTCAGTGGTTAACGAATCCGACTAGGAACCATGAGGTTGTGGGTTCAATCCCTGGCCTTGCTCAGTGGGTTAAGGATCCAGCGTTGCCATGAGCTGTGGTGTAGGTTGCTGACACAGCTAGGATCCTGCATTGCTGTGGTTGTGGTGTAGGCCAGCAGCTACAGCTCCTATTAGACCCCTTGCCTGGGAACCTCCATAGGCCGCAAGTGCAGCCCTAGAAAAGGCAAAAAGACAAAAAAAAAGAAAAGAAATCTTATCAAATTTTTATCTTCACCAAAATTAAAGACATTTCTCCCACCTATTAGTCTTTAAATCCTCTACCAAAAAAATATATGCATGTGTTTGCATAAGAAACAGACATTATATGCATATGAGACACAGAAAAACATACTGCTCTATAAAGCTTAAATCTGATTAGAAATTTATTTTTAACCCCACATAAAGACAAATCACATATGCACAGCTGGATTGCATATCAATCTTGAGTCATTTTCCTCTCTGCCATATGCTGTCTTTTTGAGGCAATATTGATGTGATAATAAAAAGGAAAGCAACAATGGATCAAATCCAGTTATAATAGATGACTGCTGCTCCCAGTTGATTTCATGAAGTATTCTTTTTTTCTCACTTTTAATTTTGAGGAGAAAATAAATGGGGAGTGGTAAAGGGAAAAAAAAAACACTTCAAGGTAAAAGTCTTTATGAAGAAGCAAAGCACAGACTAAATGTAAGGCAAGGGGCTCTCTGATAGCCTGCTCTTTTTGGAGGATGGTATCCCAGTCAAGTTCTGTGTGGATAGGGGGCTTAGTATGGATTTATTAAATCAAAATGGAAGTGGTTTGTGCTATGGATTGAATGTGTTCTGCCAAATTTTATCCTTTTGAAGCCCTGACTCTCAATAGTATTAGCAGGTGGAGCCTTTGGAAGATACTTAGGTGTAGACAAGATCATGAGGGTGCGGCCTCCTTGATAGGTTTGGTGCACTTAAAAGAAAAGACACCAGAGCTTCCTTTCTCTACCACATGAGGACACGGCACAAAGGTGGCCATCTCTAAGCTAGGAAGAAAGCCCTCACCAAGAACTGAATCTGCTGGCATGCTGACCTTGGACTTCCCAACCTCCAGAAATGGCAAAAAAAAGGATTTTTGTTCAAGTCAGCCAGGCCATGGTATTTTGTTACAGGAGCCTGAGCAGAGACAGTTTGCTATTCATGTTTCCCTTTTTTTTTTTTTTTTTTTTTTGGCCTTATCTAGGGCCGCACTTGCGGCATATGGAGGTTCCCAGGCTAGGGGTCTAACGGGATCTGTAGCTGCCAGCCTTCAGCACAGCCACAGCAACGCAGGATCCAAGCAGCGTCTCCAATCTATACCACAGCTCACGGCAATGCCGGATCCTTAACCCACTGAGCAAGGCCAGGGATGGTACCCGCAACCTCATGGTTCCTACTCGGATTCATTGACCACTGAGCCACGATGGGAACTCCTGCTATTCATGTTTCAAGTCTACCAGAGATAGGAACATTCTACTGGTAGGTAAATAATTGTTTGTGGTACTTCCTAAGAAACTGTTAAAGGGGAATTCTGAAATTATAGCTGTTATTCTTATTGCTCTTTATAGGGCTTTCCCCTTACCATCAATCCTCACTGGGTTTATTTCCAAAACGATCAAGCAGCAACTTTTGGAATCTTACATCTTATTATCAGGCAATCCCTAGCTCAATGGATTAACAAAAACAAAAGCAAAACAAACCAAAAACACTGTTTTATACAAATGGATAAGAATAACTGCCATTAACACTTACACAGCATTTACTATGTTTCAGGGGTTATACACTAACTCTTTTTACCCTAATTCATGTAATGCTCAAAACCGACCTTTTTTTTTTTTTTTGGCTTTTATCCTTTTAGGGCCGCACCCTTGGCATATGGAGGTTCCCAGGCTAGGGGTCTAATCAGAGCTGTTGCTGCCGGCCTTCGCCACAGCCACAGCAACGCCAGATCCGAGCTGCGTCTACAACCTACACCACAGCTCACAGTAACACCGGATCGTTAATCCACTGAGGGATGCCAGGGATCCAACCAGAAACCTCATCGTTCCCAGTCAGATTCGTTTCCACTGGACCACGACGGGAAGTCCATATTCATTTTTTTTTTTTTAATCATCGGCATATGGTATGGTGTCTAACACTATAAACAGCCAATACATGTCCCTAAAATGATGAGTGAATGAATGAACAAATGTGGGGAAAGTACCTCATGCTGCTCATTTTTACGCTTTACTGTTTCTGTGCCTTTGTTGGAAATTTCCTTGGATTAAACCACAAAATTTGTAAGCTATTTTCAGGGAAAAAGAAAAGAGTACAATAGGGGAAAAAAAATGATAGAATGCTAAGTGAGAAGATAAACAATGATGTAAAGATTCTTTTCTGTTCTGTTTGAGGAGCCCCAGGTAGATCTGTTATATCTGCAAATAACAATGCCTCCTCATACGAGATGTACAAGTATAAACTGAAAACAAGGTTAAATTGCAAATCTTTGGCAATTGAGCAAATGCATGTGGTTTCCAGTTCTACCTTTTACTCTCAAAGGGGTGCTTCCTGTTGAACCAATGCACTTAACTACTGATAAAAAAGAGGAACAATAGCATTGTGAAGATTATGCTTTTCTGTATCTAAAGTTATATTGAACCAGAAAATTCAATCACCAAATGCTGAGACTGCCTTATATACAGATATCCAGGCTGATCCACTGTCAGTCAAATGGGTTTTTGAATAATTCACCCCCAGGATGAATCCATACTCTTTTATCCAACTTCCCATGAAACATACTTTACCAAGACTGGCTTTCAATTCTGAACCACACAAGTCTGGGACTATGCCAGCCTCTTTAAGAATTAACCCACAGAACCCTGCGTCATTACTACCTCCACAAGCCAAAGAGTAAGATAGTCTGTCGGGTCCAGGATGCTACTTCTATTTCCACAATAAGGAACTGATTATCTAACCAGGCAAAAACACAACGACATTCTTTAACAATCTGTTCTTGGTATTTAAAAAGGCTCACTTATCAAGCTGAGTGATTTTAATGAATATAAATTGTAGCAAGTCAAAATAGAGCCCATTCGTACTTTTTCACTTTTATTGTATTGCCAATCCCGTTTTTGTTTTCATTTAGGCTTTCCTTTGTCTACTAAGGAATATTGACAAGTAATCTATTTCATATTTATGCTACAAGTTGAAAATAAAATTCCCCAGAGATGAATCTAAGTCATATTTTGATGTGGTATTTTTGAATAGCCTAAGTCCTAGCTCATTTATTTCCCCCTAACATCTTTTAAAAGCTTTTCGACTCCAATGAAAGTAGATGTCTTCTGGGTGATTCGATAACACAAATCAGATATCCTAGAGTTGGTGGGATATTTGTTTTGTGATTACTAAAATTTCCTCAGCAAGGTACAGCCTCCATTTCGACTTGCTTCATTTCTATCCAACAAGGAGATACATTATTTTCAAAGAAGCCAATACTGCCCAAAGGAGAGAAAGCAAAGATAGCTAGCAGAGAGTTAGATACGGGGATTGAGTTACTATAAAAAATTGATCTTTTTTTTCTTTACAATTAAACTGTGTGTCTACTTGATAACAGAGTCATTAGCATCACAGCAGCAAAGCCATTCTTTGTCTTAATTTCTAACATGTTGCTTCAGCATTAGAGACTATGACGTTGGGAAATCATGAAAGGATGCATAGAGTTCTAAAAACAAAAAAAAAGTCAAGGAAATCTCACAGCTTCCCAGAAACAGGTGGATAATTTTTCCCCCCAAGGTGTGAAGAGGTGTCTAGAAGTGGATAGTGCCACCTGGACACTGGACACTGCTCTCCTTTACCTTCTGTCTCTTTTGAAGGATCACATACATCATCAGATACAGAAGCTGATTCCCCTCCCTTTACTTTTTTTTTGCTTTTAATGGCCACACTGGAGGCATATGGAAGCTCCCCAGCCAGGGGTTGAATCAGAGTTGCAGCTGCAGGCCTATGCAATACGCCACAGCTTGCAGCCACACTAGATCCTCAGCCCGTGGAGTGAGGCCAGGGATCAAACCTGCATCCTCAAGGACACTACGTTGTATTTTTAACCCACTGAGCCACAACAGGAACTCCTGATTCTCTTTTCTGATTAACAGTCTTATTTAGATTTCCATCTTTGCTTGGTCCTCTCAGGCAAATATCCCTACCTGGACACTGGTCATTGTCTCCGGTGGAATACACATGAGCTGGAACTGAATTAGGACTTGACCTAGTTCTGACCTTGTTTATGCACAGTGACTTCTTTTACAGCCTTACAACCCATCCATTTCTCTCTAACTTTCCACCCACCACCTCTGCCTCAGATCCACAGACCTCTCCTTTCTTCACTCTTTCAACTCCAGATTTTATGTTACACTTGACCTTGGGCCAACAGTGTCAACATATCTAGTTAGTAGAGAATCTCATTTCCCTTTCCTACTCTTCTGAGTCAATCCTCCATAGACACTGTCTTTAAAATAGTTTATCAAATTCTTCACACAAAATTGTAAGTACTATGTATTTAATTATAGGTACTATGCATTTAATTATTTTTTTTTAAGATTTGGAACTCTTACAATATATTGACAAAAAAATAAACTTTATTCTGTACTTCTACCCTCCAAGTCACACAGAAAACAATATAAGGAATAAGGGACATCAGTGTACAAGCCTATGCTCTGATAAAATATTTTCTTTTCATTTGGGATCAAAGAGGCACAAAAATAAGCACATTACTGGCATGCAATTACATAAATCCCCCAACCGCAAGACTATAAATATATTAATTAAACATATATTTGATTATTTATTTATACTCTGCCTACTTAAAAAATATTTAAGGCAATTATATGAAAATATCATGGTAATACTTAAATATAATATTGTATTTTATATTGAAATATTAAAAATATTTTCACAGCCATAGGCATATTCTGAGACATTATTTGCATATTTAATGTATTATCCATGTGGTATTTTCTATATATCATTGAGGCTTGACATCACTATAAGTTCCTATAATTTGA
>PVHT020000140.1:4226857-4360169 GCA_004024745.2 Catagonus wagneri | reverse complement strand
TTTTTTTTTTTTTTTTTTTTTTTTTTTTTTTTTTTTTTTTTTTTTTTTTTTTTTTTTTTTTTTTTTTTTTTTTTTTTTTTTTTTTTTTTTTTTTTTTTTTTTTTTTTTTTTTTTTTTTTTTTTTTTGCTTTTTAGGGCTGTACCTGCAGCATATGGAGGTTCTCAGGGTAGGGGTCAGATTGGAGCTACAGCCACCGGCCTACACCACAGCCACAGAGATGCAGGATCTAATACGTATATGCAACCTACACCACAGCTCACAGCAACACCAGTTCCTTAACCCACTGATTGAGCAAAGCTAGGGATCAAAACCTCGACCTCATTGTTCCTAGTCGGCTTTATTTCTGCTGTGCCACAAAGGGAACTCCTCTTTTTTTTGTTTTTTCTTATTCTTCCCATTAATTCTTGTAGGGAGGGCATGGCAATGGTGAATAAACCCACAACTTTCCCTTATTGGGACTGTTTTCTGACTTTCTTGATTATCAGCATTTTGTTGACTTGACAAAGACATTTCAGTTATCACTCTCTGGTTTATTATGATTAACATTTGGCTTTTCAACTACTGATTTGGGTGGGGGAAGATTTCCAACACTTTTCGTTCTTGGCTACTTTTCTATTCATTTCTCAAAGTTGATAATTTAGTTTATAATTTTTGTTTTGCTAACTTGCTTTTCATTTCTTCATTTCATTGTCCACATGAATTATGCCAAATATTTGTAAAATCAAAGACTACAGCCAATGGGATTAACAGACACAAGTTACTGCACATAAAATAGATGAGCAAAAAGGATTTATTGCATAGTACAGGAGACTATATTTAGTATCTACACCAACCTATGGTGGAAAATAATCTGAAATATTCATATATGTACAGTTATATATATGTACATATATATGTGTGTGTAACTGAAACACTTGATTTACACCTGAAACTATCAATATTATTATCAACTAACTTCAACTAAAAAAACAAAGTCAAATTATATAGCTCTAGTCAAAATTAGAGGCATTCATTTAGTATTCAGTATTTAAATACTTCAATTAATTGCAATGAAATGATTTCTATGAAATAAAGTACAATCAAGATGAATCCTGCTACTTCGCCAATTCCTCATTTTAAAAACACATATAGCAAGGTAGGTGTTCCCACTGCGGCTCAGCAGTAGTGAACTCAAATAATATCCATGAGCATGCGGGTGTGTTCCCTGGCCTTGCTCAGCGGGTTAAGGATCCAGCGTTGCCATGAGCTGTGGTGTAGGTTGCAGATGTGACTCAGATCGCATGTTACTGTGGCTGTGGTGTAGTCTGGCGGCTGAAGCTCCCATTCAACCCCTAGCCTGGGAACTTCCGTATTCTACAGATATGTCCCTAAAAAGGACAATAAATATATATATATATAATATATATTAAACAATATACATATTAAATAATAATAAATATATTTTTAAATATAAATCACATATTAAAAAGGTAATGTTTGGTTAATGTTATGTTTTCAGGATAATTCAATCTTCACAACATTGCTGATAATCTCACCTCCTATTCCAGATTATTCCCTGTGTCGTAGACAATGATCCAATGAACTAGGACCATGAAGCTAAACTTCTCTGACTCAGTGAAGCTGTACCAGGTGCAAAAGGCCTCGGGGAACAACTCCAAGCACTGATTGTTCCCTGTAGTAAACTTGCTCATCCTAAACTGCTTTTTTCCACCATAATCTATCTATAAGAGCTTTAAAAAGAGGCTCTCACTTTGATGTTTATACCTGAATAAAACATTTTAAGTCATATGATGAGCCTGGCACATTATTTTAAGTCTGCATACAACTGTCCGGACACTCTGTTTTTGACACATACTGACTATGGAAAAATTTTCATACTTATCCACTCAAGTCAGTAAACAGTAGCATATGGACCGACTTAGAGCTTTGGCAAGTGTTCTGGGGTTATCACTCCTTATGTTCTCTGCTTCAGAGTGAGTGTGTGAGTGTGTGTGTGTGTGTAGACTGCCAGAGAAAACTTCATAGCTTGATCTTCTCTCATAACCACAGAATCCTTCTGGTGGAACAGAAGAGGTAAGGTTTATTTTTTAAAACAACGTTCTCAGTTGAAATGTTGTTACAAAAGAAGATCTTAAATGCGTTCCATATTCTTAGCTGGGCGTTGTTTGTGATAACATGGCTCCAGCAATTAGTAATTAGATTAAGATGTAAGCACTTAAATAAAACTTTGTACCTGCTATTTCTGCCAAGTTTGCATCACTACACATTGCAAATTCATCCTTCCCTTTTTTTTTTTCAGGGCCGCACATGCAACATATGGAACTTCCCAGGCTAGGGGTTAAATTCGATCCACAGCAATGCAGGATCTGAGTCTCATCTGCAACCTACACCACAGCTCATGACAACACCAGATCCTCAACCCATTGAATGAGGCCAGGGATCGAACATGCATCCTCATGGATCCTATTCGGGTTCATTAACCACCAAGCCATGAAGGGAACTCACTGCAAGTTCATTCTTAAGTGTTCTTAGCCACGAGGAAGATCATGTGTGGTCAGCATACAAGAAAACAAAATGGTCTGAGCTGGTTTAGCTATAGCCCTGCTGAGCTGGATGTACATGGTACATAATCTTTTAAAATTTCCATGAATCAGCAGTCCACTAAACCACCTTTAGTAGTTTCATGGCCCTAACACAAGCATGACGAGTCTGTATCTCAAAGACCTCGCATTTAATACCTTCCCGCACTCCCATTTTTCATAAGGAGGGATTGAGTAGGGTCTCTGAGATTTGACGCACATGGAACTTTGCCTCCATTTCACATCAGCTGCAGATAACAGGGACTTAGGAGTCCTAGGAGGTCACAGCACAATGACCTCTCCGTGAGTCTCCACCTTACTGCCAAAAATGAGTTGGGGACCCGGAAACCCGACTCCTCTGTTAAGCCCCCAGCTCTCCCTCCTGTCATATCACCCACATCCCGGCCACCACACACCACATTCTGCCTTAGAGCTAGAGTTCTAGCCTCACCCTGCCTCTGTGCCTCACTTGGTTCGTGACCAAACAGAGCTCTGGCCATCTGGAGCACTTTATTTTAATTTTTCTTTTTTTTTTAATGGCTACACCCGTGGCATATGGTGTTCCTGGGCCAGGGATTAAATCTGAGCTGTAGCTACAGCCTATGCCACAGCTACAGCAATGCCGGACCTTTGAACCCACTGTGTCAGGTGCAGATCGAACCTGTACCTCTAGATTCTTAACTCCCTGCACCAGAACTCCTGGTTCACTTTAATTCTCTTTAGGGAACCTTATCTGTGGCTGTTCTCCAACTCTAGAAATCTTTGCGGTGTGCCTTCTGGAACTTGTGGTCAATGATTAGCCAGATACCCCGGCCCCTCATCCTACCTCATCCTTCTCTTCCCTGCAGTCCTCTTAAGTTCCCTTGGCCCCTATACACCTTGTATCACTGGTTTCTAAGCGAGCTGAGGATCTCCATTGCTCATTTCACACTTCCAAATTATTCTTCTGCCTTTCTTCAAGGAAAAATGTCAGCTCTGAGTCTTATGTCCCCAAACAACTCTACCTCCACCCTCTTGGCTGCGACTGTCCATCAATATGTAGGTCGCTCTCTCTTATTCCTCGAATGTTTTAGCTCCCAGGATCTCTGTAACTCCCTCTACTCTTTCCATAAGTCCTGGTAATAGTTACCTTTAAAAAAAAGCTGCTGTGTTTGCCCCCATCTACAGTCACCTCCCCCCCACACCTTTTCTCTCAACCTCATCCCTTTCCTCTTTCTCAAAGATGTGTTCCAGTAATTCTCCCCCATCACCTCTTCAGCATCATTAGTTCCTCTAATTTTTTTCTTTTTTATAAGACTGTTCTCATTATCACATAAAGATCTTATTCTTCCCACTTATAAAAGGGGGGAAAATAAAACTCTCTTGATCTATTCCTCCAGCCGTTGCTCCATTTTTCTCCTTCCCTTTATGGAAAAAAAAAAAAACTCCTTAGAAAAGTTGTCTGGACTAAATGTTTACAATTTTTCTCTCCTTATTCTCCCTCTAACACTTAAGTGTTGATTTTAGGAATAAAAGTCTTTGGAATGAAAAGAGTGTGTATGTGTCTATGTATGACTGAGTCACTTTGTTGTACAACAGAAGTTATCACAACCTTTAAATCAATTATTCAATAAAATTTTGAAAAAAATTCTTTGGGAAAGCGATACCTTAAGGCAATCAACAAAATTTATCTGACTTTATAGACTGTATAAAACTCACAGAACTGATTTGTACAAATACTTGAGAAAAGGTTGGCTTTATAATAAGGTAACTCACCTATCAGATGACTATTGAAATGGCTTTTTGTGAGGGTCATAGCATGCCCTCCCCCGCTCCAAGTTTACTAAAATGATGGTGGTGAATTTTCAATCCTTATTTTACTTGCCCTAACAGCTTTGGGTAGTTGATCAAGCCTCCCTTAAAACACTTTCTAGACTGGATTTCCAGGACATCATGCTTTCCTGGTTTCCTCCCCGGTCTACGGTCTCTTTCCCATGTTTCCCATGTTCTCCTTGCTATGCCTCATCTCTCCTTTCTCAAGGGCTGGAACCCACCAGTGCTCACCGTTTACCCCTTCTCTTTTCCATGTACACTCAGGTGTCTCATGCACGTTCAGGTTTTAAATAACACTGAGGGTATATAGGCAAGGACAATGATAGGAATTTTTAAATATCGTAAAATTGCATTTTAGGGACTTTTCACACATCTTGTCCTCATCAACCATAATTACTGTTCTAAACTTGCTTGTCCCAGATACCCAGAGCTTCAAATTCTTCATTGTCCTCCCAAGGTACACATCAGGCTTACCTTCCTTAACCATACCCAGATTTTGTTATTTTTTAATACGCCTCTCCTTCACAGTAAATACCTGAGCTACTCAAAGAGATTTTTGACCTAGTACTATTCTTCTCTTTAAACACTTGGAAAAATAAGAGTTAGGAAGTTTACTTTATCAGCCAGCCAGGACCCACTTCCAGGGTTCTTCATTCTATAAGCAATTCTTATTTCTCTGTGCTATAATTTGTGAGCCTTAGAGTATCATGCTCTTGAATAGGGGATGACTTATCTATTACTACATATTAAGATGAGCTGAAATGTTTGAGTTTAAATCGATGATCGGATTAGTTGTGATGCTAATCTATAAACTCCTCTCTTTCTACAATTTAAAGGGATATTGTTTTTAGCACAAATTTTCCCAGAGCTTCATTCCTTCACTCCAAATGCCCTTTATTAATTTCCGATGGTTGCAAACCACAAACTTAGTGGCTTAAAAATAACATCTATTTATTTTCTTATAATTCTGGAGGCCAGAAATCTGAAATCGGTTTTACTTGGCCCAGATCAAGGTGTTGGCAGGGCTATGCTTCCTCCTGAGGCTAAAGGACAGTATATTTCTTGGCTCTTCCAGCTTCTGATGACTCCTGGCATTCCTTGGCTTGTGGCCACAGCACCCTCAGATCTGCCTCCAAGGTCACAATGCCTTTTTCTCTGTGTGTTTGTAAAAGCTCCTTCTACCTTCCTTTTATAAGAATACAAGTGATGGCATTTAGGGTCCACCTGGATAATTAAGGATAGCCTTCCCAAGATCCTGCAAAGTTTCTTTCTTTTTTTTTTTTTTTTTTTGCCATACAAGGTAACAATTACAAATTTCAGGTATTAAGATGTGCCTATCTTGGAGGAAGCAATTATCAAACTCACATATTGCACAATCTTTTACACATATGCCAAGAACTAACTGTAAAGGCTATACCTTAAGTGAAAGAACAATTAAGTCATCAATAATTTTTGTCATTGTTTAGTTTATTTCAAATTTTGGACTTCTAGGTCTCTATGATTTATTTGACCTATGCCTTATTTGGTCTATATAAAATTCAAACTATAATTCGTTAATGCGTAAAGAGGAAATGTGTAAAAAATCTGGAACTTTCAAATATACATTTGTTGTTTTTCTATTTTGTATGTATGGCTTCTTTTTCATAAGCATCAAGAGTATAATTCTAAAAGTTTAATGGAAATGGACAAATACTATTACTCTATTTCAACTCTACTGTCCTGTATGAAAAAATAATTTGCACAGCTGTTGGAATTCCATTATTACAATTTTTGCCAGAAGAATGAGGTGTCAGATTTTTATTGTCTGATATATATTGGGAATTAGAATTGCATGCCCTACTACCCTGACCTTTATCCATATTCTGCATTTTGATTGGCTAACCTTTCTATTCCTTCTTCCTATTTATAGCTTTACTAAACTAAGAGGAACAGGTGAAATGTCCAACCAGTAAATATACAGGATAGCAGAAGGTCAAGCTAATAGAGAAGACAGCCAAATTTCACATAGGATATTCAACATTCCACTTCCAGGACCTTATTCTCAAGCAAAAAACTTAAATTAGAATGTAAAACAGCATCACTGAATCCATTCTCTAAAAATGAATAAAAGAAAATGTGGCAAATTTAACCCATTTTACATAACAGTGCAATTTCCTAGCCTTCCATGAAAATATCCTTGGAGGATGATTACTTGAGGTCACAAAGTCAGTTTTTATTATCACTAAGGTGATGTATACATTTACTCGTATCTTAAGCCGCATGTAAGGAAAGCTATTTCAGATCTGTCATCTTTCTTGGGTGATACAAAAATCACATATTGATTATGACTTTCTCCAGCTCTTTTCTGACAGAGCTTGTGCTGATGGACTCTTGGCAAAACTACAGTTCATTACTAGAAAAAACTAACAGTTTTACTCCCAAGACATCTATCACCATCAAACTTCTTTTTCACACTTTCTTTTGAACTCAGTGTTTCACTTGCAAGCACATACCCATCTAGACTAATCCATATCTGTTACCTTTCATTACCTTAATATTCTTAGTATACTCATAATTAGAACAAGAGTGCCAAAAATTACCACCTAAATTTTGAATGAACTCTCTTTTGGAAAATGGACACTAATGAAATATTTAATTTAAAAACAGGAGTTCCCATTGTGGTGCAGTGGTTAATGAATCCGACCAAGAACCATGAAGTTGTGAGTTCGATCCCTGGCCTCGCTCAGTGGTTTAAGGATCCAGTGTTGCCCTGAGCTGTCATGCAAGTCGCAGATGCATTGTTGTGGCTGTGGTGTAGGCAAGCAGCTGTAGCTCTGCTTAGACCCCTAGCCTGGGAACCTCCATATGCCACAGGTGTGATCCTAAAAAGCTAAATAAATAAAATAAAATAAAATAAATGAAAATAAACCCAGAAGTTCCCATTGTGACTCAGCAGTTAACATGGAAATTGAAATACAGAAATTAACATCATCCTTGGTGTCTATTTCAACAAATAAAAAAATTTTATGTACAAGAAATTTGTATATAAATGTTTCAAATGCAGTTGTAAAAGATGGCTTTACAGAAGCCAATAAATAAACCGTAAAAATTCTTTACAATTTCCTCTACACCTTGATTCACTATGCCTGGAAACTTTGTTCATGGAAAGGTAGTTAAGTGCTAACTAATTATAAACTTAAATTTTCCAAAGCCTTCCAGAAATATACATCTTTGAAGAGTACTCCTGTCTTTAAAAATATGTATGTAGTAAAAATATTAAAGCATAAACATGTTTTGTCTGCCCAAAGTAAATTAATAAGGTATAAATTTTACCATCCTACCATAACAGAGCTTGAAAGTAGCAAAGACAACCTCTCATTTTTACAGGTAAAGAAACTGTGCCTCATAGGCCAGTTGTACAACTACAACTTAATATATTTCTCTCATCAATTCAAAAGACAACCAAGGTATATCAGGAAAATGAAATACACTTTAAAATATTTTTTGAAAAGATTTTCTAATTTTTAGGATGCAATAGCGCTTCTTCCTATTATTTTTCACTTTAAGTAATTTTATATTTGTATTATATCATGCTAAATTTTATCACTATTTTTGGGTCAAAACACAATATACTCTCTACTATACAGTATATCATATATCTAGTATAGTATGATATATATATACAGCATATCATATATCTCTAGAGAGATATGGACGTAGTTGGAGTTAGCTGGAGGGTGATGGGAGATTGAATAAAAATTTTTTTAATGTCTCATGATTTTTAAACTGTTTATTTTAAAATATAATAGGAAGAATCCACTAAGAAATGGCAAAAATATAATTGGCAAAGAATCAAAAGCAAAAAGATAATTAACCGAAGAATTTGACAGTATGGAAGGTCATAGAGCAGAACGATATTTGAAGAACCTGGCCATGAAGTCAAGAATCAAAGAAGATAAGGTGGATATGCAGCAAGTTTAGGAAACTGGTAGGTCTATTGAATTATGGGTAGCAAAATAGAAGTAAAAGACTTTCCCTCTAACTAATCCAATCTAATCTAAACAATGTAGATACAGGACCTCTTCCAGGAAGGGCACTGTCATCACAGGTAACTAGAGTATGAACTAGGCATATGGATAAGAAGGAACTTAGCCAAGTCTGCTTCTCAAAATATCTCCCTGGGAGTTCCCATTGTGGCTCAGTGGTTAACGAATCCGACTAGGAACCATGAGGTTGTGGCCTTGCTCAGTGGGTTAAGGATTGGGCATTGCCGTGAGCTATGGTGTAGGTCGCAGATGCAGCTCGGATCCCGCGTTGCTGTGGCTGTGGTGAAGGCTGGCAGCTACAGCTCCTGTTTACCCCTAGCCTGGGAACCTCCATACGCTGCAGGTGCAGCCCTAGAAAAGGCAAAAAAAGACAAAAAAAAAAAATCTCCCTGGATCCCCTTGTCTATACATGGCTTAGTAAATATTTGTTTATCCACATTTGTTTTTCCACATCCATGTCAATTACCTTCTTCCTCTTTGAGGTCCCAACTGCTATTCATAATACTCTCTTGTCTTTAACTGAAGATGATATTTAAGGTGAGAGTTTCAGCCATTTGGGTGAGTTTCTTAGTATTCCTGGGTCTCTCCCATGTATACATGTTATCAAATTTCCATGTGATTTTCTACTGTTACTCCATTTCATGTCAATTTAATTTTTAGACCAGCCAGAACCTAGAAAGGTAGAGGGAAACTTCTTCCTCCTCAGTGACTAAAAGTATAATATTCTCTAGTTCAAATAAGCTGAAGCACTTACATTAATAAAGTTTCAAATGAGATATTTAAACTGAGCCAGTACACTGAGGGTGGTGGGGAAATGGCTGGTTTCCCTTTAAAGTTATACTATGATAGTGTTCTACTTTCATTCTTTTACATGTAACTTTCCAGTTTTCCAGCACCATGTATGGAAGAGGCTATCTTTCTTCCACTGTCTGTCCCCCTTAGTCATAGACTAGTTGACCATAGGTACTTGGGTTTACATCTAGGCTTTCTATCCTGTCCCATTGGTCTGTATTTCTGTTTTTGTGACAGTATCATATTACTTTGATGACTGCATCTTTGTAGTATTGTCTAAAGTCAGGAAGCTTGATTTCTCCATTTTCATTTTTCTTTTTCAATATTGCTTTGGCTATTTGGGGTCTCTTGTGTTTCCACACAAATTTTAAAATATTCTGTTCTAGGAGTTCCTGTCCTGGTGCAGCAGTTAACAAATCCGACTAGGAACCATGAGGTTGAACATTCCATCCCTGGCCTTGCTCAGTGGGTTAACAATCTGTCATTGCTGTGAGCTGTGGTGTTGGTCGCAGAGGAGACTCAGATCTGGCGTTGCTATGGCTGTGGTGTAGGCCAGCAGCTGTAGCTCTGATTCAACCCTAGCCTGGGAACCTCCATATACTGTGGGTGTGGACCTAAAAAGAAAAAAAAAATCTTTTCTAGTTCTGTGAAGAATGTCTTTAGTAATCTGACAGGGATTGCACTGAATCTGTAGACTGCCTTGGGAAGTACAGTCATTTTGACAATATTGATTCTTTCAATCCAAGTCCAAAGAATGAAAGTAGAACACCTTCTAACACCATGTACAAAAATAAACTCAATAAAGATTAAAGACCTAAATATAAAGCCAGGAACTATAAAACTCCTATAGGAAAACATAGGCAGAACACTCTTTGACATAAATCATGGCAACATCTTGTTTGATCTACCTCCTACAATAATGACAATAAAGACACAAATAAACCAATGAGAACTAATCAAACTCAAAAGCTTTTGCACAGCAAAGGAAACCATTAAAAAAACAAAAAGACAACACACAGAATGGGAGAAAATCTTTGCCAATGATACAACAGACAAGGGTCTAGTCTCCAAAATGTACAAACAACTCAAGCAAGTCAAAAATAAAAAAATAGGCAGAACGAAAACAATAAAAATCATTATAAAATTAAAAAAATAAATAAATAATGGGCAGAAGACCTAAATAGACGTTTTTCCAAAGAAGACATACAGATAGCCAACAGGCATATGAAAAAATGTTCAATATCACTAATTATTAGAGAAATGCAAATCAAAACTACAATGAGGAACAACTTACACCGGTCAGAATGGCCATAATTAACAAGTCAATAAATAACAAATACTGGAGAGGGTGTGGAGAAAAAGGTACCCTTCTCCACTGCTGGTGGGAATGTAAACTGGTATAACCACTAAGGAAAACAGTACGGAGGTATCACAGGAAACCAAATATAGAGTAACTAAATATGATCCAGCAATCCCATTCCTGGGCGTATATCCAGACAAAACTTTCACTGAAAAAGGTACATGCGCACCTATGGTCATAGCAGCACTATTTACAATAGCCAAGACATTGAAACAACTTAAATGCCCATCAACAGATGAACAGATTAAGAAGATGTGGTGCAAATATACAATGGACTATCACTCAGCCATTAAAAAGACAAATTAATGCCATTTGTAGCAACATGGATGGATCTAGAGACTCTCATATTCAGTGAAATAAGTCAGAAAGAAAAAGATAAATAGCATATGATATCACTTATTTGTGGACTTTAAAATATGGAACAGATGATCCTAACTAAAAATAACAAACAAACAAACAAACAGAAACAGATCATGCCCACGAAGAGTAGACTTGGGGTTTCCCAAGGGGAAATGGGGAGGGAGTGCAATGGATGGGCATTTTGGGGGTTTTTCTGGATGCAAACTGTTACATTTGGAATGGGTGAGCCATGGGATCCTACTACATAGCACAGTGTGTGACTGGGTCACTTTGTTGTACAACAGAATTTGACGAAACATTATAAATCAGCTATACTTTAATAATGATAATAATAAAAAACAAAATTATATTTTAAATTAGTGAGTATAAAATTGAATTGGTACAATTCTCACAAACACTAAGTCGGGTGAATTTCTACACCTAAAATTGCCATTTTGAGGCATGAACAGAATTAATATGCTCTAAATAGAGTTAGCAAATACAGGCAACACAACTTTACATGTACATAGTACAGTAGTTTATTTTTCTAAATTCACATCATGAGTCAAATTTCAGATAAATTGCATCCAGTCAGAGTCTATCTTTGCCTACTCCTCCTTCTGTCCTATTTTGGAAATTCCTCCACCTTTTCAAGGGCTAATAGTAGGTAATGCTCATTGTCATTTTGTTCCCTTAGTGCAAATGTCTCCTATTGCTCCAAACATTTTTCATTATTCCATCACCACCTGGCTATCTCTGGTTCCAGTCCATGAAGATCACTTAATATATGAAGTGACAATGGAAGATAAAACCACATGGAATATGGAGTTCCCATTCTGGCTCAGTGGTTAACAAACCTAACTAGCATCAATGAGGATGCAGATTTGATCACTGGCCTCGCTTAGTGGGTTAAGGATCTGACATTGCCATAAGCTGTGGTTTAAGTTGCAGATGTGGCTCAGATCCTGGGTTGCTGTGGCTCTGGTATAGGCCAGCGGCTACAGTTCCAATTAGACGCCTAGCCTGGGAACCTCCATATGCTGCTGGTGAGGCCCTAAAAGACAAAAAGACAGAAAAAAAATAAAAACATGGAATAATTTATTTGCATGAGATAGCTGGATAATTTATTGCTTCTACTAGGTATGATTTCAGAAAACACAAAAGTGGTCAGGAATTTTAAACACCTGTATTTCTTCCACATAAGATGTAACTAATGGGTGTATCTGGGAGTTAGGCTTCCAAGCAAGTCTTATGTAATTTAACTTCTCTTTAAGCACAAAAGTTGACCTCCCCAAGATACCACTATTAGCTGTGAAGTCTCTCCAGTCAATTTTAATTGAAAACCAGGTTGAAAGTAATTGCAAATAAAATATTTTAGTTTTCATTTTCACTGAACGAAATGTTTATTATCAACTAAAGCAGAAATAACCGTATTTGTTACTTCAGTTAAGTTAATATTTATAGGCAGGTAAATCAAAATCTATACTCTCTTCAAAGGTAACTACATGAACACATTAATATCATTTCAGAAATTGATGTTTACACAGAGTATCAATATTTATGGACCTTAGGGTCCGTCAGAGATTCAAAGAAGAAAATCCGTTGTCCCAGTAATCTTGAGCACAAGAAAAAGGAAAATAATATTTTGCTAATTTGATCCACAGGGCATTTAAGGTTGGTATGCATCAACGAACTGATCAAAGAAGGCTACAGTTTTAAGGTATCTGTTCTCTGAACTCTCAGTAAACAAATACTTAGAGTGTACCTTTACCAATACAATCTTTTGACAGTGACAATTGCCCTCAAGCAAGCTAAGAGGACATTACTAAGGGACTTGAACAAGCATTTACTTATAAGTAATACCTGAGTAAGTATTACTTCATCTCAAGAGTTGTCACAAGGGACCATATAGATGCATCAATTTAATAAGCTCCACGAAAAGTGAGGAAGATTGGGAGGAATCTAAGCCATGAGAGACTAAAGCTACCTGGGTAAAGGTGACATGAAGGCAAAAGGCTCTGAGACGGAGAAAAATAAGACTGAGGGCAGGCAGCTAAGGGACAAATGAGCTTACCAAGTGGAACTGAAGTGAAAGAATAGCAGACAATCACTCAGTTTAAGAGACTGGGTGTAAACTGTTGCAGAGCTGGATAGATGGGAAAGGTTTTGAATGCTAGGTAAAAGACAAAACTTTATTCTGCAGGCCCAATGGACTCTCTAAAGGACTGTAAGGGGTGAAAAAAAAAGTGCTATGATAAAAATAATACTTTGGATTAATCTGCATGGGAAGAAGAAAAATATTTAGTCAAGGAGAACAATCATGAAGCTATTTTTGACAGAGGGGAACTGGAATTCATTTTAAAACGCTGACAAATTTTCTTTAATACAGTGAGAGAGTGAAATATAGACTTGTTTGTTCTAACGGATGAGTTGATTATATATATATATATACACATATATACACACACACACACACACACAAATAACATATGTATATATATAAAGACATACATACATATAAATTATAGTGACAATTTTATATATAAACTAATATATTTGTACATATAAAATATATATATATATATATATATAAATACATAAACATATAAATATATTGGTTTACAACCACATACAAACAGTTTGTAGCCAGTAAATAATTTCAGGGGGAGGATCGTGTAAAAAATAGCCCAAAGCTGATATTATAGACTAACTCAACTACTCACACTATTCACTGCTTATTTCCTATACTTTTTCCAACTAGTTCCCCCCCCCGAAGTATCATATCTGCAAATAATGGTAAAAGAAGATCAAAAATCTGCTTAAAAGGAATATGCCACTGGGTGTGAAACATCCTTTAACCCACAAACCACATGTAATGAACTCAGGTTGTGTGCAATTCGAATAGAGCGACTTTACTCTCCCCTGTAAGATCAAAGTGTATTTCCCTCAGAAATAAGATATTCTGTCATTTGGCAAGACTATTATTAAAGGCTGATATTTTAGGTTTTTCTGCCTCATCCATTTTAAGGGGTCAGGAGTAGTGAAGTATATTTTACATACTGAGCCTTGGAGATTGCACTGTAATAAGATTCTGTTATTCTGCATGTTACCATCTTTCAGTGAGAACTAACATCAATGAGTTCTACTAATGAATTTAAAGATGGAAATTGAGATGCTGAGAAAGTGTTAAGAAAATATGTTGAGAAAATTGTCTTGTTCTCCAGTGTCTCCTTTGATTTGTTACCAGGGGCTTTTTTTTTTTTTTTGTCAGTTCTGTAAGAGCCAGGTAGCTTCTGCTTATGACACATACTGATGGATAATAAAAATCCTGGAATTATAAACAAGTGGATTTAAAATTTTCTCATTCTATTAAAATTCAGATGTTATTCACCAAACTAATGGATTATGGAATAAGAATATAATTAAATCTCTCTCCTTCTAAGAGTTTTAGAAAGGTAAACATGTCAAAATATATTTAATTATGTATTTACATTTGGGATTCAAAAGCCACATTCTTTTATGAGTGCTCGGAAAATCTAGCACTGCATTGTTCAGTATGACTTTTGGCAATTCATGTGTCATTCGAGAGAGGAGCTGTTCACCACATTTGCCTAGTGAGCAGACAAAATATAGTGAGTGCCACCGAGGAAATAAATTTGAAATTTTAATAATCACATGAGGCTAGTGACTATTCTACTGGACAGAATATGGAAGACAGAATAGTCAGAACCATTAGAGACAATTGGTTCTGCCTGGGTTCTGAACTGGACTCCATAAAGACTCCTGGTACCTCCCCTAGGGAATGAAGAAGAGATTAAACCCCTAAATTGAACTCAATCTCAGCTCTTACAGCTGTTTTAAAATTATCTTCTCTTTCCCCTCAACTCAATCCCACTGTCAGGAGCCTTCCAGTCTAGAATCATCCTGTAGGTTCCCTTCTTCAGACAGGACAGATAACCACAAGTAAACAACCCGGTCTCCATTGTTCAGTTCTAGAGTCTTTTAAGGCTATGCTCTACCAGCAAAACCACTGCCTCTGATAAGCCTGTCATCACGTATTTCTTGGAACTACTGACATAATTTGCTAACAGTTTTCCTGTCTCCATTTCTGCTGCTCCTTCTTCATCCTCCCAGTCCTTCTTCAAAATTGCTGCTCTATTGGTCTTTCCAAAATGTAACTCCAACATTCCTTCCACTTATAAAATCCACCAGGGCTCCCTTAGCACCTCAGCACAGTCACAGATGTAATTTTACGCTGTATTTCTCTCATTTCCTGCCACTCCACAAATTTTAACCTGTGCTCCCTAAGCAGGTAATGTTCTCATGTCACCTTGTCCTTGCTACAGACTGCACATGTAACCTTCCCTTCCCATGGAGCCTGGAGTGACTCTTAGAGTTTCTTGTCCTAATCCTCACTCCTTGCCTCCACCCACACTCTCGCACCCTCACTTTGGAAAAGACACACACCCAACAAGATCACTTCAGTTACACACACCTACTGTGGTTCAAGAAAAAGCTTCAGAAAGCGTTACTTTTAGACCTCCAGAATGCCCCAGGTATGCACTTTTCTACTTCCCCTGATTTGATCACAACCCCCACCACATTGGATTAAAATTACTGTTAAATGTTTAGATTTTCTCTAACATCCTGTGGGCAACTAGAAGGCAGGAACTTAATCTTTCCACCCTCCATCCCCACTGTCTGAGACCACACACCTCACTGCACAAAACTTGTTAAGTACATAAAAAAAAATGACAAAAGACTGAAACTACAGATTTAAAGGAAAAAATTAGAATGATCCAAAAATAAATATAATTCTGTGTATTCAAAGATTCCTATTTAGGAAACCAAAGAAAATATTATCTTGCCATTATGTGTGTATACACATATATTTATATAAATATACATATTTATACACCCACATTTATATTTGATCATTCCTAGAAAGTAGACAAGAATAATTTAAAGAAAAAAAACAACAACTAGAAATGACTTTTAAGGAAAAGAATTTTTAAACTAAATAGGTTGTAACATTATTTGTAAAATATGCAGCCCTGCTGCTGATGACTTCCATTCAATTATAAGAAAAAGGACAGTCTCATACTTCTAATTCATGAAGGCATTTTCTTTGTCATTTCTCCTTTTCTTTATACAGAACAAGACAGATAGTTTGAGTTATTTTATGAATGATTTTATATCATTTTCAGTCATCACAAAGCTAGTATCAACTAACACTTTCTAAAGATCAAAGTAGTTTATTCGCCAAAGCCTTTATCTACAACCATACTAATAAACAAGTGAAACTGGAATCTCTGAAATAGGAAATAATTTCTTTGACAGTGCAGCACATCTCTGAATCAGTCTTGCAAGAATTTTATAAGTATAATCATTATCTACTCTATAAAATAACATTTCATGTCTTGTACTCAAGGAAGACCCTTAATTTCCCGAGGAGCCTATGTCAAGTGTAGACCACTGCACATAAGTGTTGCCAAACAGCTCAATGGGTGAGTCAGGAAGACACCCTGGAAATGGGATCAGTGAGGAAGAGAAGCCAGGAAATGGTGCAGGTCATAAAACACACTAGCAATCTATCTGAGTAGAAAAGATACCAGGATTTGAACTATTTAGAAAACCAAAAATTCAGAATCTGGAGAGCATCGTTTTCTCTCTGGAAGTTTCAGTGAGATGGATACCTCTGGCAGTAAATGACGTCTTCTCCTTACAAATAAAGTTTCCATTTAAAACCTCGTATCTTAAATTACTTTAATTCCTGGATGAGCACAGAGCCTGCAGCAAGCTGATATTTCCCTATTCAATTTGGAATAGAGATAATTCCCAAGTAATTACATTAATGTAAAGGAAGGCACAAGATAACCGAGGCTGGCAGGTAAAACAAAAGTTACTTATATGTTCGCATTTGAAATAAACACATATATTTAAACCATTACGAAAAACATTGTGCAGAAGAACTGAGAAGTTGCTCCATGTTGCATTTACTATTTACTCTAACCAGGAGAAAAAGGTCCCTCTCTCACCTTTTGTGAGATGAATATAAGAGTTAATGACCCACATTTGTATGAAGGCACTTTAAAATGCATCATTACAAGAGATGAATATGATTTGCTCCAAAAGAAGTTATCAATGCAAAACAAATGTCCCACAGTCCAAAAATTAAGAACCAACTGTCAAGTAAAACAGACTCTGTAAGTCAGCTAATCACAACAATAATCAATGCCATAAATGCATAAGGGAAATTTCCATAGCAAAACTGACATAAACACACTGGACAAAATAAAGACTTGGCTATGGGTCTAGATTTCTTCATTACTAAAATGACTTGGCATTAATCTATTAAAACTCTATAGAAAATATCATTAGAGTGAATACAGTTTCTCACAATTATAAAATGATAGGGTAAATTTAAATAATCATATTAACTTTTCTCATGCATTTAAGCATAATGGAGATCCAAACATTAAGATGTTGTGGTTTTTAAAAAGTTATTGCATAGATATAAGCACTTACTGTTATTTCCTTGCAGCAAAAATCTATATCCACCACAAACGCTTGAAGTTATTGCCTGTTAAGAAGTCACAAAAACAGGGATATGTTAATTTAAAATACAATAAAGTCTAAATTGCAATAGCTAATAACATTCTTTTATATTCATAAGAAAGAAATATTATAACTATAACCTCTTGGTTTTGGTTTATTTTCATGAATTAAAAACTACAAAAGTGAAAATTATTTCTCAATGCAGACCTTAAGTTAAAAATACTACTGAAAAAGGAAAAGAAAATTTCAATTAGAGAAAAATAAAAAAATCCTAGCTGGAGTAAGGAATGTATTCTTATCCTCCACTGCCCCTTAGTGTATCCAGGTAATTTGATCTATGGTTTACAATGAATGAATAAAGAATAGTCAGAGTTACATACTGATTAGAGACTTAAGCTTTAATGTCTATCCAGAATTCTCCTTAATTGAGCAAATCTTTCTTAATCCTTCAAACAAATTTAAAAGTAACATGGGGAAAGATCTAATCAAATTAGAGACACTACTTGTGAACAATCAGGGATTATATAAAGGCAATCTACAGGTCAAGAATACTATTTTACTCAATATTTGATCAATTTACTGAAAAAAAAACCAAATCATTTATCATACACTTGATGTTGAATAATATCTAAATATTCAACCTGAAAGAGAGAACTTAAGTAATTATCTAAATCACCCAGGCCAAAAGACCAATTTACAAAAATTACTCAGCTCACTGGGGCAAATATTATTGCAGAAGTCTTCTCCTTGAATTATTTCTTAAAGCTAATTCTACTTTTCATGGTTGGATGTTACCAAACAAAGAAAGGAACATAACATGGTTTGAATTAGACATGCATAATCACAAATAAAATCATCTAAAAGTATATTTTTAAAAAAGAATTAATCTTTAAAAAGATAATTTTACTTCTCAGAAAACAAAATACACTCTTTTAAAACTCGATTTGGACTTCATCATTTCATTTTAATTATGTATTTCCACTTTAAATATTTATCCATTTTAATTTATTTTCCTTTTCCAGCTACTGTTAAGTATACAAAGCAACTTTCAAAGTCTTTTTCCAGTATATACTCAGTGTTAGTTTTAAAAGCTCTATCTTGCCAAAATATGCTCTGCTTTCTACAGTGGAAGATGTAACATTTAATACAAAACTGGAAATGTAATCTTGCTTAATAAGCTTTTTTTCCCAATTAATCAAAATCTGCTGACACAGTGCAACAAACATTCTTTATATATTTCTCTACTATTCTGAGATTTAAAAAAAAAAAAAAAAAACCTTGGATTTGTAAACAATAGTGGGGTTATTCTTTTTGAAGAAAAAAGTATCAAAATTTCTACAGTAAACTAGAAATAGTCTTCCATTATATAGGTAAATTTTTTTTTCTTCTTAGGGCCACATCTATGGTATATGGAAGTTTCCAGGCTAGGGGTTGAATCAGAGGTGCAGCTGCCACAGCCACAGCAATGTCAGATCCCAGCCATATCTGCCGCCTATACTGCAGTTTGCAGCAATGCAGGATCCTTAACCCACTGAGAGAGGTCCAGCGTTTAACCCACATCCTCATGGATATCAGTCAGGTTCATAACCCACTGAGCCACAATGGGAACTCCCATATAGGCAAAAATTTTAAGATTTTTAGGGAAATAAGAGTTATTTCCTCAAGAAAGATACCAAGATAAACAAGAAATTATTCATTATCAAACCTCATTCAAAAAGCTAACAGTTAAATTGAAGTTAAACTTAGAGAACTTGAATACAAATAATTAAAAATTCATCAACTCCTGCTCCTTAATGCTTTTGCTACCAAGTGTTAACATACTGACATCATGTCCTGTAAATTCGAAACTCTATTTCCATTAATGTAAGAAATATATTTTAAATGTACTGGTATAAATTCATTTATATTGCAAAACTGTGTATCTTATAATTTAATAAGTATAAATAAAGTATTTATTTTACATAATTATAAAGATGTATCTAGTCAAAACATCTTTATGATTAAAAGCAGCATTTCTTTTTTTTTGTCTTTTTAGGGCCACACCCACGGCATATGGAGGTTCCCAGGCTAGGAACTGAATCAGAGCTATAGCCACCGGGCTCTGCTAAAGCCACAGCAATGCCAGATCCAAGCCATTTCTGCAACCTATACCACTGCTCATGGCAATGCTGGATCCTTATCCCACTGAGCGAGGCCAGGGATTGAACCTGCATCCTCATGGATGCTAGTTAGATTCTTTTCCACTGAACCACGATGGGAACTCTGCAACATTTACTTTTATAAAACTTTTCTAGCCATAGAAATTATTGAGATACACAATTGTGGGACAATAACAGAATCATCATTTGAGATAAATCTTTAGTTTCCTTGTTTTACCATTTAGTTTTATCTTTACCCTTTCATTCTATTTTTTTTAATCATCCCACTCAAGAGAAATACCCCAATACCATTACATTCTTTGCTCCTGTTGAGGTGGCAGAAGATAAAAAATCTTGCTAGAGTTATTTCGAGAGTAGTGGCTCCCACTAAATGGGAGGAAATTGGTAGTTCCTGATTTTCAGAGAAAGACTGCACTTAAGATGTTTGAAGGAAGAGTAATCAGGACATAAAATATCTACAGTGACTTTTTTTCAACATCCACACACTTTTCTTTTATTTTTTTTCCTCAGTGTGATTGCTTTCCTTTTGTCAAATGCTCTACCCGAATCTACTCTACCTGATAGAACTGTGGGATCTATCACTGTTGAGATATTTATGTTGTGGAAATCCTTCTTTAAATGAAATTTTATTTGTAAACTGGAAGCTGGAATGGGAGCCACCGGGCCCTTTCTGCTTTCCATGTTCCTTCCCCACTTGCAGCTCAGAAGCCACCTCTGTGAAACCCCTAGGTTTTCAGGGAGCAAAGACTGAAATCCCCTTCTCCATTTCTGTATTCTTTCATTTCAAAAAACAGTGGGAGAAGAGAGATGGGAAGCTGTTTGGGGGGGAAGAAAAGGGAAATGGAAGATAAGCAAAACGCAAAGGATTTGAGTAAGAATAAATGAATCAGAAAAAGACAAAGTTTGCAAAGTACGTGTCAAAGTTTTAGGAAACTCGTTGGCAAACACAGACCTAACACAAAGAAAAATGCTACAAATAAATGGAACTTTATAGACAACTGGTATATCTTCTTTCTCCGAAATGTTTTACATAGCTGCTTTTCCCCATTTTTAAGGTTTATTGAAGAATAGTTGACTTGTAATATTTTTCCTATCTTTTAAACCTCTGATTTTGATATTTCCAGTGATTTGCATCACGATTGACAGGATTCAGTCTAAGGCAGATTTTACTGTAGTTACCTTCCCACAATAAGCATAAAATACTGGCTCAGGAGTTCCCATCATGGTTCAGTGGAAATCATCTGACTAGCCTCCGTGAATATAGGTTCAATCCAGGCCTTGTTCAGTGGGTTAAGGATCCAGCATTGCCATGAGCTGTGGTGTAGCTCACAGATATGGCTCGGATCCCGCATTGCTGTTGCTGTGGCATAGGCCAGCAGCTACAGCTCCGATTAGACCCCCTAGTCTGGGAGCTTCCATATGTCCCGGGTGCCACCCTAAAAAGACAAAATGAAATGAAGTGAAATGAAATGAAGTGAAATGAAATAAAATACTGGCTCAATACCTGAGCAATCGAAGATATTTAGAAACCCTTTTATTATACTAATTGCCTTAAAATTCCGCATTTTAAATTATACATTTAAATTACAGAGGTAGACAGTATAAGAATTGGCACAGAAACTAGGGCTATATTCCCTAAAATGTGACTGTGGTCCCAGACACCCTGTTAGGATACTCTTCATTATTAAACCAACTATCATCTAATTACATTTGGGAGGAGGAAAAAAGAAAAAAACAAGAAAGAAAAAAATAACCCTCAGGTTCATGTAGCTGCTCTAGGATTCATACTCAAACACCTGGAGAGTATGATTTTTGGCTTACTCTGATGTTAATTTTCTCCTTTATAATGTTTGGAATCTCAGCACCAAAGCCTGGTCTCCAGCTTGCCAAAAGGCATGCTGGTTTCTTGATATGGTTTTCTAGCTCTTTTGCTATTAGTGCATGATTTGACAATATGCTGCCACGGTAACAGAATTCATTAAGGGCTTTCAGTTTTGTTCTGCCAATGAGGATTTCTGCCTGCATGTAGTGCTGGCCTCTGAAGGTTGATCCATAATATTTGTCTTATAAAGTCTTGTCATCTCATAACATGACAAATGCTAATAAATAATCCATAATGAGCCAGGTTCTCCCAGTATGAGCTCCTCCCTGAGGTTAAGTTAGACCCTACTGGAAACATTAACTTCCTCATCATCAAACTTGGGCGCTTAAAATAGACTGTAGGAAAGTGGATACATTGCACAGTCCCACCTTGCACCACTGGGGCTGCGGAATGGATTAGGAATGTAATCCTTAAAGCCCATTCTTTACAATATCCCATTATGGGGGGAAAAATCCTATTCTGATAATTGTCTTTGTATAGTCATTTTCAAAAGTAAGGTTTGCTCAAAATAACCATGTGGTGGATATCGTAAAGGAAAAAATATATATCTTAATGCTTTTAAACACAGTTTACCCATATGATTTCAGTAAAACAGTTTAACAAACCTGTTATTTTCAGCTATATTTTAATACCACAGAACTGCATTGTGACCAACTTTTCCTACTTTTTACCATTGTTCATGAACCTTGTATGTGTGTGTGTTGGGGGGGTGCAATAGTAAGAGCTTAAAAATCTCATGACAACTTCTTATGCTAAGGAGGCCAAAGTTACTGTGCCAATCCCCCTGGGATGAGTTGGTTCCAGAATGAAGAACTAAACTAGCCCTGCATTCTTTCCTTGTATGTGTGTAAGAGGTACTAGGGAGGGGATGAGAATGAATCAGGGTAGCCCAGTAAATACATGGAAAAATAAATCAAAACGCATTACTGGATTAACAGAGAAAGTAAGTACCACCTTTATTTAAGGCAGTAATTCTCTTTTTTAAATTAAACAAATAATTCCCTTTTTTAGGGCCACACCTGCAGCATATGGAAGTTAGCAGGCCAGGTGTCAAATCAGAGCTGCAGCTGCTGGCCTACACCACAGCCACAGCAACAACAGATCCGAACTGCCTCTGCAGCCTAAACTGCAATTTGCAGCTATGCCAGATCCTTAACCCACTGAGTAAGGCCAGGGATTGAACCCGCATCTTCATGGACATTAGTTGTGTTCTTAACCCGCTGAGCCACAGTGGGAAATCCTAAGGCAGTAATTCTCAATCCGGACAATTTCACCCCTCAGAGGATAATGAGCAACATCTCCTCACATTTTTAGTTGTCACAACTTAGGCAGGAAGCTATTGCTACTGTGATCAAGTGGGCAGAGATCAGAGATGCTGCCAAACGTGCTACACTACACAGAACAGCCCTTCCAGTAGCCCCGGCCCCAATTTCACACAAACAATGATCTGCTCCAAAATGCCAACTGTGTTACAGTTGAGAAACTGCAATTGCCAAAGTTCCAGTTGTGGCTCAGCAGCTTAAAAACCCACATAGCCAGTGTGAAGAGGGGGGCCGAGTTAAGGATCTGGCCTTTTTGTGGCTGTGGCACAGGAGCAGCTGCAGGTCCGATCCCACTCCTAGCCCGGGAGCCTCCATATACCCCAGGTGTCGTAGTAAAAAGAAAGGAAAAAGAAAAAAAAAAAGAAAAAAGAAAGAAGGAAAGAAACTGCAAATCCTGATTTAGGAAACGCTTGGAAAGAATTGAGGAGGTTAAGTCTTGTTTCCCTTCAGGTCAATTAAAGTAGCTTACAGGGCTAACTGCGGAAGTAAACCTGAAAGAATCGGGCGGAGGCTTTGCGGAGGGCATGGTCCCAGCATCTCAGGAGAGGTGAATCCGCTGCTTCCCTCCAGAAGGTGGGAAAAGAGGAGCCCCAACACCAGCAATGTGCTTTACATCCTGGTGTTTGAGCAGCACGCAGAAAGAGCAAACGACAAATAGAGGGCCCACCATCCTGCAAGCCTCGTTGACCTCTGAGAAATTTCCGTAAACTATGGCTCTGAACCAAACCGCGCAGAGTAAACAAGTCGGTGCTACCTAGGAGAAATTCTTGAGCTTGTGTTACAGAACAACAGAGAAGGGAAGAGTTTTTTGAAACCCCATTATTTGTAAACCGGCTTCCTCGATAAAGCTCACTTTAAGGTTTGGGGTGTTTTTTTGTTTGTTTTTCCTTTCTTTCTTATTTCCTCTCTCTAATTGCGTACCTTCCCACGTCTCCAGCTTCATGCAGTCCGCTGTTTCACAAAAACGTGTTTTACTGTTAGCTCGTGCTCAGTGCAAGCCGCCTAAGGCCACCTGGGCTGTACACTAAAACCGGGCCTGCGCAGACGTCCCCAGATCGGCCTCCTGACATCCGAGGACCCACAAACTCCACCCTGAGTCACGGAAAGCTCTCAGCGTTACGCATGTGCGGAAGAACAGAACGAAAATGCACCTGCGCAAAACCCCAGTAACCGCCCCCTTTTCCCAGCCTCCAATCACCTCTCCCCAAGCCTAAGACCGCCCTGCTTATCCCATAAACGTCCCCAATAGCTTGCCTTCAGATAGGCGGAACTGAGACTGTTCTTCTCTCAGTTATACCCCTGCATCACAGCACTGAGCAGTCAGGCAGATGGCCCTGATTCCCTAACAGCTCTATGTGCTCTTTTTTCTTTTCCATCCCTTCTCAACATCTTCTCCCCCCACCTTTTTATTCTTTCTTTTTAGGGCGTCAGGTGTGGCATATTGAAGTTCCCAGGCTAGGGGTCCAATGGAAGCTGCAGCTGCTGGCCTGCATCATATCCACAGCAGTGATCCGAGCAGCACCTGTGACCTACATCACAGCTCAGGGCAACACCTGATCCTCTAACCCACTGAGTGAGGCCTGAAATGGAACCTGAATCATCATGGATCCTAGTCAGGTTCTTAACCCACTGAGCCACACGGGAAACTCTTCCTCTCCGTTTTTTGTTTGTTTGGGTCTTTTTGTCTCTTTACAGCTGTACTTGGGACATATGGAGGTTCCCAGGCTAGGGATCTAATAGGAGCTGTAGCCACAGGCCTACACCAGAGCCATAGCAACGTGGGATCCGAGCCACGGTCTGCGACCTGCACCACAGCTCACAGCAACGCCAGATCCTTAACCCACTGAGCAAGGCCAGGGATTGAACCTGTGTCCTCATGGATACTAGTCGAGTTCGCTAACCACTGAGCCATGATGGGTCCTCCCTTCCTCTCCCCTTTAAATCACTACTTTTTGTTATGTTACCCTGCCACTTAAGATTTCTGTTAATATTTTGATATAGTATTAAATTGTTTTGTGCTTCTTTGTTTTGTCAGGAGACAGCGATTTTCTTCTACCCTTCTAGGATCTTCTGTCCAGTTTAAGAATTAACTTGACATGAGAGGGATGAACGGGAGAAAAATCACACCAAAGTAACAGGCATGCACAAGGGAGACTGAGGAAAACTGAGTAATTGGTCACTATGGCTGAAAAAACTCACCTTAAAAGTCACCTTCAGCTAAAGACAAAGGAGGATGCTGAGGGTGTGGGCTTGAGACTTCAAAGGGGAGGAAGGCGGTTTCCATGAAGATATTCGAAAAGTAAACGTTTGGTAAACAAACGTTTGCTGAGCCAAGCAGAGACACTGGGACCCAGAGAGGAAGTTTAATAGTCTTTTCAGGTTCTTCCCTGTCCACATGCCTAGTCCCTATTGTAGCTGTCTATGAATGACAGCCCCCTTTCTGGAACAGATCCTCCATCTACACTTTTAGGCAGTTAAAGGGGGAGGCCAGAGTCTCCCTGAGTCTCTTCGGCCTTGACTGTTTTCAGCGGGAAATAATCTACATGCTGAAGAGACATTGTGGGGGGTTGCCGAGAGCTGTGGTGTAGGTCACAGACTCATCTTGGATCCCGAGTTGCTGTGGCTGTGGTGTAGGCCGGCAGCAGCAGCTCAGATTCAAGCCCTAGCCTGGGAACTTCCATATGCCACAGGTGTGGCCCTAAAAAGACAAAAAAAAAAAGTTTTCAGCTCTTTGTGAGAGATTGTGTGTGTATTAAAATACAAATGTAATTTAGTTGGTTCCTTCTCATACAAAGAACCTAATTTTGGCCTTAGAGAATAGACTTTCTCCTGCTAAAAAAGATGTGAAATAATGTTTCACTCAGGGTAAGTAGTATTCGTGCTTTAGTTAGCAACACTGCCTCTCATTTCTTTCTCCCTTTCTTCACCCCTCCCAACTTTTTCTTCTTACCTTCAATCCTAATCCCCTCCACACTTAATGAATGTTTGCCCTATGCCAAGTTGCTAAAGCACAGAAATAAACAGGGCATGATCCCTGTCCAATAGACACGGAAAGCAAAAAGCAGGCTTACAGAGATTTTTTTTTTTCTGTAAGAATTTTTTTCAGAACTGATAAATGGTTTTATATTTTATTTTCTGTTTTTTAGATTATTTTGTTTTATACCACAGTCTTAGGTAATGTATTTTAACTATATATTAAAAATGGAAAATGGTAATTACTATTTGAGGAAAATGCAGCTTTACATTTTATATCATTTACAAATGATATCAGAAAAGCTGATAATATTTGTAACAAGTATCTCAATTTATGGAAGAAGACAGGTCAGCTGAGAATGATTACCTTTGATCTTGAGGAACTAGATGCAGATCTGGGTAAGACACCCAGCTCTCATCAAATTTTCATGAAAAGTCACATGGGCAAGTGTCTAGCCAAAAGAAAAACAAAGACACCAAGAATATCCTATTTTAAATAAATGCTTCTTCTACTCTTAGATTGTTTTAACTCATGACATTATCTTTTTTTGAAAACTCTATCAAATATCCTTGAGTGCATCTGTTAATCAGTAATGTTTCTCATCACTTCAACTTTTATTCTAATAACTAAACAATATTCCTCCACATAAAGTAGAAATAAGTATTTGCTGCTTCTGCTTTTTCATGAAGTTAACAATTTAAAATAGTTAAGCATGTTGATGATTCTAGAAATAAATCCTGAAAATGATACAAAGTATTATTGATTCATTGAAATCAATATAAATAATTATAATCTGTCATTAAAATTATTTTAACTGTAATAAACTAGTAAGATAACTTTATTAGATTAATGTAATCTTTGTTTTTTTAAATATTTCCTTTTATCATCAATGGATATTAAAAAGGGGAAACTATAGGAATTAAACAATGTGAAAAAATACATGAGACAATATATCTTATTTTGACTATTCAAATTAAAAATAAAACTAGACTACAATAGAAAGCAATAAAAATTTTGGAATGCGTAGCTCAGAATAGAATAGAAAACACATTTCTCTAATGAAATAAATGTACAGCTGGTCACATACACCAAAAAAAATGCTAAAAAATGTGGTAGCTCATATTAATTTGCAGTAGATTTTTTAAATAATGAGATTATTTTCCATTTAAAAAATCAATATAATTTTGGGGGGAGAAAACTATTAATTTATTTTCTTTATATATTTCTTGTTACAAAGGGAATACACTCTTTGAAAATAGCATAACCCAAATAAAGGCAAGTAACATTAACAGCAACCACAAAGCAAAGACAAACTATGAGCCCTAGATCAGAGGATGCATACTGTAGATGGTTGAGAGGAAGACACACAGGGGCCGATGGCAGTGACCAAGCTGACCTGAGGACCAGAAATTTGATCAAGAAGTTTGCTCCACCCCTCAGGGGGCAGAGGGCTTCACCTTAAAAAATCAATATAATTTTTAAAATATAAAGTATTTAAAATAATTCATTTCTGATGCTATCAAAATAGTCATAATGATGTCTATATGGTGGAAAGCAACATGATGAAATTAAGTAGCACATTTAAGTAAATATGTAAATATAAATAAATGTAAAATGCCATCTTCTAATAATTTTATTTTAGGTTATAAGGAAACAGAAAAATGTCTCAGTCTTTTTTTTTTTTTGTCTTTTTGCCTTTATGTAGGGCCACACCCATGGCATATGGAGGTTCCCAGGCTAGGGGTCTAACAGGAGCTGTAGCTGCCGGCCTTTACCACAGCCACAGCAACGCGGGATCCGAGCCGCATCTGCAACCTACATCACAGCTCACAGCAACGCCGGATCCTTAACCCACTGAGCAAGGCCAGGGATCGAACCCGCAGCCTCATGGTTCTTAGTCAGATTCGTTAACCACTGAGCCACGAAGGGAACTCCTGTCTCGGTCTTTTAATAGAAAATACATTTTGAAAAACTCAGTTCCTGTTAATGCCATTATATTAATGAAATAATTTTAGAATACCTAGAACTGAAACAGATAAAGTATCAATGGTTGATATTTTCTTTCCAATATTTGATACTGATATTGCTATTTGATGTCAACCACATCAATCAAAGAGGTAAGAAGGTAAGATACTAATTACATGGACTCTGGAATAAGATTCAGAGTTTCAATTTTTGTTCTGCTACTTCTTACCTTTACAAACTTAGACAATATAATCTCTATCACCCTCAATTTCCACACCATCAGAATTACTGAAATAAAAATCATTCCCTATTCACAGGATTACTGCGGGAATTAAATGAGAAAATACAAGTGATGTACTTAGAACCCACCCGTCACAGATTCAGCATTTGCTGAATGCCATTAGTATTTTCACCAATATATTTTTTAATTGACCAAAATGTTCCTTTAGAAACAAAACCTAAAAGCAGGCATTAATATATAAACAGAGAACGTCATAGATTGGCCCCCTGCATATGATATTAATAGGAACCCGTGTCTTTCTCAGACCATAAGCAAATCCAATTACACTTCCTGCTCAAACACATCACTTTTAAATTGAGATAGGTTAGATTCCATGCTTTACAAGATCACAAGCTGCTGGAGGGCCAGCAGTTTTAGAATGCTCTGATTCTATGATAAATTCACAGAGACAGGGTTCCCTACTGGAAGGAAAAATAATTTTTGGAGTATGATAGACAGTATCTGCTAGGCAGAGTGCTGCCTACATAACTACGAGTTAAAACATTAAGTAGCTGCCATTAACAAACCAGCAACTATTTGGAATTGGTGTTAGGACCCCCTAAATCTTTTCTAGGCATGAAATTACATTATTTTTAATCATGTTTCCCCAATGAGACCTAATGTATAATTTTAACAAACTGTTTTAAAAAAAAGTTAAAGAGGGATAATTTAATATTTTTTGTGGCACATAGATGGGTTAAAAAGAAAACAGTAACAAAAATGATACCAAAACATTTAAAAATAAGAATGCTTCTACCAAAGCAATTCTGAGGGACAAAAACCAAGCAGGAGGCATAACTCTCCAAGACTTCAGGCAATATTACAAAGCCATAGTAATCAAGACAGTGTGGTACTGGTACCAAAGCAGACATATGGACCAATGGAACAGAATAGAGAACCCAGAAATAAACCCAGACGCCTACAGTCAATTAATCTTTGACAAAGGAGGCAAGAACATAAAATGGGAAAAAGACAGTCTTTTCAGTAAGTATTGCTGGGAAACCTGGACAGCTGCATGCAAATTAATGAAACTAGAACACACTCTCACACCATGCACAAAAATAAACTCAAAATGGCTTAAAGACTTAAATATAAGAAAAGACACCATTAAACTCCTTGAAGATAACATTGGTAAAACATTCTCTGACCATCAACCTTACAAATGTTTTTTCAGGTCAGTCTCCCAAAGCAACAGAAATAAAAGCAAAGATAAACCAATGGGACTTAATCAAGCTGACAAGCTTTTGCATAGCAAAGGAAACCAAAAAGAAAGTTAAAAGACAACTTACAGAATGGGAGAAAATAGTGTCAAATGATGCAATGGACAAGGGCTTAATCTCTAAAATATACAAACAACAGATAAAACTAAACAGCAAAAAAGCCAACAACCCAATTGAAAAATGGGCAAAGGACCTGAATAGATATTTCTCCAAAGAAGATATGCAGATGGCCAACAAGCACATAAAAAATGTTTAACTTCACTGATTATTAGAGAAATGCAAATCAATACCACCACGAGATACCACCTCACACCAGTCAGAATGGCCATCATTAATAAGTCCACAAACAATAAATGCTTGAGGGAGTGTGGAGAAAAGGGAACCTTCATGCACTGTTGGTGGGAATGTAAGCTGGTACAACCACTATGGAACACAGTATGGAGATACCTTAGAAAACTATCCATGGACTACCATATGACCCAACAATCCCAGGCTTGGGCATATATCCGGACAAAACTTTCCTTGAAAAAGACACTTTCACATGCATGTTCATTGCAGCACTATTCACAATAGCCAAGACATGGAAACAACCCAAATGTCCATCGACAGATGATTGGATTAGGAAAATGTGGTATATATACATGATGGAATACTACTCAGCTATAAAAAAGAATAAAATAATGCCATTTGCAGCAACATGGATGGAATCAGAGACCCTCACACTGAGTGAAGTAAATCAGAAGGAGAAAGACAAATACGGTATGAACCTTTCTACAGAAAAGAAAATCACGGACTTGGGTAACAGACTTGTGGTTGCCAAGAGGGTGGGGAAGGGAGTGGGATGGTATGGGAGTCTGGGGTTAACAGTTGTAGACTATTGCCTTTGGGATGGAAAAGCAAGGAGATCCTGCTGTATAGCACCAGGAACTAGGTCTAATCACTTGTGATGAATATGTGTGACGGGGTCACCACACTGTGCAGTTGGAAAATTGACAGAAATCTTTACCAGCTATAATGGAAAATTAAAATAAAATAAAATAAAAATGCAAAAAAAAAGAAAAAAAGGAATGCTTCTAAAGAAAGCTACATGCACTGTGATTTGAGAAATAAGCCCATGGTTATAATGATCACACCAAAATCAAGTAAATAATTCTACCAACCCAAACAGGTTTGATTTAAAATTAAAAAAACAGGTGCTTCCACTGTGGCATAGTGGGTTAAAAATTCGACTGAGGTGGCTCAGGTTGGGATGGAGGTATGAGTTTGATCCCCATCTCTGCACAGTGAATTAAGGATCTGGCATTGCTGCCACTGCTGCATAGGTCACAGCTGTGGTTCGGACTCAAGCACTGGCCTAGGAACTTCCCTATGCTGAGAGTGGGGCCATGAAAAAAAAAGTTTTAAAATTAGAAAAGGAAAATCATCTTCGATGTTCTATAAAATTCAGGAAAATGTGAATTATCCTGTGGAAGACATAAAGTCATCCATGAGCCCTCTAAGATCCTATAAAATTGCAAGCAAAATTAAATAAAAATAATGAGATGGTGTTAGAATGAAAGACTATGTCTGTCAGCGTCCAGTAACTCTATTTCATGTTCCTAATACCTGAGCCTGCATAGCTCCAAAATGCAAAGACAGCTCCACTGAAGCCTCTGACTGCTGGTGAGACAGTTCTCAGTTCTATTCCTTACGTGCTACAGCCAGTAGGATTGACATATTATTAAGAATGTTCTCAGTTGTGATCTCCATAGGTAACAACACTTCCCAAAGCCAGTGTAACTGTTAAAGAAGGCCACCATACCTGCACCCAATGGAATACCTGCCATGATAGAGAACCATGACTTGGATATAAACATTGTGACGTAAAACATTTTGGGGATGTCTCTATGGTTCATAATGTAAGAAGCCATAAGAGTTTGTCTCAGGAATGTGAGGCAGGCTCATTGTGGCACAAGAGAGGATCCCTGGTCCATTTGGCTGTAGCATGCTTCTTCCTTTGACTCTACAGCATTATCTGTTTCTAATGAAACCAAATCTAAACTCCTCAGCTTGGGTCTTGACAGTTTTTACCAATTCAAATCTGAATCTCTCCATCATCATCTCTAATCAGTTCATGGACGGTGAGACAGCTGACAGAGGAAAAAGAAAATTATGAATATATTTAGTCTTCCTTGCTCTAGTCAGGATCACCTTAAAAATAATCCAAACTAAAGGGCTGTTTTAAAAACTCAAGTAACTCTTACAGAAATCTCACCGTAATCTATCATAAAGCAGCTTTAAATTATAAAATCTGTTCATATCATACCTAATGCCCCATCCTTTAATTTAAAATTCCTCTTGTCACTCTGAAGTCATATAAAGTGAAAGACTATGATACAACATACAAAATAAAAATTAAGTCAGGCAGGGTAGGACAGGGAAAAGCAAAGATTCTTGAGATCCAATCCAGGCTTGGCCACTTCATTGCTGTCAGGCCTTGGGTGGGCCCCTTAACCTTCTGATGTTCAGATCCCTCATGCAAAATGAATATTTATAACTACCTTTCTCTTTTGCCGATGGGAACTCCTATGAAGGTTTTTTGAATGATATTAACACTGAAATCAGTAGACTTTGATAAACTAACTGGATGGACCACATCCGGCTAGTTCAGGGGCCTTGGAAGAACAAAGACTGACTTTCCCTGACCAAGAAGAAATCCTGTCAGCAGATGGTCAGCAGAATCACATTGCAACTCTTCCCTGTGTCTCTAGCCTACTGACTTAACCTGAAGACTTTGGATTTTCCAAGCCTTAACAATCTCTGGGGCCAGTGTCTTAAATCTCTCTCTGTCTCCCTCCATCTCTCTCTCTCTTTCTGTGTGTGTCTCTGTCTTCCTCCATTCCTCTCCCTCTCTCTTTCCCCACACACATATCCCGTTTCTCTGGAGAACCTTGACAAATATAGTCTCCAAGGCCTAAAAGCAAACTTGAACCCAGATGAGTAATAATCATGATTTCCAATGTCGAAACCCATGGAACATTTTGTAAATACGATACTGCAGCATTGTATCTGATATCTAACTTTAAATTTCAACTGTATCATTTGATTATCCTTCAGAGTTAGCTAGAAGGCGTGTAACCCTTAAATATCTTGATCTTTGACACTTACCACTAACACATAAAAGGGAGGGAAAAAATTACATCTGACAATCAATTCTCTGGAATAAGGAATCCTCTTTCATATAAATAATGTGTCTTTAGAGTATAGTTCTCAATAAATCTGAATAATGTTTCTCTTTTAAAGAATGTAAAAAGCAGATAGTATATAGTCATTCACACAAAAAAGGAGAAGTAAGTAGAAGGTAAATGTTATATAGTAAATCTTCCAATTTATGTTGTTCAAAGACATACTTTTAATTATAATAAAAGCTATCATAAAAAATTCATTGCCTTGCCCTTTTCCATTTGTTTATTTACATACATTTCATTTGTCAGTTATTGTTATATTAAAGACTTAAAGTAGTTCCCATTGTGGCTCAGCGGGTTAAGGACCTGACTAGTATCCATGAGGATGCGGGTTCAATCCCTCGCCTCACTCAATGGGTCCAGGACCTGGCACTGCCGTGAGCTATGGTGTAGATCACAGATGTGGCTCAGATCCCAAGGTGCTGTGGCTGTGGTATAGGCCAACAGCTATAGCTGATTCCACCTCTAGCCTGGAAACTTCCATATGCCATGGGTGCAACCCTAAAAACAAAAATAAAATTAAAAAAAAAAAAGACTTAGAACCAATGAAGAGTAATGCAAAAACAAAATGAAGAATAATTACAATTAATACCTCCAAATGTATTCTTAGATACTGTGATGTATCTAAGACCACATGAGAAAAATTGAGAAACTTAACCACAAATCCTTAATTAAACCTTTAATTGTCTACAGAAGTTTAATGTCAGTGATGGGAGGAGGAGGGAAATGAATATATCTGAGCGAGTTATCCGGTGACTGTAATATTTAGAGAATAAAGCCTATTCTCTAAACATTAGTCTAGACTCACAAGTCTATTCTATCTCCAACAAATAATGATCGAAACTGTAATTGTGGTTTAGGAAGAATATCCTTCCCAGAAGGAATAAAGACAAATTATAAAACTGTTAGTACAACTCTTCTTTGAAACTGTTGTTTATCTATGATATGCAAGTACTTTACATATATCACGGAGAAGTGTGGTTTATTTTTTAATTTCAAAAAGCAGATGTGGTATTAAACACCTGCCAAATCCAAATGTGACTGGCTGCAAATAGAAGTCCCACATACTCCATCACACTGCATCTCTTCCTTTATGAAACATTCTTGGCCAAGTTTTGGCTAGAAAAAAATATATATATTTACTCTTTAACATTTTATTTTTAAAAATGGATATTTCAGTACATTTTATTAAGTATACTTTTGGCTGGAACCATTCTGCATATCTAATGATTTTTTTCTTTTTTTTAGGGCTGCACCCACAGCATACATGGAGATTCCCAGGCCAGGGGTCAAACTAGAGCTAGAGCTGCCAGCCTACACCACAGCCACAGCATTGAAGGATCCAAGCCATGTTTGCAACCTACACCACAGCTCATGGCAATGGCGGGTTCTGGACCCACTGAGTGAGGCCAGGGATTGAATCCATATCCTCATGGATACTAGTTGGATTAATTTCTGCTGTGCCACAGTGGGAACTCCAAATGATTTTATCGTTTGAGAATTACGGACAGCTGGGGAATACAAACATGTGGACACTGTTGGACTATCTCCTTGGAAACTTTATCAGATATGCAAAGTTTTCTTCCACAGATTCCATTTTTTTTTCACTTTTATGGGCTTCTGTCAGTTTCTTTCTCACCTAAGCCTCCTGTTTCTTAAACATTCTTGTCTTCTTGCCCCGGCTCCTCTCTGCATACTCTCGCTCTTGGTAAATACATTTATTCTCACTGCCTTAACTTTCACCTGATACAGATGTCTCAAGACTCACAAAACAGCTAGCCATCTCACATGAACATCTGCAAATTAAAATATGTTGGCAGAAAGGAGACAGTTATCTAAGGAAAGGCGAAAGGTTACAAATTCCTTCCAACTCTCCTTAAAAAAAGAGCTATGTATGTGTCAGTCAGTTGAAGATACACATTTGGAAATGTTTTCCAGAAGTATCCTGACAGCAGTAGAATCAGCCTTTTTTGTTCACAGGATATATTTTGGCATCCAATTAATCTCCCTAAAATAAATCTAATTTGAAGCTTAGTCAGAACAAACAATTTGCTCTCTTGGAATATTCAGTATTTTCCCATGTTTTTGCCTTTGCTTATAATTTTTTGTTTACCTGAAATGTTCTTCCCTTTTGAGCTCTATTCTTGTTTTTTAAGTATCTACCATTCGTCAAGACAGAGCTCAAACACAACTTCCTGTAAGAATCTGAAAATCCCCTCATCACCCATAGAGCTGCATTCTCTCCTTCATCTAGCCCCACAGTGCATTCTCTCCACCTTCTTATTGCTCTGATAGATTGCCTTGCTTTGAACAAGTTTTTCTGATTACAATCATGAGGGACATCAATGACTCTCAGAAAACATCTAATCTTCAGTCTTTGCAGCAACAAGCAGCCTGTGACTTTCCTGAGGCTATAGGACACAGAACCCTAAGAGTAACTCTCCTTTCTGCCTCAGTCATTACAGTCATTACTGTTATAGCTTAGACCCTGAGCAGAGCCTCCAGGAGAAGTTGCAATGGTGTGAATGCAAGGAGGGGCCATTAAATTTGAATTTTTTTTTTAGACAGGAATAGAAAAGCCATGCTCCATGTACAGCAGAGAAGAAGTAGAGCAGAATCTCTAATGCAACTGAAGGTTTCCTAATGCACCTTGTTAACACAAAGTTAATACAAAGCAACGGGATTAACATGAACTTGGTAAGCTTTATTCAGTCAATTTATTAGAAAACAAATTTTGCTGATAAAAAAGCCAAAAGGAGAAATGATATATTCAGAAACTATCTCCTATTAGACATCTTCATTTTCACTATTTTTACTTCACATGGTATTAGAAGTCTTAGCCAGAGCAATCAGGCAAGAGAAAAAAATAAAAGGCATCCAAACTAGAAAGGAAGAAGTAAAAGTGTCACTGTTTATAGATGACATGATATTATATACAGAAAACCCTAAAGACTTCACCAAAAAAAAAAAGTTAGAACTTATGAACAAATTCCAAGTTGCAGGATAAAAAAAATCAATATACAAGAAACTGTTGTATTTTTAACACTAATAACATGCTATCAGAAAGAAAAATTAAGAAAGCAATCCTATTTTTAATTGCACCCAAAATTGAATACCTATGAATAAATTTAGCCAAGGAGGTGAAAGACTTGCATGCTGAAAACTGTAAGACACCCACAAAAGAAACTGACAAAGATACAGATAAGTGGAAAGATGTCCTGTACCCATAGACTGGAAGAATTAATATTGTTAAAATATCCATAGTACCCAAAGCAATCTACATATTCAGCACAATCCCTATCAAAACTCCAATGGCATTTTTTCAAACAGAAAGAGAACAGACAATCCTAAAACTTGGTATGAAACCACAAAAGATCCCAAATAGCCAAAGCAATCTTGAGAAAGAAGAAAAAACCTGGAGGCATCATACTCCATGATTTCAAACTACACCACAAGGCTATATAATCAAAACAATATGATTTTGGCATAAAAATAGGTCAATGGAACAGAACAGAGAAGCCAGAAATAAACCCACTCATATGGCCAATGAATGGTCTATGACAAAAGAGTCAAAGATATACAATGAGGAAAGGCTAGTCTCTTCAATAAATGGTATTGGGGAAAGTGGACAGCCACATTCAAGAGAAGGAAACCGGACCCCTTTCTTCTTCTTCTTTTTTTTTGGTTTTTCGGGCCACACTCTACCATATGGAAGTTTCCAGGCTAGGTGTCAAATTGGAACTGTTGCTGCTGGCCTCTTCCACAGTCAGAGCAACACGGGACCCAAGCTACATCTGCTACCTACACCACAGCTCACGGCATTGCTGGATCCCCAACCCACTAAGCAAGGCCAGAGTTTGAACCCGTATCCTCATGGATACTAGTCAGATTTGTTTCCATTGCAGCACAGCGGGAACTCCTGAACACCTTTCTTAAACCATACATACAAATTAACTCAAAATGCATTGAAACCTTGAAACTAAGATATGAAATCCATAAAACTCCTAGAAGAATACATAGGCAGTAAGCTCCCTGACATATGTCTTGCTGATTTTTTTTTAACTTTGACATCAGCTGTACAGGCAACAACAGTAAAATAAACAGAACTACATCAAACCAAAAAGCTTCTACACAGAAATGGTAGTCATCCACAAAAAAGGCAAACTACTGAATGGGAGAAGATATTTACAAATCATATATCCGATAAGAGTTTAATATTGAAAATATATAAAAGAACATAGACAATTCAACACTGAAAAAAATCTGATTAAAAAAAAAAGCAAGCAGAGGAGTTCCCGTCGTGGCTCAGTGGTTAACGAATCCGACTAAGAACCATGAGGTTGCGGGTTCCATCCCTGGCCTTGCTCAGTGGGTTAAGGATCCGGCGTTGCCGTGAGCTGTGGTGTAGGTTGCAGACGTGGCTCGGATCCCGCGTTGCTGTGGCTGTGGCGAAGGCCGGCGGCTACAGCTCCTGTTAGACCCCTAGCCTGGGAATCTCCATATGCCGCGGGTGCGGCCCTAGATAAGGCAAAAAAGACCAAAAAAAAAAAAAAAATAGGTAGAGGATCTGAATAGACATATTTCTAAAGATGGCCAGTAAGTGAATGCAAAGGTGCAAAGGTGCTCAGCGTCAGTAATCATCAGGGAAAGGCAAATCAAAACCACAGTGAGGTATCACATTATCCCTGTCAGAATGTTTCTTATCAAAAAGACAAGAAAAACAAGAGTTGGCAAGGATATGAACAAAAAGGAACCCTTGTGCACTGTTTCTGGGCATATAAATTGGTGCAGCCACTGTGGAAAACAATTTGGTGGTTCCTCAAAAAATTAAAAGTAGAAGTACCATATGACCCAGAAATTCCACTCCTGGGTATTTTATTCAATGCAAATGAAAACACTACCTTAAAAAGATCTATGCACCCTTATGTTCACTGCAGCATTTTCATTAGCTAAGACATGAAAACAATCTAAATGTCCATAGATGGATGAATGGATAAAGAAAATATAAGATACACACACACAGGAATATGACTCAGTCAGAAAAAGAAAATCTTCCCATTTGTGACAACACGGATGGACCCTGAGGTCATTATGCTAACTGAAATAAATCAGACAGAAAAAAACAAACACTGTATAATCTCTCCCTTATGTGTAGAATCTAAACAAACTAAACTGAGCCTATAAATACACAGAACAGATTAGTGGTTGTCCAAAGCAGGGGTGTGGGAAGGCAGCAAAATAGGTGAAGGGTGTCAAAAGTAACAAACTTCCATTTATCAAATCATTAAGTCATGGGAATGTAATGTACAGCATAGTAACTATTTTAATAACACTGTTTAGCATGTTCAAAAGTTGCTAAGTTCTCTGGAGAAGCTTAACATTAAAAGTGAGCATCACAAGAAAAAAGTATTTGTAAGTATATGTGGTGAGGATGCTAACTATACTTACTATGGTCATCATTTCACAATATATACAACATTGAATCATACTGTACACCTGGAAGTCATATGGTATGTTAGTGATATTAACCTCAATTTAAAATGATGTAGGCTTCTATATGTCAAAAGTTGAGCCTAGTGTGGATGATATTACCATTTGAGTAAGAGCCAATATTTGGAGTTGAAAATCATTTTGAAATCAATACTTTTACTGGGAGCACTGATGTTCTATCTATATAGAAATATATCTGGAGGTCCATGCCACAACAGAAGTGTCTCGAAAATAATTAATCAATCTTTCACCAAGCAAATGTCATCGAAAGACCCAAGGGTGGATTTACCTAATTTAAAATAATTGTAGAACAAAATTTTAAGCTGCTCCCAAAGAATTACTACATATCAGATTCAACAACCACTCCAAAGTGTACTGAATAAAATAGTTAAACTAGTAATCAAAAAATTTGCAGCAGAATCTTTAAAAAATTTATATATGGATTTAAAAATAAATGCAATTCTCTTCAAAAGAAGCACTGTTCATATTTACAGTGTTCAGATTTACTGGTAAAAGGAAAATAAAGAAGTTCATCTTCTCTGAGTGAATCATTTTAAAAATAAGTTTTTAGTCCCTTAGGTAACAAAATTGTCTTAAAGTCTAACATAAATTTCTAATTGAAAAAATAATAGGTGGAAATTTTTTGTACTTTGAAGTGCTCATAATGATGCTTCTGTAAACAAAGTACGATAACAAATGAAGACTGTTTCATTGCCTTAGGATTACTTTTTATCTACTACCACACAAATATGCTGCCAAGTAGCAACTACACAAGGGTAGAAGCAAAATTAAATACCCACAATTGCCATTAGTAATTGTGAAAAATTATTAATATGTCTGGAGGAAACTAATGGACATGATTAGAGAAACCAAAAGTCTTCATCTTACTGAAATCAATAGCCTAGATATATTCCCATCAGATAATGAATTACAGATTCGTGCACTGAAGATTAAATACGCCTTTAGTATATAGCCTGCCCACATCTATCAATTTTATGTCTCTATTTCTCCATCTGGTTTATACTAACACTGTATCATAGCTAACTATCTCTTTACTTTCAAAAATGATAGTTATTTAGTAACACTACATAAAAAAGATAGGAAAATAAATTCATGGTTTGTTTCCTCAGAGCTTATAAACCAAATCAGCAACAAATTCTAGTTAATTTCTACCAAATAATGTGATGGGCAAATGAAAACTTTTTTAACCTTTTAAAAAGACCCAGCCTGTGTTTACATGTGCACAGTTATATTAAAGTGAAAATTTTATGATTATGATGAACTGTAGATTATCTAGACATACATATAAAGGGAACAAAAGCCTATTTTTGAGAGTTTCATGGAATCATAAAGTAGACTGATTGTGTCTCGTCCCATTTGTAAATATGGATCTAATGTTAATCCAAATGTAAACGTGACTCCATTAAACTTTTAAGCAACTGACCTTTATTAAGTATCTACTAGAACTTGGTTACTTGAGATTAGAACTTAATTGAAAATCTTTTACAGTATGCATATTTTATGTCCAGGCATATGCTATAAAAAGTGTAAAACAGTTTACATTTAGACAGGAACTCTGGGGGAGAGTAGGAAAAGGGGAGCGTGTACCTTGGACACCATTCAAGGATATTCAATTACAGACAAATGAAAAGACTATTGTTGTAGGGAATTATGTATATGGTTTTATCTATAAGGTGGTTTTAAAAAAGGGTTCCAGTGTACTTCTGTTGAAGAACAGTAAACTACTAGCTCTGGAAACCCCAGGGGAAGATAAAATACCTAAAAGACAAGGATTTGGACTAAAGTTTCTCACACAGATCCTGGGAAGGAAGGCTTCTATTCATATGTTGCAAAAGTGTTGGCTTTAATAATGTCAGATCTCTACATCTTCAGCTCTTGGGTAAGAGTCTTCGTGCTGCAATCCAATGCTGAGTGTAGTGGCAGCAAAGGAGGTGAGGGGTTGGAAGTGGGTTTATTACATGAGAATCCATTATATGGGTGTAGTCAGTCACACTGGCAGGATACTGTGAAGTTTAGACTCCCGATATGGGAGTTGCCTTCCAGCTGATCTCAAAGATAATTTAAAATTCTAATTTTAAAGAGGCAGTGGGCCATAGCTGAAGGAGTCCAGGGATGGGGCAAAATCTCCATGTAGCTCTTAGTTACTAACTGTGTTTCCATAATTTTCTCTCACTGGGGTATCAGTTTTCTCATCTGTAAAATGAGAATAACACGCTATGCCCTGTCCACATGGTACTGTTCTCAGAGAAAGGCCATGCTTCTTTTGATTACCTTCTCAGGCATAAATTAATAAGTGAATGAGGTAAGAATTAGCAAAGAGACATGATACATATATATTTTTTGGGGGGGAGGCGGGCTGCACCCAAAGCATGCAGAAGTTCCCAGGCCAGGCCATTGCTGGAACCCATGCCACAGAAGTGACCTGAGATGCTGCAGTGATAACACTGGATCCTTAATACACTGTGCCACAAGAGAACTCCAAAAATAAATATCTCAGAATATTTTAGGAGGAACAGCTAAATAGAAAAACAGGACTAGATTCAGCATATCTTACCACATTGTTTTCTACCCTGTAAAATGTGATTAATGAATATACAATAAATTCACACGGTTAAATCATTTCTTTCCTCTATCCCTGACCCTTACAGATTTAGTTATTCTGTGCTTGTATGTGGGCTTCAATCGTTAAAAAATGTCTCACCACGGTGTTCCCGTTGTGGCTCAGTGGAAACGAATCTGACTAGGGACCATGAGGTTGTGGGTTCGATCCCTGGCATTGCTAAGTGGGTTAAGGATCCAGCGTTGCCATGAGCTGTAGTGTAGGTTGCAGACGTGGCTCGGATCCTGCATTGCTGTGACTGTGGCGAAGGCCGGCAGCTACAGCTCCTGTTAGACCCCTAGCCTGGTAACCTCCACATGCTGCAGGTGCGGCTCTAAGAAATGACAAAAAGACAAAAAAAAAAGTCTCACCACACTTACATCATGCAGTCTTCTCTCCTAGCCATGGATCTGACTTATTTCTTACTAAACATGTGAGGCCTGGTCTATATACTTGATGCCTTCAGTTTCTTAAAATCTATTCACTTCCTCCTTATAACAGTCACCAGCCCATAAAGGTCTTTATACCAGTAAAAACAACACTCTCCATAAAAACTTATGCTGCAGTCTGCCAGAGAACTGTCATGATGGTTACATAAATCTATACAGCTCCTCATGTAACTGATGCCCCTTAGATTTGGGTACCACACAAACTGCACAAACATCACTTGAATGCTGAATGTAGGAAGGAAAGGAGAGGAGTCAAGTGACTGAGAGAAAAGTGTTGCTGTTCATAGGGCTAGAGTCCTCAGGAAGAGATGTTTGGAGGTTGGGAGATGATGACTTCAATTTGGGGTAAGTTTGAAAAGTATTGGAATATAAGTAGGCAAGACCAGGACCCCCGAATAAAGCTCTAAGGCACAATGGAAGGATTAAAGGTAAAGATTTTGGATACATCTGCATGAATTAATATTAAAAATGAAGCGAATGGAAGTAGAATGAGTTCAAAAGGAAAATTACAAAGAAAAAAACTTGATAGACCTGTTTTATTAAAATATGGAGGGAAGAGCAAAATTTTAAGGAGAGGACACCTGCATATAGTTGCAATGTTGTGCACTGCACAACTCTGTCTGGTACCAGCCATATCTTAGTCATAGATTCTCCAGGAGATGGCAGTGAAATATCTTGATGGAAGGAGCCCTCCTTATACTTTATAGAGATGAATAACAGAGTAACAGTTGCTGGGCCATAATGATTTTATCTTTCAAGAATTTTCTTGGGAGTTCCCATTGTGGTGCAGTAGAAACAAATCCAACTAGTATCCATGAGGATGTGGGCCTCACTCAGTGGGTTAAGGATCTGGCTTTGCTGTGGACTATAGTGTAGGTCACAGACACACAGACAGTGATCTGATCCTGCATTGCCGTGGCTGTGGCATAGGCTGACAGCAGCTGTGGCCCCAATTTGACCTCTAGCCTGGGAACTTCCATATGACATGGGTGCGTCCCTTTAAAGTGGAAAAAATAATAATAATAATTTTCTTGACTACATTTTCAAATGATCTTAAAACTCTGAAAATGAGGCCACAATCTACGTGAGATCTTTTAAAAATTCTTCAGATTTTCCATAAATTAATAAATGAAATCTAAATGCGTTAGACAGAATTTCAGGCCTCCTCACAGTATTATCCTTTAAGAATTATGCCTTCCAGGAGTTCCCTTCGTGGCTCAGTGGTTAACGAATCCGACTAAGAACCATGAGGGGTTCAATCCCTGGCCTTGCTCAGTGGGTTAAGGATCTGGCATTGCTGTGGTGTAGGCTGCAGACGCGGCTCGGATCCTGTGTTGCTGTGGCTGTGGCGAAGGCCAGCAGCTACAGCTCCTGTTAGACCCCTAGCCTGGGAACCTCCATATGCCACGGGTGTGGCCCTAGATAAGGCAAATATGACAAAAAAAAAAAAAAAAGAATTATGCCTTCCAACTCAAACAGGCTTCTCACTCTCCACCAGATATATCCTAAACTTTCCTGATTTACCTAGTTTTCTCATGCTTCAGCAGAGGGTATTATTGTAAATGTTTTATAGATGACATAACTGAAATTTAGGTTAGGTATTTGTCCAGGTTATACATTTCCAAAGTTCAGGTTCTTTGTTACAAAGATATGCCTCTCAAATTAATTGAGCCTGTGAACTAGTCATATTTGTATACATTACCTACACTATCGTGTATATTTATTTGTCGAATCAGTTGTTATATACAGGATAACATGTTTAAAATTTGAAATATGTGGAACCATTAATTATTTAAATTTATTACTGTGATTATTATTATTCAGTTATCAGTTTATTCTAAAATAAAAGTCTCTGGACAAAGAAAAAAACAATGTTATTATTATTACTGTAATTTATAGACATGAAGTACCACAAAGTGCAACTAAGTATAAAATAATAGGTGTTCATGAAAATATTTCTTTGTTGCTCATGCCAATAGGGTTACTTAAGTTTCCAACAATCAGGGTCACCTCATCTGTAATGATCCATGATGGAGCCACCGGAACTCTCAATGTGGTGGTAATCCAAAATGGCAATACCACTTTTGGAAGACCGTCTTCCAGTTTCTTACAAAGCTTAACAGTCTTACCATATGATTCAGCGACTGTACCTAGGTACTTACACAAATGAACTGAAACTTAATTATGTCCAAGTAAAAGTCTGCACAGGAGTGTTTATAGCACCTTTATTCATAATTGTCAAAAATCAGACACAACCAGGATATCTATCGATGCATGTGAATCGATAAATAAATTGTGGTACATGCGACAACAGAATATTACTCAGCAATGAAAAGAAATAAGCTATCAAGCCATGAAAAAACTTCAAATAAACACTGCTAAGTGAAAGAAATCAGTCTGGGAGTTCCTGTTGTGGCACAGTGGAAATGAATCTGACTAGTATCCATGAGGATGTGGGTTCAATCCCTGGTCATGCTCAGTGGGTTGGGATCGGCTGTTGCTGTGAGCTGTGGTGTAGGTCACAGAAGCAGCTTGGATCCTGTGTTGCTGTGGCTATGGCTGTGGTGTACACCAGCAGCTATAGCTCTGATTCAACCCCTAGCCTGAGAACTTCCATATGCAGTGGGTGTGGCCCTAAAAGAGAAAAAAAAAATGTCAGTCTGAAAATGCCACATACTATGTGATTCCAACCACATGACATTCCAGAACAGGAAAAGCTATAGAGAGTAAAAAGTAGGGCCCTTCTGTTAGGGATAGAGCAATATAGTTACACAGGTAGTTGTAGAAGTCCCAGTCGGGGACCATAGAGAGGGAAAACTATGGAACTTTGGGAAACCACTGTAAGTTAATAATCGCTCAAGAAAGCCATCAGGGTGGAACAAAGCAAGCTTGCTTAACTATAAAGCCATAAATAAAAGCATGAGATATGCCTCAGATCATTAAACAAAAGATAAAATGAGTCCTATATTCAAGTTCAGCAAGATAATGATCCTTATAACCAAGGAGAGGAATTCAAGGGAAAGATGACATTCCAAAGTAGGATAATCTCATTATAAGGAAACCTGAGATGATTCAACGTATTTTAGCATATATTACCACCCTTCTGCCGACTTGACTAAGCACCATGACAGTCCTAGTTTGACGTAATAGGGTCAAATACTCTCTAACCTGATACAAAGGAGGAGCTAGTGATGTAAGCCTGAAGAATACCTGAAGAATGAGGAAGAAGGCAGTCTTTTCCCACTCCTCACTTTCCTTGGATTAAAAAAAATGCCTAATCCTCAATCCCATGATTCCTTATCTCTAAAATACAGTCCTATAGGTAACACAGTGATTTGGAAGTATCATCTAACCCTAAAAGGGTGTCCTGAGACCCAAATTTCCAACCGGTGTATGTGGTGGGGGTGGGGTGGGTTGGGGGTGCTCCTCACATCAACAAGCAATTTTCTGGACACCAGGCAGGTATCTTACGATTCACTTCTGACACTGTCTTCCTAGAGACAGCATCAGATTTTTACAGATTAAGGGTTTCATCCTACAAAACTACCTCCTCCACCCCACTTCTGGCACCAATCACAAGCCTAGGTTTTTACCTGTGATTTTGACCAAATGGCTACAATTGGAGGTTCCAGTGACCCTGCCCCCTCCTACTCATGATGCCAATCACACGTCCAGGTTGTTACCTATACTTCTAACCAACTTCCTACAAATTAGAGCCTCCCATAACCCTTTCCTTGGGTTTGTTTCACTTTCTAGAGTGGCTCAGAGAACTCAAGAAAGCCGTTTACTTACTAATTGCTGGTTTATTATGAAAGGATATAGTTTAGGAATAGCTATAAAAGAGGCACACAGTATGGGATGGGGACAGGGTGTGGAAAATCCCTGCCCCCCCCCACAGTGCACTGCTCTCCCCTAAATCTTCATGTGTTCACCAGCCCAGAAGCTCTCCAAATCCTGTCCTTGTGGGTTTTATGGCGGCTTTGGCATGTAGACATGGGTGATCAAGTCATAAGCCATTCTCCCGCCCCTCTATCCTCACCAAAGGTTGGGAGTGGGACTGAAATTTCCAACCCTCTAATCACTTGGTTGGCTCCATGGACAACCAGCCCCCATCCTTAAGTGCTTTCCAGAAGTCACCTCATTAACAGATCCTAAGAGACATCTTTAAACTCTCATTCCCTAGGAAATTCCAAGGCTTTGGGAAACCATGAGCCAGGAACTCTCCACAAAGGCCAAATATATATTTGAAGATACTTCATATATATTAGGTCATCTAAATGACTATATTTTTCTTCTAAATCATGATATCGCAATATCAGCCTATATAATTATTTAATAAATAATAGTATTATTAGTAGCAAAAATGATATGATATTCCTTTTATCCTAGACCCAAAATTTCCCACTGGATTTTTCCAAGTTCCATCCCTTTTAGAATCTTCTCCCCATCAGTAGTTTTAAAAACCACACTCCTTAGGGATAAGATTTAACTCACTAGTATCAGTCTAAAAATTTCTTTTGGCATTCTTGGTTCTGTAGTTCCTCAGTTTGATCAGAAAGTTGTATCCATCAGTATGAGAGGAGTTACTCCAAAAGTTTATTAACAATTGTCCAAGATGCTGATTTCTTTTTAAAAATGCACTCTAAATATGTGGCTCTAATTTTAAAGTGTCCTTTAAATAGCTTTGAGGATAATGGAAACAACTATAAGGTCAGCATATCTGCAAGCTGATGTTTTAGGTCCTTCTCAAGCTTCTCCATTCCTGATAAAGTCTCATTTTAATAATTATTATATGACAGCTGTCATCATCTCTGAATTTGTATACACAAACACACACACAGACACACATATATACCTTTAGCTTCTTAACTAATGGGAATAAAAATGGACACAGTATCACAGGTACATACATTTCAAAATTTTTTATGCTATCTGTAATGAATCATTAATCATATTGATGTTGCATAACAAATTTTATTTAATCTTTCTGCTTGAAGCATAACTTTCTTCTCAAGGACAAGACTCTTAGATCCCTTTTCCTTCCTGCTGTGCTGCAAAAAGCACAGACACTATATTCATACAGTTCTTGTCTTGAAGTCTGGCTTCTCTCATTTAGTGGTTGTCTGATGTTAGCTAGTTACTGAAAGTCTCTGAACCTCAGCTTTACACTTTGAGAGTTCCATGAGGATCAAAGGAGAAAATGGTACTTAAGGTGCCAAGTGTATCCAGTGCACTTAATTCATGACGGTTATCAGTATAATTTGGTTCGTTTAATCTCTAAGTCTATTACTTATGTTTATACTCATCTTGTCATTAGAAAAGTGTGTCCACTACAGGAAATCATAAAAAAAAAAAAACATGTTCCGTGATATAATAAGCCATTTGGTAGGCAGAATTACAAAGATGACTCCTTATCATTCCTGTTCAATCAAACTCTAAACTAGATACTGCAGGGATTTTGTAATTGTAATTAAAGTCCCCAATCAGTTGATTTTAAAATGTGGAGATTAACCATCATGAGCCTGATTTAATCACCCATCACTTAAAAGGCAGAAGAGGAAGACACAATATGAAGGCAGGGAGATTCCATATGTGAGGAGAATTTAATACAACCCTGCTGGCTTTGAAGATGGAGAGGACCACGAGTTAAGGATGTGGGCAGCCTCTAGAAAGTGAAAGCAAGCCCTGGCAAACAGGCAACTAGAAAACAGAAACCTCAGCCCTACAACCACAAGGAACTGGGTTCTGCAAAGCCAACTGACTGACTGACTGAGTGGTCCTCATACTTCCAGATAAGAGCCCAGACTAGTTGAAACCTTGATTTTGGCTTGAGACCCTCTACTGAGGAGCCAGAGTTTCTGACCTGTAGAGCTGGGAGCTAATGAACAGATGTTATTTTAAGCCATTAAATGGTTGGTAATTTGCTATGTAGCAACAGAAAACAAACTCATATTCTTTTTGATTCTGATTTTTTTCTGGTGTAGTTCCTGGCTTATTGTAAGTATGTAATAAACATCTTTCCATGGATTGTTAACCTACTTTGTAAGTGTCTCTACTTATATTTTAAGAAAAGATATAAAATACTGTTTGTCAAGGATCCTACTGATGAAAATGAACGAGAGTAAAAATTCAAAGCAGAGTATTTTGACATCATTAACTGGGGACACAATTGCTGAATTTCCTCTGGGTATTCAGATTTCAAATAAGCCAGTTCAAAGGTACCTTGACATCCTTCTTGATGTATCTCATATTCTTTAACATATTTAAATTATTTAAAAGTTGAAATACCATAGTATTTTTTTCTTTCTTTTCTTTTTTTTGTCTTTTTGCCTTATGTAGAGCTGCACCCGCAGCATATGGAGGTCCCCAGGCTAGGGGTCTAACAGGAGCTGTAGGTGCCGGCCTTCGCCACAGCCACAGCAACGCGGGATCCAAGCCGCGTCTGCAAGCTACACCACAGCTCACGGCAACGCCGGATCCTTAACCCACTGAGCAAGGCCAGGGATCGAACCCGCAACCTCATGGTTCTTAGTCGGATTCATTAACCACTGAGCCACGAAGAGAACTCCCTTAAATACCACAGTATTTCTATGATGTAAAATTATTGATCCCATAGCTATCATGTTGATAGCAAATAACTGCCCAACTCTTCCAATTTTCCTTTCAAGTTTAATTTTGTACTTAAAGTATATGAATCATATTCAAGTCATTTAAAGTGGTGATGAAGGGTTCTTTTGAGGGCATTAAGAATAATAATTAAGATAGAACATTCTCCTTTTTTTTTTTAAGGGCTGCACCTGCAGCATATGTAAGTTCCCAGGCTAGGGGTCGAATTAGAATTCCAGCTGCCGGCCTATACCACATACAGCAATGCCAGATCCAAGCCACATCTGTGACCAATGTCACAGCTCGCAACAATGCCATATCCTTAATCCACTGAGTGAGACCGGGGATTGAAATTGCATCCTAATGGATACTAGTCTGGTTCTTAACCTGCTGAACCATGACAGGAACTCCTCCTCCCCTTGTATTTGAAACTCTGTTAACCATCCTAGCTACAAACCTTAAGCAAGTTACTATAACTCCCTGAGTCCCAGTAACCTCATCCATAAAAAGGGGCGGGGGAGTCGTTATGCCTGTTTCAAAGTTGTGGGAAAAATAAGACAATGAATATACATAAAGTACTTCAATCAGTCTTGACACCATAAGACACACACGAGTATGTGATGTTATTATTTAATTTTGTGTGTCTATATTCAAAAGTTAAATACTGCCTTTATGTGGGATCTAAGTGTTTAGATGCATCCCTTTGGTTGTAAGCTGTGAAACATCACTTTTACTCCTCTGCTGACTACAAAATGGCTTTGAATGATCTATTCTCTTTTTTTTTGTGTTTGTTTTTATTTTTAGGGCTACACCCATGGCATACAGAAGTTCCCAGGCTAGGAGGCAAATCAGAGTTGCAAATCTGAGCCATGTCTGTGACCTACACCACAGCTCATGGTAATACCAGATCCTTAACTTACTAAGAGAGGCCGGGGTTTGAACCTGCATCCTTATGGGTACTAGTTGGGTTCATAACCCACTGTGCCACAACGGGAACTCCGGAATGATCTCTTCGTAATATTCTGGTATCTCTAAGTATTCATATTTTGGAGAAAATATATTATTATTATTTTTTAATTTATTTTGCTTTTTCTTTTTTTTTCTTCTCTGCACCTGAGGCATATGGAGGTTCCCAGGCTGGGGGTTGAACTGGCGCTACAGCTGCCAGCCTACACTACAGCAAAGCCAGATCCTTAACCCACTGAGGGAGGCCAGGGAGCTAACCCTCATCCTCATGGATACTAGCTGGGTTCATTGCCACTGAGCCACGACGGGAACTCCCAACTTTCTTGTTTTTAAATTCAAAATCCTTCCTTCTACTAGAAGAACGTTAGCTTTTCTAGAAAGTGAAAAAATAAAACAGTGGGTTCAAGGTCCATAGCCACGATTCACCAAGAGGCGGCTGGGGAGCAGCAAATGTTCTGAAAAGACTGACAGCGTTTCTGACATTCATTCATGAGTCTCTCCGAAATTACTGCCCAAATGTGCAGCTGAGGTTCTTGTGGATGTTAGACCAGTGAACTGGAACAGAGAATGTGCTTTCTGAATTTACTTCTCCAGGACTGAAAGGATAACGCACCAGTGCCACCTAGTTGCTCAAGTACAACGTGCTCCTTATTTATCCTTAAAGGGATTTAAGGTTGCTATGAGAAGTAGGAATGTAAAATTTTAATTTCTGTTACCGTTGACATCACCCCTGTATTTATTTTAACAAATATTCTTCTTTGGCAGGTGACAGAAGGGATAAATTCATGGTTCAGCTGAAGGCAACTATTCCTTTTGTTTGCTGCTTGTATACAAGAGGGTGAACAAGCTGCACATATTTATTTTCAGTAATTTTCTTTAATTTTGCTTGAATTTGAATTATTTAACACATCTGCCACACCGGCTTATTCGCTGTATATTACTGTCTGCTTCAGAGATTCAAGTCTCACAAAGTAGAGCATGTGCTTTCTATTATAACTAAGTCAGGATATAGGGGAGTTGCCTGGTGGCTCAGTGGGTTAAGGATCCAGCTTTGCCACTGCCATGGCTCTGGTTACTGTTGTGGCACGGTTTGATCCCTGGCTTGAGAACTTCCACATGTTATAGGTGTGGCCAAAACCAAACCGAAACAACACAGGATCTGGGATATCTCAGGGGTGAAATAAGGCATTTTATTACATGTTTCTTAAAAGCTGTTAAATTCTATAATAAGGTATACACATAGTTAAGGTCTACATTTTTCACTCAGTCTGAGGGAATGTGTGGAGGTAGAACCAGAGGCTCATAGATGAGTAAGTGGGACATATAATTGACATAAGTGCATTCTGGGTCAGAAACACCTGCAGTCCTGCCTTAACCAGACTGAAACTGACCACCTAGGGTTAGGGCCTGGGAGTTTCTGTGCAGCCAGCTCCAGGCAGGTGTGGGACCTGGGAGGTGAGGGAGGCCCCACAGGTGGTCAAGCTCAACAGAGAGTTGCAATGTTGATTGACAAGTGGTGGGAGGGGCATAACCCCTACGGGCAAGGTGAAGTCAACATGAGGGATCCCTCCTCTGTGACGTCACTGCCTCATCAGATTTCAGGATGAAGAACATCAAAATGGTAGGACCTAATCACAATTCTGCCCACTCACTGGAACAGGGACAGGGTCCTCCTGAGGTAGGAATATGTTGCTGGCCTTCCTTGCTCTGCCATAGGGGCTGGCGATCTGTGGCTAACTCTAACAGTTACAGGACAGAGGAATAAAGCTCAAGATGCCACTCTCTGCCAGCTCTCTCTTCCCTTTCATCAAGCATGGCTATACTCCTGCTAAACTTATGTAATCCCCTCCTTCCGTCTTTCTTTTGGCCACCCCGGAACATATGGAGCTCCTGGGCCAGGATCAGAGCCCATCCGAAGTTGCTACCTATGCCACAGCTGTGGCAACGCTGGATCCTTAACCCAGTGTGTGGGCTGGGGATCGAACCTGCATCCCTGGGCTCCAAAGACAGGGTCAATCCTGCTGCCGCCACAGTGGGAATTTCCCCCTACACTTTTTCAAATTTGTTTTCTGCTGAACCCATTTGCTTACTAAAATTAAAGACATTTCTGAGCTTTTCAAAGCTTCCCTTCTTTACCAGAACATGCAGGTTAAATAGAAAGTGTATAAACCACCAAGACCTAAATCTGAATCAAGGGTAACACTTAAAACACCACTCAATCAAATGCTACAATGGGAGTGTGAAAGTAATTTAAAAACAGGAAACATTTTAAGCTTCTAAGATACCTGAGTGTTTTCTCTAAAACTACAACAAAAGCCTAAAAAAGCTATGTCCTCAGGCTACTAAAATCTGTCTACTTTTAAACCTAATATTTGCATAGTTGATGTAAATTTCAAGCACATTTTGAGACCAACTTGCCAATGCACTCATATGTTTTTCATAACTGTAGGTAATTCTACAGTATTTAGGAAAAATGGAGACTTTCACAGGACTGAAGCAAAATACCTATATTCAGTATTACGCCTTCCTCTTGAAGACTGCTTTAACATTCACTGTAATAATAGCTTAAAATCAGAGAATCTACATAAAGACTTTGCTTTACAGACTGTGATCTCGTTTAACAGGTTAACATAAGCTAGCAATTTGAATGCCTACCTGCAGCAAATAGACAGTTAAGTACTCATGGAGATGGAAGGTAAATATGGAGAGATACAATTGATGATATTACTGAAATTATCTGGCCCCCACTTTCCTTCCACACAGTGATTTGAGTGCCTGGCCTTTAGCATCTGTGGCAAAGACTGCTAACTGATCTTCAAAGCTATAACTACCTCTTCCTGAACAGAGAGCCTAAACTATGTTTTCCTGTCTCCTTTGCACTTAGGGGCAGCAGTAGATTGTTGTGGGAAGTGATGTACAGCACCTACAGACCCAACTTGTTAAAACAAAATAAATAAAACCCATGCTCCTTCTCACTGCCTGTTTGATGCAATAAGCAGAGGACCCTGACAATCAAATATTGAATATGGCTGAGCTGTAAGAAGGCTGTAAAGATATAGAGAAGGATATAGAGCCATGTTATAGAGTGGCAAAGGTGATAAATCCATGGCCTATGGTAAATTGGAAGGCAGATTAAAGTTAGCTCTAGGTGAAATGAATGGAAAAAGTCAAGATGGTAGTAAGTATGGGTGGTTTTTTTTTTTTTTTTTTTGCAAAGAACAAGAAAAGGATGAGTTTAGGCATAAAGTCTAAGCAGAAAGGTAAAAGACACGAGAGAGCCTAGAAATACGGGAACTTTCCTTTACAGCAGTGTGGATGCAACCAGAGAGTCTCATACTAAATGAAGTTAGAAAGAGAAAGACAAATACCATATGTTATCACTTATATGTGGAATCTAAACTGTGGCACAAATGAACCTACCTACAAAACAGAAACAGACTCAGACCTAGAGAACAGACTGTGATTGCCAGGGCGGAGGAGGGAGGAAGTGGGATGGATGGGAGTTTGGGGTTATTAGATGTAAAATATGACATTTTAGAATGGATAAACGAAGAGGTCCTACTGTACAGCACAGGGAAATATCCAATCTACTGGGATAAACCATAATGCAAAGGAATATAAAAAATATATACGCATATAATTAAGTCACTTGGTTTTACAGTAGAAATTAGCATAATGTGGTACCTCAATTATACTTTAACCGAAAAAAAGAAAAATATGGGAGCTTTAAGACTGGAAAAGCCAGTTGTTTTAGACCTCAGCTAGTAAGAGGTAAGAATGACAGGCTTTGAAAGACACAAGGTCTTAACCCTGACAGGGACACCAATCAGATTAAGGGTGTGGACTCTCAAGGCTACAAAGTCCTCAAATAAAGGAGAGATTGAGAGAGGGAAATGCAAATAAATCACTCATGAGAATTATGTCTGAGAAAGAAGTTTGGGTTTGTTACTGACACTTTGGACTTACTGAAAGCAAATAGAAAAGTCTACTAGGTTTCCAAAGAAATCACAACCTTGGACTCTTTGAATTTTAATCCTATCAGTAGGCCCTCAAGCAAGAAGGAGAAACAGATTGTGAGAGTTTGCAAGCCTAGGAAGAAGGCCTAGTACTCAACAGATGTCTATGGAGAATAAAAACAAGGAGGAAACTCCCAATGGCTATAGAGAACACACAAGATCATTCCTCCCACAGTATCAAACTGGCACCTAATCAAGGAATTTTCCCTGCCACCAGGGAAAAAGAACTCTGTGACCACCCAGAAAGACCCCATCACTTCCTTGGACCAGTGACTGTTCTGTCTCTCTTTTCTAAGGGGGATGCTCTGCAGGCATCTTATCCTTGCCTTATCATTGTATATTATATGTTGAAGAGGATCTGATAAGCCCCATCATTTTGGTCCTTAGGTTGCTGAACCACAAGGATCAATTTATAAAGACGGCAAGTTAAGATGCCTAGAGAAGTCAGGTTGATAGCACAGGTGAGTTAAGGGCTGCGTCTCTTCTAAGACTTGCAGAGCCTGTGTCAGACTGTAGAGTAAGAGGTGACTGCCACCACTCAGGTTCTAAAGAATTGTTGCCAAGAAATATTGCCATGTAGACATGATGTTGCCAGTTCCTTCCACTTGTTTTGTAAAGAATACGGAAATCTAGATTTTTATGTACTGTTGGATCAAAAGTTTAAAAGGAATTTTACCTAGCATCCAAAAGAACACAAAAACAAATACTGGCAATGATATGGAGCAAAGGGAACCCTCTAATACTGCTGGAGGGAATGTAAATTGGTATAGCTACTGTGGAAAACAGTATGGAGGTACCTCAAAATACTAAAACTAAAACTATTGTATAATCCAGTAATTCCACTCCTGGGTATATATCTGAAGAAAGGAAAAACACTAATTTGAAAAGATGCATACACCCCAATGTTCAAAGCAGCATTACTTACAATAGCAAAGACATGGAGGCTACACAAGTGCCCAAAAATAGATGAATAAAGATGTGATATACAGATAACATAATGGAATACTTCTCAGTCATAAAAAAGAATGAAATTTTGCCATTTGCAGATACATGGATTGACGTGGAGGGTATTATGCTTAGTGAAATCAGTCAGATAGAGGAAGACAAATGCTATACGATAGCACTCATGTGGAATTGAAACCAACTAGTGAATATAACAAAAAAGAAACAGACTCATAGATTTAGAGAGCAAACTAGTGGTTACCGGTAGTGAGAGGGAAGAGAGAGAGACAAGACAGGAGTAGAGGACTAAGAGGTACAAGCTACTATATATATAAAATAATTAAGATACGAGGATATACTGTACAGCACAGGGAATTTAGCCAATATTTTATAATTACTATAAATGGAGTATCATCTTTATTTTTCTTTTCATAGCTGCACCCACACCATTTGGAAGTTCCCAGACCAGGGACCAAATCTAAGCTGCAGCTGGGACCTGAGCTACAGCCATGGCAACACCAAATCCTTTAACCCACTGCATGGGGCCAGGGATTAAACCCACATCTCCACTGTGATCCAAACTGCTGCGGTTGGATTTTTAACCCACTGTGCCATGGTGGGAATTCCTATAATGTCATCTTTTAAAAAAATAAAAGAAATCTTACGGATAACAGAAAAGTTTACTGAGTTGAAGTTGGCCTCTGGGATACTGTAACAGTGTTGTGTTTGTGTTTCTGTTTTTGTTTAATTTACCTTACAAATTTTATTTTATTATGGATAAGTACACTTAACAGGAGATGTACCCTCTTCACAAATGTTTAAGTGCACGTTTTTAAGACTAATCAAAGAGACAATGCCAAAATAAGATGAATCATGAATAATTGATTATTACAGAGTAGAGGTTCTGGACGAACATCGCTGAATTTATTAGGTGACATAAGTTCTAACAGTGAGTCCTCATAAAAATATTTCAAAAATTCAGTTATCTCACAAAAAAAAAAGAGTGAGGATCATATGTGCTATCGGGTGAACTTGGAAAGCATGTTACCTTTAAAAGAACAACAGAAATAATGCTTAAAACCAAGAATCAAAAATCAACAGAACATTGACCAAGAATCGAAAACCAACAGAACACTGAACTCTGTGACTAGAGAGACCAGAGTGTGTAAAAAGGAGACATGCTTCTTTCTCATCTGCTTATCTGGATTAGTGCTATCAATTGGACCAGGAATAAGCCTTCTGAAAGGTTCCTTGCAGCTCTAATACTGAAAATGAACTTTGTTAATAAAGAATCAATTCAAATTTAAAATACATTTGAAATGTATAATCATCGAAGTTTTTAATTTTGGCACCTAGTGGTATGGCCTCATTTTTGAGAGTCGGTTCTTTGAGTAGTTTTTAAAGAGAAAAAATAAAGGCAATAGTAGACTTTGACAAAACAGCAAGGTTAAGATGGCAAAATAAAACCACTGGACAACACAGTAATATATGCTTCTATCAAAAGCGTGCTAATGGAATACATTCTGATGGACTGTCTTAAAAAATCCCTGTTGTACATTCTGTCATTCTGTTTTAAACACATGAATTTTTCCACAAAATGACAATCATTGATAAGAAAATAGAGTGAGTCGAGTAGCAAGTCAATTCTCTCTACTTGACATTCTTCACATTTCTATTTTTGGCTTTACCTTCAGAATCAAAGAAAAATGCTAAAATCATTTAAATTGCATCTTTATCAGTAAAAGTATAAAAATATCAGCAAATGAAATCAGTTACAACTATGATGTTTTATTTACTATTTTACTCCATTGAGGCTTTTTCTAAATTATTTTGGTCAGAATGTTTATAGACAATAGATAAAATTAATTTCCTCATTGATGCATATTCTCTCTGAAGCTATTTAAAAATTCCAGCTCTGCAAGATTCATGAAGATACAAAGTAAACATTTAGAGAGTTTGTCTGCAAACAAGAGAAGCATAACAACCAGAATGAAATAGAATAATTATTTTAAATTCCTCAATACATTATTACCTCACAACCCTTAAAACTGAAAAGAAAACTTTAAATCCATCTTGAGGTAATGGATCCTCCAAGCCTTTCACTTTTTGTGTGCCATACTGTCCTCTTAAGTGGACAGAGGATCTCTTTTTACAGCATTAGAGAAAATCTATGTGTTTTTTCTGCCTCAAATATGAAAACACAACCAAAGATTTCCAGGTGTGTGGACAACCCAGCAGCAGACAAGAGAAGCCCAAGAGAAGTGAATAAATATTAGAGAAAAAGACGCTGGAATGGACACTTTGGAGAAGAGACAGGGCTTTAAAAATTCTCACTCGCTTTGCCCTCTTGATCTTATTGCTGGAATTATTTTTCTCTGTGTTACTTCCAAGGATTAGATTTCCTCGGATTCGGTTCTAGATTATTCTCTTCTATCTTTTCCCTATGTTCTATGGGATCTCACCCAATCCCATGGCACCAAGTAACATCCATACATTGAGGATGCCCACCTGTGTCTCTTCACTTTGGACCGCTCCTCTGAAACACACATCTAACTGCCTCTGTTACATCAGTGCATATCCAATACAATCAACATCTAAGTGTATTTCCATTTTCACATGTTTCTTACTATACACCTCACACCCTGACATGCTTATCCTAAGTCTTTTCCGTACCTATGAAAGACCCAGCCCAATTACTAAGACCAAAATATATGCTGTCTTTACTTTTTCTCTCTTTTACCTCAAGTAATTCCTCAACCTGAAAGAGGCTTTGCCAGATTTTGCTTCTGACCTTCACATCTTCTGTTTAGTGAGAAACAGATGAAACACATAATCTGTTTGGTGAGAACTTCTCTGATGACCCAATCTCAAGAGTGTGGGTACAGATATCAAAGAGTATTGTGAAAAAGAGGAAAAATGATGGAAAGGATGAGAGAGGATAGTTTTATTAGATATTAAAATATATTGTGAATTAAAGGAAATACATACTAATGATACTAAAATAAATACATACTTACAAAGATTTAAATAAATACATACTTACAAAAGGTCATATAAGATAAATATAGGACTTGCTTCTCTTTTTAAATTTCATTTAACAAATTTTGGATGATAGATACAAAAAGAAAAAAATATGTTGTGCACAAGACACTAAGCAAGGAAGCAGAAATCAATCAACGTATATTAATTTCCATTTTTTTTTCTTTTAACAAATGCCTCTGCAACACATGAAAGTTCCCAGGCCAGATATCTAAACTGAGCCAGATCTACAACTTACTCCGCAGCTGTGGCAATGCCGCGTCCTCAACCCACCGAGCTGGGCCAGGACAGAGATCAATTCATGCCTCCACAGAGACAAGTTAGATCATTAACCCACTGCGCCACAGCACAAGCTCCCTCTATTTTTTTTTTTTTTTATGTCAAAGCACATGTCTTAAGAGAATCAATTTAGCAGAGGTAACTAATGATGTGGTGCTAACCTAGGAACACCTATACAGAAAGATATGGGTAAACTCATATAAAGTTTAGGAAACAGCAAGTCCCCACTGTGCTACCTCTAGGGTATCTTAGTGCCATTTCTTTAAACATAGGTCTAGATCCAGTATGGATTTAGATCTTGGGTCTTTCACTTACTTGCTAGTTACTAATTATTTAACTTTATTTGGTTTCCAAATCCATAAAATAGAGTAAAAGTAGCATATATATCTCCCAGGGTTGTTGTAAGAACCTAATGAATTAATATTCTTAAAATACAACAGGAGTTCCCATTGTGGCTCAGCAGTTAACAAATCTGACTAGTATACATGAGGCCGCAGGTCTGATCCCTGACCTTGCTCAGTGGATTAGGAATCTAGCATTGCCATGAGCTATGGTGTAGGTCGCAGATGCGGTTGGGATCCTGCATGGCTGTGGCTGTAGCGCAGGCCAGCAGCTACAGCTCAGATTTGACCTCTAGCCTGGGAACCTCCATATGCCATGAGTGCAGCCCTAAAAAGCAAAAAAACAAAAAACACACAAAAGTGTCTGGCATATAGCAGGCACCTAGCACTTGGATAAAAGCTAAAATAAAAGTAGTTCTTCTACCAGTCACTGGTCTTCACCTAACCATGTTTCCTTTTCTTTATAGTAGAAATCACTATCTGAATTTAGTGTTTTTGTATATATTAGCTCACAATTCAACAGTTTAATGGGGGAAAAAGAATTGAAACAAGAATATCAAAGTCCAAATGTGGAACAATAAAAAATGTGGCATTAGTTGAAGCACTAATGTACTGATATTGACCAAATATTGATGAAGCATTGATGAAGATATTATATTAGACCAGCAAGGAAATCTAATCCTAATATTCAACTCAGCCTGATATTGAATAATATTAATATAGCCTTATTTTTTGGCCACAGCTGTGTCATGTGGAAGTTCCTGGGCCAGGGATTGAATTTGCACCACAGCAGGGACTTGAGTTGCTGCAGTGACAACCCTGGATCCTTAACCCACTGTACCACAAGGGAACTCCCAATACATGTAATAATGTAAGCTATTATGATTTAGAGACTATATACACATAAACATATATAATAATATACAAAAACATACATATAAATAGAATGTGTATTTAACATATATAAGTTGTTACAAGGAAGAATGTACATTGAATATCCTTGAATGTGTACAAGTAACAGAAAATGAGCTACTAGGGAGAAAATAAATGATGGAGAAAGGGCAAGGAGAATGATAGGATTATCAAGAGAAGTTCTAGTCAGGCATATTGTTTATCCATAAATGGTTTGGGTGGATTCTATTCTTATAGCCCTCTGCGACTGCTAGAATCCTCCTTTCAAACATTAACCCAGAGGGCGGGCAGTCGATATGCATGACAAACACTCCCGTCCATCAATCATTTATGTGGTTTGGCTCTGCTGGTGTAAGGAAGAAACTGTTGTTCCTGCTCTCTGGTCAGTTGGCCAAACTGAGTGGAATTTATTGCTGAATAGGTTCAAGGAGGCCTTGCTTCCCTCATCAGAAAGAATGCCTGGCTCCCTGGGCTCTGCCAGTTTTTGCTTCTTCCTATTACTAACTTCACAGCTCAGGGGGAAGCAAACCCTCACCACTGTTTGCTTTGCATTAGAACTTGTAGCTACTAAATGGTGTCTAAAAATACTAATGGACAGACAACTGGTGAAAAGGTATTGGCCAGAAGGCAGTTTCTGTAGAGTAAAAGTAGAAGATTGTTCAATGAAATTCTCTAATGAAAAATTTGCAGGCAAAGAGCATGGAAAGTATTTTGCCACTTTGTGCTTATGTGCTACAGTCTGACCATGTTTGAGAGTGGAAATGTGTCCCTAGGTCTGTGCAAGCAGTGACCCTCATGGACCAGGTCACACTTAAGTTGGGGGAGGACAAATTGGCTTCCATCTTAGCCATGTGTCCATGTATTCATTTGTGCTTGTTTACTGTGTAAATTTCATCCTTTTTATCAATCATTTTACTTAATATGCTTATTATGATTAAAGGAAATGTCAGTTAGAGAGTTGAAGACATCCTTAGATGGAGGTAGCTAAAGTTGTGATTTGTTCCAATCAGACTGGGGAGAGTACAATGCCTCCCTCCCATGGGGCAGGGAGGTGGGGGGCTAAAACTTGAATAAGGCTGAAATTCTGAGCCTTAACTTTCAACTCTTCCTGCATGCATCTTTTTTTTTTTTTTTTTTTTAAATTTTTATGGCTGCATCTCTGGCATATGGAAGTTCCCAGGCTAGGGGTGGAATTGGAGCTGCAGCTGCAAGCCTACACCATAGCCACAGCAGTGTGGGATCTTAGCCACATCTGTGACCTATGCCACAGACTGTAGCAATGTCAGATCCTTAACCCACTGAGCGAGGCCAGAAATTGAACCCGCATCCTCACAGAGACAACATCAGGTCTTTAACTCACTGAGCCACAATGGTAACTCCCGGACCCCATTTTAACACCAAAATTTAACAACTTAGAAAAATCATTTTGGGAGATTGTAACAATGAAAATTTAAATGAATTATCAAATGCATGGTATTGGTAAGTAAATATTATTCTTATTTCCAGGATGAATAAAAGATAGAATATGAAGTAGTTTAGGGATAATTTTGGCCATTTCCTTTTTTTCTTCTTTGTTGGTTTATTAGTTGTCTTAATGACATCGCTGTACACCTTTAACATTTGAATGTATGACATTTACCTGATAAAATGCTTCAACAATTACACCCCAACCCAAAGGGCCAGGTCAGCTAATAGCTGGTCGTTTTGTTGAGGCACAAATTGGAAGAATAATGATACAAAGCAGCAGGCAGGAGTGGATTTCCAGGAAAGCTGTGCCCTCACCACTGCCCATCATGCACATCTTACTGCGGCTGTGCTGTTTTTCGCTTTTCTTCACGTGTGAATGGTCTGCTAAAATTTTATGTATATATATCCCCTAAGTGTAACTGTAAACAAAAAGATGTGAACAAAATCACCTGATCATCTCTGCATGATAACCACCTTTAAACAAGGAGTAATTCTGATAAAATCACTATCAATAACTGTAAAAGTAAATCACACAATTAATAAGTGCCACTTCCTGATACTTTTAATTTCCAGAGTTGCCACCCCTAATCCAATTTCTCAAGCTATACACACTACTTATTGCTGTACCATTTCTGTTTTTAGGGCAGAAAATGATCTAATAGCCTTACATTTGATCTCAAAAAAGGTAATCTGATGCCTATTATTTTTCCAAAAGAGTTTAATGCTAGTTTTATGTATGTATATAGATATATGTATATGAAATGTATACACCTATATCTATATATATGAAATGTAGATACCTATATAGGAGGAAAATTCAAAATATATTTCCCATTATTAAAAATCCCCCAAGATAAACACATCAAAACATATTGGGACTAATGTAAATGAAAATTGTTGATTTTCAAACAATAACCCAAGGATAATTGCACGTTGACTCTCTAGTTACTGGATTTGGGAAATTTGAAATATCTTCATCTTGGGTATTGTATATCTGTAAATGATTAGAAAACCTATATGTAAAATCATTGCCATACAAGCTGGTATTTTTTTTTTTTACTTAATAAATTTTATTACATTTACAGGTGTATAAAAATCATCAAAACCAAGTTTTATAGCACTTCCATCCCAAACCCTCAGTGCATCCCCTCCCCCCCAACTTGTCTCATTTGGAAACCATAATATTTCCAAAGTCTGTGAGTCAGTATCTGAAAGTTCATTGTGTCCTCTTTTGTTTCCACATAAAGTGGTAGCATTTGATGTTGGTGTCTCATTGTCTGACTGTCTTTACTTCACATGATAATTTCTAGGTCCATCTGTGTTGCTATAAATTATTTTGTTCCTTTTAATGGCTAAGTAATATTCCATTGTGTATATGTACCACATCTTCCCTATCTGTTCCTCTGTCGATGAGCATTTAGGTTTTTTCCATGACTTGGCTATTGTATAGAGTGCTACAAAGAACATTGGAGTACATGTGTCTTTTCAAGTCATGGATTTCTCTGGATAGATGCCCAAGAGTGGGATTGCTAGATCAAATGGTAATTCTATTTTTAGTTTTCTAAGGAATCTCCATACTGTTTTCCACAGTGGTTGCACCAATTTACATTCCCACCAACAGTGAATAGGGTTCCTTTTTCTACACACCCTCTCCAGCACTTATTGTTTGTAGACATTTTGATGATGGCCATTCTGGCTGGTGTAAGGGGGTACCTCATAGTGGTTTTGAATTGCATTTCTCTAATAATGAGTGATGTTGAACATCTTTTCATGTGTTTATTTGCCATCTGTGTGTCTTCTTTGGAGAATTATCTGTTTAGATCTTCTGGCCATTTTTTGATGGGGTTGTTTATTTTTTTGGTGTTGAGCTGTAGGAGCTGTTTGTAAATTTTGGAGATTAATCCTTTGTCAGTCGACTCATTTGCAAATAGTTTCTCCCATTCTGTGCGTTGTCTTTTCGTTTTATTTAGGGTTTCCTTTGCTGCAAGCTGGTATTTTAAATCTTATCAAAATGTTATGAATTTATTAAATATGCATACAAATATACCACTATACTAATAATTTTCCCATAAATAATTTGTTTCTAAATTAATTTTTTTGGTCTTTTTGCCTTACCCAGAGCCACACCTGTGGCATATGGAGGTTCCCAGGCTAGGAGTCTAACAGGAGCTGTAGCTGCTGGCCTTTGCCACAGCCACAGCAACGAGGGATTCGAGCCACATCTACAACCCACACCGCAGCTCACGGCAATGCTAGATCCTTAAACCCACTGAGCAAGACCAGGGATTGAGCCCGCAACCTCATGGTTCCTAGTCGGATTCGTTAACCACTGAGCCACGATGGGAACTCCTCTAAATTAATTTTAAAAAACAGAATTGGTGAAGTTATCTCTACTTATTGGAGACTTAAAACATTTTACAAATGAATATTTGTATCTGTCTTCATAGAAAAAAGATTAACATAGAATTTCTAGCAAAGTATAATACAAGCCTGTTTATGTCTTTCTAACCTATTCAAAAATCAGCCTATAATCCCCAAAAGCATAACATGTCTGGTGTCTGGTGTCAGACTTCAATTTTCTACCAAATTTTCATTGACACAGCAGATCGGTATGCAAAAAAAAAAAAACTCCTTTGAATGTGCATTTCCATTTGTACATCAGGACCTTGTGGAAGACTGTGAAATCTGTATCACAACTATCCATAATACAATCTCACTTATCCAGATCAATATCCATAACAAGACACAGTCTGGACAACCTAGAAAAACTGGACAACTCTTTAGAAACACAGAGCACACCAAAACTGAACCAAGAAGAAGTAAATAACTTGAACAGACCAATCATTAGAAATGAAATAGAATCAATAGTCATATCAGAAAAAATAGACTTTAAAATAAAGGCCATAAAGAAAGATAAAGAAGGCCACTATTTAATGATAAAGGATCAATTCAAGAAAAGTATACTACGGTCATTAACATATATGTCCCTTATATAGGAGCACACAAATATATACAACAAAGACTAACAGATATAAAAGGAGAAATCGATGGGAATACAATAATAGTAGGAGGTTTAATACTCCACTTTCATCGATAGACAGAAAATTAATAAGGCAACAGAAATTCTAAATGGCACAATAGAACAATTAGACTTAACTGATGTTTTTAGGACATTATATCCAAAAAAATCCAAAATATACATTCTTCTCAAGTACACATGGAATATTCTTTAGGTTTGACCACATACTGGGCACAAAACTAACCTCAACAAATTTGGGATTAAAAATGATTTTAAGCATCTTCTCTGACCAAAATGACATGAAACTAGAAATCAATCACGGGGGTGGGGAGAGGATAAGAAAAAAACTGATTGCATGAAGTCTGCATAACATGCTACTAAAAACCAATGGGTCACCGAGAAAATCAAAAAGGAAATTAAAAAATACCTTGAGACAAATGACAATGAAAACACAACCATACAATATATGGGATGTAGCAAAAGCAGTTCTTAGAGGGAATTTCAAACAGGCCTTCCTCAAAAAAATAATAAAAGAAAGAAAAACCTCAGATCAACAACCTAACCTACTACCTACCACCTAAAAGAATTAGAAAAAGAAAAACAAATAAAGTCTAAAGGCAGCAAAAGGAAGGAAATCATGAAGTTCAGAGAGGAAATCAGTAACACAGAGATTAAAAAAACAGGTTAAAAAAAAAGACACAGGGTGGAGGTGTCCACTTGTCAAGGGAACCACACCTGAGCAAGGAAAGAACCAACTGACTCCAGGTGCAATGGAACAGGAGAGAAGAGAAAGTGACAGAAGATGAAGGTGGCCATCGATCCACTTCTCTTAGGTTGCAGCTGCACAAAACTTTGAGTCACCCCTACTGCAGCAAGTCTTCAATATTATGAAGACAAGCATCTTTGATTATAAAATACTGTCATAAGAAAAGATGTAAAACTGTCTCAAAATGTCACCTTAGACAATACTAAAAGTCACTGAGAACAAATAACAGTTCCGCTATCATTTACAAAGTAATTTAGAAAGAGAACACATTCTCACCTGCTAGAATTGCTTAGTTCATCAAGACTAGATACATTTATGAAAGTAAATCATTTCATTCTATAAGTTAGGCAAAGGCACTTAATTTTCTGTTCTCTTGTTGGATACAAACAAAGTATGCATTTTTTTTCTTCCCACTTTGCTTAACAGAAATGTGGAAAAGAATATCAGCTTTGTGTACATCAATCTCTCTCTCTCTGTCTCACTCCCTTGTTGGTTTCTGCTGAATCTCACACACATTATTTTATATTTTAAATTTTGTATCTAGGGATCATGTTTGAGTAGGTGTTACTGTATCTTGTGCAGTCAGATTGATCACATGGGGCCTCCAGCAAATATTTGCATCTATTTCTTCCAGCATAGCTCACTTGGGGTCACTTCAATTCACTTCCCAGCCTAGATTTCCTGGACACCAAGGTGGTCAACTCAAACTTTAAACCCATGTGAGTGGTTAGGAGTTTTATTTTAGGAAGAATGCTTTTCCTAATGAGAGTAAAAGTCAACATATTCCTTTGTCCTTTCCTTTTGCAAACTGGCAAGTTATTTCCAAGGACAGTCCTTGAGTATCTAAAACGTCAAGGACCACAGATACACACTTGAGTCCTCAGTCCCTCCTCCTCAGGTCTTCTATATTTTTACTACAAATTTTGTTGTCGTTGTTGTTTGTTTGTTTGTCTTTTTAGGGCTGCACCTGGGGCATATGGAAGTTCCCAGGCTAGAGACTGAATTGAAACTGTAGCTGACAGCCTACATACAGCCACAGCAATGCAGGATCCAAGCCAGGTCTGCAATCTACACCACAAGTCGTGGCAATACCAGATCCTTATCCCACTGGGCAAGGTCAGGGATTGAACCCACATCCTCACGGATGGATACTAGTTGGGTTTGTTACCTCTGAGCCACAATGGGAACTCCCCTACATGGTTCTTGAAAAATATGCATCTTAGTTAAGGAGATGGGCACATGCCCCTTATAGTTCAGCTTTTCTCACCTCTCCTTTTCAACTTCCTTGTCTTACGGGTGTTTGGGAATTTCCCTTTCTAACTTGAAACTCAGCTATGTTATGCAATAAGTGTTAACATATTTCCAGCATTTCTGTGGTTGTACAACAGGATATTCTTAGATTATTGAATCCTCTTTATTTCTAGAAACACTTGTAATTGGAGGACCTCTATCTTCCTTTGTCCAGAGAGAACAGAATAATAAGTCGGATCAAATAAGTGTGTTGAATGCTAAAAATAAATAAATAAACCAACTCTCAGGCAGCCAGGTAGGAAGAAGGGACAACAATTGTTACCCCAACAGGGATCAAAGGGGGAGGCTGAGCTCACCAAGTACCCTGGAAAGTGTCTGTGTACAAGAAAGTGCTTGGAACTTGGTCCTTGGGAGGCAGCATCCTTTCAAAGGAGCATGAAACCAGTATACTCACTCATCCTGGAACCTCTGTGCTGAGCCTTCCTAGCAGGATGCACATTTAACCTCTAGGAAGAGGTTTCCATCTTGAGCAGTCCTTCCCTTCCCTTTGTGAAAGGCGGGGGTGTCACTGAGTCTCTAGGTCCTTTCAGGAATTATTTCTCTGTCTATGGAAACAGTCCAGGAAGTCTCAATTTCTACTACACATCTGTGACATAACTGACAGAGGAAACTTTTTCTATCTTCTACCTGCGTGAAAATGATCTTGTGAGGGAGTCAGATGTATGCGAGGCATGAGGGCTGGTTAGTCTGACGAGGGGCCCTCTTCCCTGTGAACAACTGCAGAAAACATCCCTCCATCTCTGCAGAGCATCTGCCACTAGGCCCAGAACCTGCTTTACCTTTGGCTCTGCCACATCCCCTGGATTCCATCTCCAAAACTTTCTGTTTTGATGGCCTTAGCTGGGGGGAGGGGAGAGAGTAAAATCTTAGCTAGATGGATGGGGGTGGGGGCACTAAAGTGAAATCAGTAGAAAGGGTCTTCTTGATGTGACTGCCATATAAATTCCCAAGTACACTGAACTCTGAGGAGTAATGCAACACATTATTTACACTGAAAACAATGTAAGGGAGACACCTTGGTTACATAAAAACGTGCATAAATATCTGTCACCACAGATTTCACACCTATTAGCATCAAGTTGCTATTATCTATAAAAACATCATTCACTTTGTGGATAAACCCTAACATGTATTTAAAGCCCAGAGTGCTATATACTGACAACATCCATTTTTTTTTTTTTTTTGGCTTTTTAGGGCTACACCCACAGCATATGGAAATTCACAGGTTAAGGGTAGAATCGGAGCTACAGCTGCCAGCCTACACCGCAGCCACAGCAATGTGAACGTGGGATCCAAGGCGCATCTGCAACTTATACCGCAGCTCATGGCAATACCGGATCCTTGACCCACTGATTGAAGCCAGGGATCAAACCCACATCCTCATGGACACTAGTCAGGTTAGTTTCCGCTGCACCAAGATGGGAACTCCCAACAACATCTACTTTTAAGTACATTTATTTAGTGTAGTCTGTAGTAAAGAAATATTGTGATATTACAGAAAACATACACAATTAGTATGGCAAATTAGCTGCTCCTTGAAGTCCTAAAATGTATTTCAAAGCCACGTATGCTTGGTGGTTACACTGTCTTCTATTTTGTATCTAGTTTATGATGGACAAATAAAGTTCACCCTATGTGTCTGTCATTGTTTTCTGCCTACCCTCTATCCAATCTCTTCTATAGCCTTCCCAATAGAACATCGGATTTTTATCCAAATGTCCACTCTTGCCCCACAGAACCAAAAGTATCTGGGAAAATTGACCATAAATACTATTCCAATGTGCTTCTGATTTTTCTGAGATTAATGTTATGCTTCTTACCAATTACTTGTTCAAGAATGGACATGTGATGGAATGCCAACCAATATAAGATGAAATATTACCTTCTGTGGGTTTCTAGGAGTAGTTTCTTCTCTTCTGGGAGAAACATTCACAAAAAAAGGATTTTTATTCTCCTGAAATGATGAGGTGTCTGGAAATAACATCTATATGTACCGCTGCCATCTTGCTACTAGACTGAGCGAAACAAGCACTTAGTGGGAGGCATAGAGTAAAGGAGGAAACAATACAAATGGCAGCTAGTCAGCTGGATAAAAATAGCCACAAGGACAGTTTTACCTTTGGGTTTTCTGGTAAGTCTGAAATAAATCCTCTCGCTGCTTGAGTCAGTTGGAATCAGAGTTTCTGTAACTTGTAGCCAAAAGCATGTTAACGGATAAAACAGGCTTTCAAAACAATTCAGAATTCCTTTGTCTGCTTATCCAAACAAGATAGGCTACAGTGATATTCTCTGCCCACCATATGGTTAATAATAGTGTGATGAACAGAGCTTAAAATTTACGTGATGAACCTGAAAGAAAAATATTACATATTTTTTTAGAGATGATGATCTTAGCAGCCACTGATAACCAGACTCTCATGAATGGGTAGCTAGGCTCTTGAACTCTATGGAAATATAGATTTGGCTATTTTCATCTTGTAAAGAGGTGATTGTGTTCTAGTTCTCATTTATGTACTTTCACAATATGAAAAAGGATTTAGGTCTATTTGGAAGGCTGTGTAAATATACACTAACAGGCTCCACTTTCATGCTTTTCTTAGAGCCCAACTGATTTAGACATCCTTTAAGGGTATTATTCTCTCTGAGAATCCTTCAACACTTCCTTCTACCTACTGAACATTATATTCACATTTAATATTCTGATATACAAATGGCTGAAATCCTGTCACTGTGACAATATTTGGAACACTTGTGCCCAAATGACAACAGTGAGCTCTGGACTGGAATGAAAGCGATGTGAGAGTATTCCTGAAATTGCAAGGTAATTAAAACAAATAATGATCAACTGAGTCAGCCTTCCTTTTTGGAACTTACTCTTCTCACTTATTAACAGTGTTTTCTCCAACACCAAAGCACTACAGTATAACAAATGGCTCCGAAAATGACATCTCAATATATGCCTCTACACAAAAGAACCAAAAAATTGCATTATTTGGTACCTGTGAACACACCGCAAGAAAAATCCCTAAATAAATGCAGCGGTTTAGGATCGTGACCCTTTCCAGACATGATAGGAAGTTCACTCTATTGTCTTTAAGTCCTCAATCTTTTCGCCACTTATAGTTCTGGCAGTCAGTAATGAAGGAGGAAGGTCAGCTCTACAGTAACGTTGCACTTGCTGATCTTTAACATTTTCAAGAATGACAGATTCACTTCCCATTTGCTGTACCTGTGGAGACTATTTTGAAAGAACCTGAAGATTTATGCAGCTCCACAAACAATAGAGCATAACTTTAAAAAACAAATGACACCTGTCTAGTGGTTCACGATGTCAGATGATTAATGTCACACTTTTTGCAAACAAGGGACTGATTCATCCTTTTCCATCTTCCTAAGGGCTCTTGGGCAAAGGCAAGGTGGAACTTTCATCTGTTCTGTGTCTTATAAAGTAAGCATGCTTATAATGATGGTATTGAATGTACCTTCAGACCTGTCTACTGGGCGTTAACCTTGAGTTCTACCGTGTGACCAAATACAAATGCCAAGGAACAAGCTATGAGCAATGAACAGAATGCACTTCACAGAAGCTGTAGTATAGGTGGCTGAGACTACTTGGCAAAGCTTTCATTTGTATCTCTTCCAGCCACTAAATAATTACTCTAAGGTAACTTAAATATAAATCAATAAATAGCCATATATTATTTTTACTGCTGTACTTGACCTTGCCTAATTGGTGTAAGGAAATACACTACCTCAAGGAAAGGAAAAAAACATGACAGAGCACATCATAAATACATAGTTGCTCTTAATATTTAAGATACTTGTTTTCTTCTTTTTTTTGTCTTTTTGCCTTTATGTAGAGCCGCACCCACGGCATATGGAGGTTCCCAGGCTAGGGGTCTAACAGGAGCTGTAGCTGTCGGCCTTCGCCACAGCCACAGCAACGCAGGATCCGAGCTGCGTCTGCAATCTACACCACAGCTCACAGCAACGCCGGATCCTTAACCCACTGAGCAAGGACAGGGATCGAACGCACAACCTCACGGTTCCTAGTAGGATTCGTTAACCACTGAGCAGCGAAGGGAACTCCTAAGATACTTGTTTTCTATTTCATTATCCTTGTATACATTACATTATTAACATGCTAAATTTTATTGAAAGATGGAATTTAGTGAATAATGAAACAGTGTACTTTAATCAAAGAAGTATATCAGCTGTTTTTAAGTATTTGAAAATCAAACAGTCTATAACTTCCTGAAACATGTGACTTGTCATTTTAGAGCAGTATTCCTTCAGAAAGTAAAATTAGTAAATACAAATACTGTCTAGACCCCCTATTTGATTTGAGTACCAAGCCTGCCAATTTCTGGCAGGATACAGTTAAAAAATTATTTAACTGTGCTTTTTCCCTTCCTCATTTACTAAATAAAAAAGATAATAATATTATATAATATAAAGTGTATTTGAAGATTAGAAGTTTAAAAAATCACTTAATGCTTGGCACATAATAGAATCCAACAAATACAAAAATTACTAATTAGTACCATTACTCTTCAAAAATGTAGTGTTTCACAGAATTTAAAATATGCAGACTTTAAGGGAATATACTGAGATAAGGTTTAGAAACTTTCCTTTGAAAAACTTGAAAAAGCTATTAAGACTGCTTTTTGGAGAGAGGAAATGAAATTATACAATGGTAACAGTAAATTTCTGAGTAGGAACTGAACTCTATGTCATACCACTTGAAATGCAATACACATTAAGTGAGATACATATATATATATATATATACACATATACATATATATCTTGCTATGTGTGGATAGATAGATAGACTTGGCTCTATGTGTGTGTGGAGAGAGAGAGAGAGAGAGAGAGAGAGGAAGAAAGAGAGAGAGAGAGGGAGATAGGGAGAGACCTGGCTCCATGTGTGTTCTGCCAATAATTTATTTAACACTACTGTTGCCTCCCTAGTATTTGTCACATTGGGATGAGCAAAGGGGATACAGCCCCTGCCCTCATGGAATATCTGTTCTAGTAGAGGAAACAAATAATCAACAAACAATTATGGAGAATAATGTACAGTGATGAAAGTAAACACTGTATTGTGAGAGAATGTTACACAGTTTATAAAGGGGTAGTTACTTTAAATAGGATTATCAGAGAAAGCCTGTCTGAAAACTCAGATTCTAAGAATGAAAATAAGCTAGTCCTATACAGACAGGGAAAAAGTCAAAGATTCATATTTACTGACTGTTGGCCAGACACTGTGGGTACTAAGGACTTGGTGGTAACATCAGAGATACAAGTCCTGCCTTCCTGGAACTTGTAATCTAGATGGGAAGGGAGACACTGCATTTTAGGCAAATACTCTGTTCTATGCAATAGGAAAACACCGAGGGAGATTTAATTAGAGAGGAAATAATAGTCAGATAATTTTTTCTTTTTTTTTAGGGCTGCACACATGGCATATGGAAATTCCAATGCTAGGGGTTGAATTGAAGCTGCAACTGCTGGGTTCTGCCACAACCACAGCAACCCCAGATCCAAGCTGTGTCTGCAATCTACATCACAGCTCACAGCAACCCAGGATCCTCAAGCCACTGAGGGAAGGCAGGGCCTGAACCCATATCTTCAGGATACTAGTCAGGTTTGTTACCACTGAGCTACAATGGGAATTCCAAGATAAATGTTTTTAAAACTGGATGATATCTTTGGTCATTGACTAGATAGATGGTTGCAGGCAGGAAAGACTAACAGTGGAGAAATGAATTAAGAAGCTATTGACAGAGCTCATTTAAGAGATGAGGGTGGCTTGGACTAAGGAAGTTACTATAGATTCAAAATAAGCATTGAATGTGGGTGAAGAAACATGATGACAGACTGGTTTCAGGGGTGGAAAGGAGGAAGGAACTGGTACGACCCCAAGATTTCGGGTTTGAGAAACTGCCCAGATGGTGATGTCACTTAACTTAGGGAAGAGGTGGGACTCAAAGCATCTAGAAGACATCCAAGTGGAACTGAAAAGACGACAAATATAACAATCTTAGACTCACTATAAAAGTGAGTCTAAGATTGTTTTTGTTGTTGTGGTCTTTTTACGGCTGCAACACAGAATATGGAAGTTCACAGGCTAGGAGTCTAAACAGAGCTGTAGCTACTGGACTACATCATCACCGCAGCAACACAGGACCCGAGCCACATCTGGAACCTGCACCACAGCTCAACACTGGATCCTTAACCCCTGAGAGAGGCCAGGGATCAAACCCTCATTCTCATGGATAGTAGTTGGGTTCATTACCAATGAGCCACAAAGGGAACTCCTGTATTAACTTTTTCCCTTTTTGAGAAGTATTTAAAACTATCAGAATGGCTGAGATTATCTGGGAAGAAAACAGAGAAATGGCAAATGGATTATAACTAGAATAAATGTAGTGATAGTAAGGGTCAAAGTGGGCCCTTCTCTCAACTGGAAATGACATTTACTGAACTCTCCAATTGGAAACCCATAATCTTTAATAGAAAGGGCATCACTAATATAAAAGTCTCTTTTGTGGTGATCTTTATGCAACAGTAAGTTTTGTTTTGATTTTTTTTCAGAAACGTAAGGAAAAATGCTTGGCAATATGTTGGTTGTTCATAAATTTATTAGAGGGGTAGTTTAAAAATTCCAAAAGTCTGTCAGTAGAGTCAAAAGAGAATCTAGTTCAGCACTGAACATTAGAAATAAAAAGACTGAGTTCACTTTCCATTTTTAAACACTAAGACACAGATGATGATAATGTAATATTAGTGTTTCTTAATACCTATTTCTTTATTTTAAAAAAATCTGTGTTTTATAGCCATATACCTACTTGATTACAAAAAGGAGAATAAAATGAAAAGTATAAATTTAATGACAAAGTGTTTCTGTGGCATCCAAAATATGTTGAAGAAAATATCCCCGAGGTGCCTGATACATTGCATGGTATAACATTGCTTGATATGCTTATTTGGCAAACATTAACATAATGGAATACAATCAATAGAATCTAATAATTACAGAAAATCCACGTAATTCCCATAAGTAAACATGTGCTGTGCATGCTGTACAAATTACTATCCTGTAAAATGCTTAATTGCATTCTATGTAAGGCAATTCATCAGAAAACAAGACTATCTGGCTTTACTCTTGAGAGTGTTTCAGAATTTATCTAACAGCAAAAGCAATAAAGAATCACATCTCCAAATTCATGCAAGACCAAAGATTGGCACAATGAACATATAATGTATAACAACTTTCCATTTACACATCATCAAATAGTTTCTAAGAAAGTTTAAGTGCCACCCAGAAAGAGGTTTCAAACTGAGGATTCCAGTAAAAAAAGACTAGTAATATGAAAATAACCATTGGCTTGCATTTTTAATGACTTTAATGAGTATTTGTGTAAACACATGTTAAATAAACTAAATGACTTAATGACTTTATTTTCTACAATAAATTTGCAAATCAATCCATGAAGAGAGAGATGATCTTGTTTGATACCAAATAATTCAGCTTCGATTTACATGTACCTACTCCAAGTCATTAGCTTGACTGACTTCACCCAATCTTATCCCTACAAATTAACCTTCAAAAACTAGAGAAGGAGCAGAACACTATTCATTCTTTTTCTCTGATTCTATCCAAAAAAGAAAAAATACCTTTAAATCATACTGCCCTGACTAGATTGATTCCAAACTGAAAGGATTAAAGTTTTATCTTGTGATTCCATAGGGAATTAGATTTTCCTCCTGTCTCCTGTTCATGTCTATTTTCTTGGTACCTTATAGGTTAATATTTGGTGAATAGCAATCTCTCCATAGGTTTATTCTTCCAAGCATAGGAAAACTTAAGTTAATCACAGCTTCACAATATCATACAATAAAACTAATTTAATTACACTTAGCAATGGCCACTAGACTCATTAAAATGTTAATGGAGCTTATAATTATTAAATTGCTTAATGATTGCTAATAAGAATAAATGACAAAATAAAATTTAAGTACAAAACAAAAATGCCCTCAGGTAATTTTTCTCAGCTTCAATCCCATTTGACGTTGCTACATTACTATCCTAAGAAACATGGCAGATATGAGACTTGTGATAAAGGACAGAGCACTGAATAATATTCCAAATAAATATCTTTAGGTCTAGCAGAACCAATCAATTGTTTCATATAAAATTCTGTAAACTATTTCAATACACTAATGAATTTCTGACTAGAAACACAGAAATATTAAGAGAAATGACATTCTGATATTTAAAAAGTACATAATTATACTTTCCTTAGCGAATTGTATATGCACATAAGTACATCTTTATAGCAATATAATGGCCCTCAATATATTTGGAATTTTACATCCAATTATTTTTATCTTTTAATTGTATAGTTTGCTGCCATAACATTCTAAAATAAATAATACTTGCTTTGAGGTATTTAGGTAAATTAAAATTTGCCTTGAGGTATTTAGATAAGTTAAAATTAATTTTATTTTGAGACAATTAGGCATATCTAGGGCTATTATAAATCCTGGCTCAGAAGTCATTCCTTTAGAAAAATATTATAATTAAATAATGAGAAATTACACACATACACCAACACACATTCTTTAAAAAGGTTACTAGCTACTTAGTGTTCACTTGTGTATCAGTTCCTCTGAGAATTAAGAAATATGAACAAAACTAGGTCTTGACATTTCTCTGAAAGACCCCTAATATGAAATTACACTTTGTGTCACAGTTTGAGGAATAGCACTGAAAAATCTTGTCTTTTAAATTTTTGTGATAGTGTTAGAAATGTGTAAAATAGAGTAAATATTTTTTTTAATTTAATGAGCATTAGATACTTAGAAACATTCATTTATTTTTTTACATTGCAGTTGCAAGCCTGTAATGGTAAAGGAGTATTCTAGCAACAAAATGCTAGTTAGTAGCAGGATTGTAGCTAAAAGCTAAAGATTCTTAACTCCCAGGCTTGCACTATGTTTTGTTTACACTGATCAGCTGAGGCAGGTGAAAGTATTAAGAAACCACATAGTAGCAGGCACCCAGCACACTGACAACCATTCCTACTATTTGGTGTCTATATGGACTGGACTTGGCATATTCCATCTCATTTCATTTACCCTTTCCCATGTTCCATATTTTGCAATCACATTTAGCTCAGACTGGTTCTTATCTCAGGGATGATGCATTTGTTGCTCTTTCTCCTCCTGATCATACTTTTCCCACCATTTTTTTTTTCTAGATCTTCTCACCATTTATGTCTTAGCTCAAATGGTGCCTCTCAGAGAAGTCTTCTCAGTTGGTCCCGCATGATGGGTCCAACTACCCCAAAGCCCAGCCAAGGTAGTGCAATTCCCATTATACTTTATTCATAGTGCTGACCCCCTGTCTTAAAATGATTTAGACATTTGCATCCAAGTTTAATATCTGTTTCCTTCCATTAGGATGTTAGATTCTGAAACGCAGAGACGGGGTCTAATTTGGTCGCTGCGGCAGCCCCTAAATCAAAGGATACTTAGTACCCAGTGGATGATAAATAGATGTGACTGCTCTTTGTTGAAAATGTACCTAAGAGTGAGGCTGCTTAGCACCTGATTTATTCACTTCATAATCCTATTCTGTTGTAGCTGCCTTTTAAAAAGCTACTTGTAGTGTTTTCCATGCAAGGTCATCACTTTTATCCATTCTAAAACTTTTCCTGTTAGTTTCAACTCCTTTGCCCAGACCCGATAGTTCTTATTAATAGTAATTAAGAAAGCTTTCTCCTATATAAAATGTTTTTTGTCAACCACACAAAATTGTTGTGAAATATTTTAAGATGATATTAGATATTTAACACCATACATAAATAAAGGCACTTAGAGAGTAAACAGTGTCAAGTACATAATAAGTCATCTATTAATAAGGCATATAATTATTATTAATAGAGATTAGCTGTATCTTTCAGCCACCTCTCCATTTATAGGTATGATAGGTGGAGTGCAAGCATATTATCACTTAATGCAAATGACATGTGTTTAATTCACTATTTTATAACCACACATATACTTTCAAAAACATCAGAGGAAAAAAAAAATGAAAAATGAAACCCTGCTAATGACTATGGACTAGGATTCATAATATAAACTGATTTGCTCCCACATTTGGCAAAGAGGCAATGGAAATGCAGGTTCCTAATATTTTCCATTACTGGGCTTCCTGTTTGGCCTACAAGGAGCACCTGTGGGAATATGCGCAGTTAAATCTCCAGGGACCATTAACTGCTGGCCTCCTATCTGACACTGACAGCAAGGATACTATTTGTAATCATTCACATCATGAATTATACACACAGCTCTCTGAACAGGAATTATGTTTTCAACAGCTCATTTCATAGGATCACTGGTCAAGCACCATGTGAGAGTTTTAGATACTACCCTGTTTGAATTTGAAGCCAAAGAATAATAATGAGATGTGAACTCCAGTCCCAGCCACCTTTCATACCCCTAGGCTATTAGATGCCATCTAACCCAGGGTTGTTACCAGCTTAATAAAATATATCTACTTTGAAAAGTAAAGTCAACATAACAAATAATGTTTCACATACAATTTCTTAATCAAAAAACACAAGAGATACTTTTAAACATAGCTAGTGGAAATCACAGCAATAATGGTCATGTGTTATTTTCTCCCCTTTCTGAGGAACTGGAGCTATAAATATGAAATATTTGGGCCCTGAATCCATGATTAGTTATAGGATATACTTCAATTTCTTAACTGATTATTATGGTTTCGGAGACGTGTTTCGCTATGGGGCAGAGATGGGATGAGGAAACAAAGTTGTCCCTGTGGAAATGGGAGAAAGAGAACATGGAAAGTCCACAAACACCCAATTATCGACCCCGACAGGATGCGTTAAATGTAAGAGCTCAATATGTGTACTTATGGATCAGTGAAAACACCTACTGTGTTCTTGTCATGCCCATCAACAACAAAGCACATCCAAGTAAGAAACATCTGAACCCAGGCTGACTTTGAGCCTTCAAGTCCACACCAGTGAGGGGCGGGGATGGGAGGTAACTGGTGTCCCAATTTGTGTCTAAGATGCTTTTACAGTTGGTTCATTTTCATGGTTAATTTAATGGAGGTAAGCTACTTTCTCAGCAGCCTTTGTACTCTCTTATGTAAGCAAAGCTTTCCGGAAGAACAAAAATTAAAGCCATTAGCAAAAAGGGCAAATGCGTGACAGATCTAAAGGACATAGGAGGTTCGTATTTGTAGTTTGCATTGTCAAATGCCAGTAAAATGCTTCAAGCAATAAAAGACTTCAGAAGAAATATAGGTCTTAACTTGGGTCCTGGTGTTAGGGTTTCATTCTAATTTAAAGAGGACAAAAGAAAAACAACTCTTGGGAGTAAGACACATTTGCCTTACCTGACCGCATTTCAAAAAGATGCAGTATGAGGATCTCAGATAATTTTCCAAGTTAGAAGCAGAAATGTGACATATAGGTGGGAAGGAAAGCTGTATTTTTGATGAGAGAAAGGTGAAAGAGACAGTTCCAGAGACAAAAATGAAATCCTTGTCTATAAAGACTAATTTTTAAAATGAATGAATCATCATTATAACCTTTTAACATACCTGCAATTTGAAATGAAAAAAGAGAGTTCCTGAAGAACCAGTAAATACACGGGAAGAATGGTCTACCTGTCAGGGGTACACACAGAACTGCCCAAATCCATCACCTTGCCTCAGCCTGCAGAATACAAGAAATCTCTCTGTATTCCACTTTTAAATGTGAGCCAATCTAATTGAGCAAATAAAGACACATACTCCTAGAAGGGAAAACATCATGAATAATCTGAATAGGATCTTAACTTAGAAGCCACTTTCATTGTATTATCAGGAAAAAACGACTTTAATTTGTTTCCAGCTGTGCAAAGTTCAGCATCCTGTAAATGGAATCCAAGAAAAGCGTGTGCTTCTTCCTCTGTATTTCAAGTGTCAACGTACATGTGATAAATGACACACCCATCCCATCCCCCTCCTGGCTTACAGCAGGGAGGCAACAGTATTTTGGTTAAAAGGTATTTTGTTAGCAGCCTTGGGTACTGCTGCAACCACCCTGGAAATGACAAGTATCACAGAAACAGTGAACGTGTACATGAAGTTAAGGTCTGTTTATACCAGCCACAAACAGAAGAGTGATGCTAATATTGCCCATCTGCCCCTGCACTACTGGAAGAAACCCGAAGGAGAGGAAAAGACCTTTTAATGAGACACTATGGTGCTTCCACGACTCAAGGCCAGATGAGGCAGATTGCTCCGATTCCCAGAGTCACTGTTACCTCCCACTGCTGACTGCACATTCTGTGTGTGCTTGGCTGACAGGAGCAAATGACGGGCTAAAAATCCATGCCTAGTGCTAGAAATGAGAAATGTCTCAGCTTCCTAGACCCAAACATGGGATAGAAAATAATCAGCCCCTCCAGTTTTCATCTTCTCCAGAGAAAGGAGAAGCAAAGTTGAGCAAGTTCTTTTGTATTAGAGCAACACAGGAAGAGATGAGCGGTACAAAATCTCCAGATCTCTGCCGGATACTCGATGCATATCTGCAATGAGACTCAATCCACCATGGACCGCAGGTAATTATGACTGAGAGGAGAAGGTGAAAAGGAACAGATCCCAGGGTATTCATCACTTCTTTTGCCGATGATTCAGGAACCAGGAGTCAATCATTTAAATTAAAAAAATCCCAGAAAGGGCTGGTAAAGCAGATGGAGTCATATCATCCGTATGACAAGAAGTAGTAATAGAAGGGGGCAGATTTCAAGAAAGAGGAAGCTAAGGCTGCATTGGGGTAGTTCCCCCCAGAAAGCGGGCTAGGGATGTGCCTGCCAGATGAGTGACGGTAAAGAGCACTGATTTTTAGAAGTTCGGTCAGTTAAATTGCCAACACTTAAACACTAACACAATCAATGAGAGTAGAGTAAGAGACATCCATGGAATTCTTCTTTTTTTCTTTTCTTTTTAGGGCCTCACCTGTGGCATATGGAAGTTCCTGGGCTAGGGTTTGAATCAGAGCTGCCTACCCCACAGCCACAGCAACACCAGATCACAGCCATATCTGTGACCTATGCTGCAACATCTACAACACCGGACCCTTAACCCACTGAATGAGGCCAGGGATCAAACCCTCACCCTCACCAACACTATGTTGAGTTCTTAACCCACTGAGCCACAAGAGAACTCCTCTTTATTTTTTTTATTCCAGTATAGTTGATTTACAGTGTTGTGCCAACTTCTGCTGTACCGCCAAGTGGCCCACTCATATATATATATATATATATATAGTCTGTTTCTCATACTATCTTCCAACATGTTCTATCCAAAGAGATTGGATATAGTTACCTATGCTATGCAGTAGGACGTTATTACTTATTCTTTCTAAAGAGTTTGCATCTACCAACCCGTGGAATTCTGAATGTACCAGTTCTCCGCCTCTACACTCAGAGTAAAAACCTCACATGGGAATGGAAATCCCCAAAAGTTACCATAGGACAGACATGGCAAAAAAAGCTCTGACCTGGAGTTCCCGTCGTGCCGCAGCAGTTAATGAATCCAACTGGGAACCATGAGGTTGTGGGTTCAACCCCTGGCCTTGCTCAGTGGGTTAAGGATGCGGTGTTGCCGTGAGCTGTGGTCTAGGTCGCAGATGCAGCTGGGATCCTGCATTGCTGTGGCTGTGGCATGGGCGGTAACTGTAGCTATGATTCGACCTCAGGCCTGGGAACCTCCATATGCCACGGGTGCACCCCCCCCCCAAAAAAAAAGCTCTGATCACAATGTGATGGCCAGGTTTTATTCACATATATTTCTTTCTCTTGACACAGCTCTTAGAGAAATATGAAATTAGGTAAAGGACCACAAAACACTGAAACTTTTAAACAGCTGAAACCTTAATTTGCAAATTCAGAAGACTCCTTTGCAGGGCTGAAAATATCCCAGTGCAGGATGCTAAAATGCCCTGGAGGGAAAATCTGTGAGGTCTTTTATCATCACAAAAACTAGTTAAAACTTTGTAAAAGTTTGGTACTGCAATAACAAAAGCATAGCCTCAACCCTCCACCCTCGCCTCCCTTGCAGAATTTGTCATTTTATAGAGGTGTCTGTATCTTACCCTGCATCAATAGTCTCCTTTATAGGAAGAAACACAGGGGAAGCCAGAGTAGGAAATCTCTACAGCTTAAAGAGGGAAAATGACAAAGGACTGAGCTATGGTATGTTTATATATATTTTTTCTTTTTATGGCCACACCTGTGGCTTATGGAAGTTCCCAGACTAGGGGTCAAATTGGAGCTGCAGCTGTGGTCCTATGCCACAGCCATCGCAACACCAGATCCTAGCCACATCTGTAATCTTTGGACAGTTTGCAGCAATGCTGGATCCTTAATGCACTGAGCAAGGCCAGGGATTGAACCCAGGTCTCCACAGAGCCAACATTGGGTCCTTAACCCTCTGAGCCACAGTGGGAACTCCTGAGCTATGGTAATTGAGATGGATTTCCCAGGGAGACCACTAAGCAAATCGTCCAAATAATATACAAGAAATTGGGGAGCATAACGGCTTGGTTTTCTGTCTGCCCAAACCTATTCAGAATACCACCATTCCCTTTGCAGGTGAAACACATTAGCTAACAAAGGTGTCATTAGTTTCTCTTAATGTACTTGGAATAATTCACAAGCTAACAGCCTTTACCGATGTCAGTTCTCAAATGACATCAATGTCCCTTCCCTCCAGCAGTGCATCTGCTAAGAGATTTCCTGAATGCAGGCTCCCGCTGCCCAGAAGTTATCAAACTGGTAAAGACATTAGGGGTCACGAACCTGCAGGCAAATGTTAGGGAAGCATTTTCCTGGCACAGCTCTAGCAGTTTGTTCCATTAAAATTGAATTCAAGAGATGATTTTTAAACAGACTTCAGCAACGCTCATACCTGGACCACTGCCCAGTATGGAGGGGCCAAATCACACCATCCTCCCTGTCCTGAGTATTATAGAGAGAGAATGAATATGATTTTCTCTATGGAAATGGATGTTTTCAAGAGTTTAGTAAATTCATTGCAGCACCTGGAATTACTTCTACTAGCTTTGGGGGCAAGAAGACACAATAGAAGGTTCAACCTCAAGAAAAGGCAGAAAATAATAGTTACTGTTCAAATTCACCTGTTCAGAGAAGTAAGAACAGACATGACTGTTGTTTACAAGTGACTTTAAAGAGAAGAATTCTGTCAGAAGGGGTGATTAATTGAAGGTGGTGAAACCAAGCAGTGCCCTGTAGGCTCCTGGGCACACAAGTCTTTTTGTGTCCCCCATTTCTTGTTTTTAGGGAATAAACTTCAGCCTCCATGACCTTCCCTGAGTTCCAAAGGGCAGGTTCAAACAGTTGCTAATCAGAGAAGGGAGTGGATGCAGGGACCAGAGAGGAGCAGTCAAGAAACAGCAGTTCAGCATTGAGGGCAGTGTCCAGGTTCCTCCTCTAGGAATATAGATAACAAAATCTTTGAGTTCTTCTATAGAACTAAAACCCCCAACAAATGGAAAATGTTGATGAAGCATTCTGTATTTCCTGAAAGAAGACCACAAGATCACTGAAGACCAGCTTGGAAAACAATGCAAACTTGCATCTACCCTGATCCTTATCTGCAGCCCTAGTTTTCACTCCCCAAACTATAAAACCACCTCCCAGTCTCTCCTAAAGGGGGTGACAGGGCGGCAGCACAGTCTTTAAGGCATTTGTCTGCTGTGACCCTCCTTTGCCTGGCAAAGTAATAAAGCTACTTTTTCTCCTTTGCCCAAAACTCTGTCTCCGTGTTTCTATTTGGCACTGGTGAGTAGAGGCTGAGTTCTGGCAGCACTGTCTTTTAAGAGAAGTGAGAAGGGTATAGTGATGGGTTTCAAAATAGCTTCATATGCTGTAGCTAAAACATGAGAAAAATTTCCAAGGGACTTGTTTCAGCTAATTTCTGCTTCTCCCACGCACTCACCCAAGGAAGCTTTCCTCCTATAAATGAGCAGGACCCTGTGGGGCTCCAGGGCACACAAACCTTTATGTGTCCCCCAGTTCTTGTTTTCAGAGAGTAAGCTTCTGGTTCCATGACCTTCCCTGAGTTCCAAAGGGCAAGTTCAAACAGGTGCTAATCAGAGAAAGGGGTGGGGGATGCAGAGACCAGAGAGGGGCAATCAAGAGACTACAGTATAGCCTTGGGGCAGGGTCCTGGTTCCTCCTCAAGGAATATACATAACAATAACTTTGAGCCCTTCTGCAGAACTGAAACCCCCAACAAGTGGAAGATGTTAACTACTTGCTGGAGCATTCTTCTCTCTGGAAAGAAGGCCAGAGCCAGTCCTGCGGCCATGAAACACTGGCTTTGAAAAATAAGGCAAGATTGCCTCTACCCTGATCCTTATCTGAGACCCTATTTTCTACTCTCCAAACTGTACGAACCACTTCCTAATCTCTCCCAAAGGGAGCACAGTGTTTAGGGCATTAGCCTGTGACCCACCTTTGTCTGGCAAAGCAACAAAGCAATCTTTTTCACCTCCACCCAAAACTGTCTCAGCATTTCTATTCAGCACTGACTGACGGAGGCTACACTCCAGTGTGGTTTTCTTAAATTCCTGAGAATAATTTTCTTTTATGTCTCCAAAAGGACCTGAAATATTTTCCCTCTGTTGGTGCTGGACAGATACAGACAGAAGAGGTAGATTCTGCTATCTGTAAAGAGGTGTGGTATCAATTTGGGTCAACCGAATTGTGTATCATCAGACACTTCATAGATAATAGAAAGCAGTGTTTTAATTATATTGTGATTATTTTTAAACCAAGAAGGTGGCTGGTGTAAGAATCTCTGGGGACACTGGCTCCTATTGACTCAGCTTTCCTTTTATAGGAGGTGAGATGAAAATCTTTCACTTTAGTCTGAGTGTGAGTTCTTTTTTTTTTTTGGTTGATAGCAGAAAAATGAGGTTATTTGTACCATTATTTGCACCATTATGTTATTTCTCTGACAGTTAATATATGTGACTAGTCCTTGAACCTTCATACCTGGGGATTATCAACTGCCAGGTGAGATCATCCCAAACATTGTTTAAGGACTGAAAATTAACTTCTAATATTTTGTATCTTTTACCCATACACGAAATTTTATGGTACCTACAAAAGCAGTTCTTCACCATCCTAAGTAAGGCACTTCTGAAAATGCTTTGATAGTCTAGTATATAAAAGGCTAATAATATACAAAAGTTAACGTCCTTATTAAATTAAAGGGAAAGTAAATATTACACAGTACATTATTTTGCATTTGGAAGGTTGGCAATCCCTTTGCAGCAGGGGGCAGGTGAGAACTTGCCAGGACTTTCATGGGGAAAGAGAACAGCATTCAAGCACCCGCCCTCCCTCAACCCTGCAAGGGCTGAGGCAGCCTGTGATCATGGAAACTTCCAATTCCATCTCTGGAGCAGGACCTCAGGTACAGAGAAAGGGGTCAAGCTCAGTCTCAGCCCAGGTCAGACTCTGTCTCTGTCCCTCAGCCTCCCTTTGCCACCGTGGTCCCTTCTCCCCAGGCAAGGAAATTTGAGGGAGTGCATTCCCCAACTACATGACAGCCTTGAAATATTTGTTAGATGAAAAAGACTGTTTCTATGTGAAAAAAGTTTGAATATGTCGATATATTGGAAGCATCTACTATGTGGCACTCAAACACCCGGGAATTTTAAATAATTTATATGTGGAACTGGATTGTCATGAAAGAAATTTTAATCGGGCATCAAGGGGGACATAGCATCGAGTGGACATAGTTTCAGTTATTTTTACATATATACACATATATTTATATATTTATTGGGTGTACATGTGTATATATGTGTATCTATACCCAATTCGATCTCTGGAGCGGGACCTCAGGTACAGAAAAAGGGGTCAGGCTCATATATATATACATATATACACACACACACACACACACACACACACACACACACACACACACACATATGTATGTATATAAACATACACACAAAAACAACCCTATAAACAGAATAGAAAATAGATCTACAGATTATCCATATTATACCACCAATATTACCTAATTGTAATAGGCATGAGAGAGTATATTACCAATGTATTTTTCTGAGAAAATTTTTACTTGTATTGTTCTCTATACCTTCTTTCTTGTAGTAATTCCCTTATCTTAAAAAGGATAATATCGGGAGTTCCTCTTGTGGTGCAGCAGTTAACGAATACGACTAGGAACCATGAGGTTGCGGGTTTGATCCCTGGCCTTGCTCAGTGGGTTAATGATCTGGCGTTGCTGTGGCTGTGGTATGGGCCGGCAGCTGTAGCTCAGATTCGACCCCTAGCCCGGGAACCTCCATACGCCACAGGTACGGCTCTAAAAAAAACAAAAAAAAAGGATAATACTCACCTTACCTATTTTGAGGAATACATTCAGATCTGCACAGATCATTTTCTAGGTAATACTGAACACTGAAAGGAAAATTCTTTCTTCTAAACTGAAATTTGAAAATAATATGTTTGGAGTTCCCATCATGGTGCAGTAGTTAATGAATCCGACTAGGAACCATGAGGTTGCGGGTTCGATCCCTGACCTTGCTCAGTGGGTTAGCAATCCGGCGTTGCTGTGAGCTATGGTGTAGGTCGCAGACGCAGCTCGGATCCTGCGTTGCTGTGGCTGCGGTCAGAGGCTACAGCTCTGATTAGACCCCTAGCCTGGGAACCTCCACATGCCTAGGGCTGGGCCCTAAAATGACAAAAGGCAAAAAGAAAAGAAAAGAAAAGAAAAGAATATGTTTACTAAGCACTTATTAAGTACTTACTCTAGGACATGCATTCACATGCATTAGCTTTTTCTACACTATTGTCCCTTGAAAATTACTTTTCTGTTTCAAATTTCCTAGAACTTAAATTGAGAAAAACATCTTTGAAATTCAAACTAGGTGTGAAATCTTCACCGTCTATATACGTTATCATGTTATATACTATACATATATAATCTATATGTATAGACTATAAGGAACTTTTCTTCAAAAAATGAACAGGCGAAATCTCTGCATGGTGTTCAAGAGCACAGTCTGACCTGCGTATTCATACTAGGAATTTTAGAATGTTAACTGTTCGCAGTTTAGAGAAGATTTTTTATAAGGTGCACAAAACAGGTAAAAGCATTTCTCAAATGAAATATTTCTCTGATAAGAAAGGTTTCAATTTTTGCTTTGTATTTCTAAAAAGGCTCAAAATTAAGATCAAATTTTAAGGTTGACATGGAAAAAATTCTCCGTTAATCATCCATAGGAGTTAATGGCCTAATGCTTCAAAACACTCTTTTATTAACACATGTTTATTATAGTTCCAAGGACTATGCCCAGCTGCATTTATTCCTTCCTCCATTAAATGTTTATTATGTGCCTGTAATTACAAGGTCTCATAGATTCATTTGCTTTCTCTGGTTCATTTTGAGTCCAAGTAGCAAAACCTTTGAGAAACAGGCAACGCCACTCCCACAATAGGATTTGGGTGCTTCCGTAGAAATGCATGTCAAGGTGGGTAGAGAATAACACACAACAGTTCTAACACTTAGATCAGGATTTCTGAAGAATACTTTTTGCATTTCCTCACTGTACGTCCTATCCATGCCCCACCTTAACTTTCATGTGTCTGATTTTCTGTGGTCTGTCTCTGCGTGATGTAGAGAGACAGACAGACAGGAGACAGAGAAAAAGAAAGTAAGAAAAATCGACAGAGGCTGAGAGAGACTTCTTTTATAGATCAGGAAAAGACTCTAAAGTCATTTCTTGCCCTTCCCCAGCAAAGGGCCACTTTGCATGAGGTTCATGGCAGCTCAGCAGAAAAAGGTCAGTAATTTCCTCACCCCGATTCTATTTGACTGGACTCCAGGGAAAGCTGCTTGAGGTATAATCCTTCTGCCAAAATGCAATGAATGCAAAACCCTTACTGTCTACTCCTGTGGTTACGATTCATAAAGCCAATCCTGGAGACAAGTTGTAGGCTGTTGTCTGTAGTAAGAATTGTAAATGAGCTGCTGAGACATCCTGCTTAGGGAATAAAAAGGTTAAGTGTAAATTGCCCTTTGGATTAGTCTGAACATCGCCATTATAAAAGTTGCTGAAACTAGTAGGAGAAATAAAAGTTTCCAAAAAAAAAAAAGAAAGAAAGAAAGAAAGGAAGGAAAAGATAAGAACACATTTTTGGAAGGCAATGCAAAAATGTAAAACTGGGCTTATGATCTCTTATAAAATTATATCTGCTAATAGCTTCAGTAATAACATCTTATTACTAGAGAAAAGTGAACAAAAAGTTCATTTTAGAAAATAAATTCTCAATTCCTACTGGCTAAAGAAATGTATCAGATGATTAAGAACATATAGTTCACCTATTACAAACTACATGACTCAAATATATTACAGTATTTCTCACAAAAATCAGTAAAACTATATTCAAGTTAAAATATAAATACAGGTTTAAAATTTCTAGGTTTTTATGATTCTGATTTTTAAAGCATGACCTCATTCCAACACATAAGGGAAATACTATAATTAAGATTGCCTGCCTTTTAAAAAACTTCATACAGAATGAATAATTTTACAATGCTAATATATATTGTTACACGTAGGAATTTTAATAATAGTCATACAGAAGTATAATGAAAAATAATGGTCCCTGCTGCATCCTTACCCACTCCCAGTGCTGCTTCCCAGAGGCAAACACTTTTAACTATTTTTTCTTTTAGTTCCTCTGGTAGTTACTTCCATATCTCTGGGTAATTTCTTGATTCATTAATATTAATCACTATATATATGTACATATATATCTATGTGTGTGTGTTTCTTATGATAGATGAGAAACAGCTGATTTCCTTTTCTTCTTTCCTGCTGCCCACTTTTATGTTGCTATTTTAATTCAGTTCAAGTTTACCGTTAGGCTTTTAATAATACAATTAAATTTTTTCTTTTGTTTTTAAAGTAATCAGGTTTACACCTTGTAAGATGCAGAAATCATCAGGGATCCTGATTTTCCTTCAACCTCTCACCTCCATGTGTATCAGCTGCCCTTAATTTCATATTGTGATGGTTGAAAACATCTGCATTGTTTTGCTTATAAAAGTCACAATTATCTGTTTACAAACTGGCTCAAAATACTGAAAATCAACTTAGCAGTGTTCACACCAATTTGACTATGAGAATATTGTATATTATAAAAACAAGCCAAGGGTCAAAGTAAGATGTCCTTCTCTATGACAAAATAGTCAGGACCTTCTGCCGTTCCAAGAAGACAGATCATAAGGATTCTCCTCCCTTCCCTGGAAGTCACTCAAAATAAATTTCCCCTCATGTTTGACCATGAATTACTGGCATAGTTTTATTAACCTATATATTTATTATGTATACATTTTAATGATTTTTATTTTTTTCCATTATAGCTGGTTTACAGTGTTCTGTCAATTTTCTACTGTATAGCAAGGTGACCCAGTCACACATACGTGTATACATTCTTTTTTCTCACATTATCATGCTCTGTCATAAGTGACTAGATATAGTTCCCAATGCTATACAACAGGATCTCATTGCTTATCCATTTCAAAGGCAATAGTTTGCATCTATTAACCCCAAATTCCCAGTCCATTCCACTCCTCCCCCCTCCACCTTGGCAACTATAAGTCTGTTCTCCATGTCATGATTTTCTTTCCTTGGAAAGACTCATTTGTGCCATATATTAGATTCCAGATATAAGTGATATCATATGGAATTTGTCTTTCTCTTTCTTTCTTCACTTATATGAGAGTCTCTAGTTCTATCCATGTTGCTGCAAATGACATTATTTTTCTTTTTTATGGTTGAGTGGTATTCCATTGTGCATCTATGCCACATCTTCTTAATCCATTCATCTGTCAATGGACATTTAGACTGTTTCCTTGTCTTGGCTATTGTAAATAGCCCTGCAATGAACATATGGGTGCATGTGTATTTTCCAAGGAAAGTTTTGTCCAGATATATGCCCAAGAGTGGGATTGCTGGGTCCATATGGTACTTCTGTATTTAGTTTTCTGAAGTATCTCCATACTGTTTTCCATAGTGGTTATACCAATTTACATTCCCACCAACAGTGTAGGAGGGTTCCCTTTTCTCCATACTCTCTCCAGCATTTGTTATTTGTGGACTTACTAATGATGGCCATTCTGACAGATGTGAGGTGGTACCTCATAGTAGTTTTGATTGGCATTTCTCTAATAATCAGTATTGTTGAGCATTTTTTCACATGCTTGTTGGCCATCTGTATACCTTCTTTGGAGAAATGTCTATTCAGGTCTTTTGCCCACTTTTCAATTGGGTTGTTGGCTTTTTTGCTGTTGAATTTGTATAATTTTAAAATTATAAAATTATTTCTTTTCTTGTTGGGGTAATAAATACCATGTTACTGTTATCTTTCAGATTCTCATTCACCCTGAGAGCCATTCCATTTTATTTCTTTAATCTCAGTGACTTCCTTTTCTAATTTGATCTTATTTATTTCAATGTTGGAACATGAATATTTGAACTGCTTTTCTTCTTCCTGAAATTTCCAAGAACTATATTTTATTATTATAATTTGTACCTCTCTTTCCACTCTAAAATTGCACTACTATGCATTTCAGCTAGGAAATTTTTATTCTACTTGATGGGAAAATTTGAAGTCATACATCTTTCTTTCTCTGTAAAGTTTTCTTGTATTATTTCTTCAAAACATTTTTTTGTACTTTTGTTATCTCTATAGTTTCTTCCTGAAACTTATATTAGTTAAATGTTGGATTTACTGGATTGACCCTTATATTTTTTAGAGTTTCATATTGACATCATGTTGTCTTCTCAAAAATTCATGCAACATTCTGGGAAACTCAATTTTATTTCCTACCATTTGCACAATTAAAATTAATTATTTTTAAATCCAAAAATTGTCTTTTCTGACTATCCAGTTTTCATAGCATCCTTTTTTAGTCTTGTGCATACACCAACATTTCACATTTCTCTTAGGTTACATAGTATTTAGAAACATTTTCAAAGGGCTTCACATTTCTGAACATCTTATACACTGAAACATGAGCATCCTTTACTTCATCTTTTCAAGAATGTTTGTACAGAAAAAGCTTTGGAAGAGACCCTTTCCCTTTGGAACAAAGGGAATATTTGTTTACTGTCCAGTATAATAAAGATAATGTTGACTGACTCTGATGCAAATGTCAAGCAGACTTGTTGCTTATATTAGAGATTCCTAAGACTAGAGTTTCTTTCCTGTAACTCAACCCATTGTATGGGAAGGTGTGGCTTGGTAGTGTATACATTAACCTCTGTTGATAAGTGTTTAGCGATTGGGGGAAAAAATGTAAGTAGTCTGTACCCAACTACTTTTGTGAGTAATAAACTGTTCATTATCTTTGACTCAGATGTCTCATGTCTCCTTAAGCATCCACAAAATCATGCCAGACTAGACAAGATGAGTAGGGTAAAATTTAAGAGCCTTCAGAATCCTTGTCTTCTGCTCCTTTTATTATTTCTCTTTCCGTTCAAGTCACACTTGTGTGAGTATGGTTAACAGTTAATATTTAAGAATAAGAGAAATAGAAGAAAATTTGGCATCTCACTCTGCCTATGAGGGGCTTGAAATTAGGAAGCATTTGAGGAGAGATAACAGAATTTAGACATTTTTCTGTGGATGGAGTAAAGTGGTCAGAAGCCTAATTGCCAAATGTGTAGAACTGTGTTCTGAAACATTCATATTTCTGCTGTTTTGGTTTTCAAAAATTAGTTTAGGGAAGTTGTTTCATTTTTTCCCCTAGATAGTAGATGTTTGGCTGCTGGATTTTCTGTAAAGAATGATGACAGTATTGCAAGTCTGAAAACAGTAACTCTTCACCATATAAATAAACCCAGTGTAAGTATTTACAATGTCTAGAAATTACATATATATGTATATAGTATATCTATACAGTATTATATATATGCACACACACTTTTTGTTAATGCTTAAAATGTTTTTGGTGTTAAATTATAAAGAACTCACCCATAAAACAGTGTTTCTAATTTCCTTCTATGGAGAACTAACTACTCCAGACTCATCTTTTTTTCCACTGACATCTATTCATCTAGTCACCCATCTTCCAATCTCTAAATGAAATAAGAGACTGGACTAAGTTAATGAAAAACATTAGCAACCCCAAATGTAAGAGTTCATTATTTTACCATCTGTTCAGTAACTTGTTTTGATTTCTTTATTTGAAATGGATTATGTGAGGCATACTTCTGACTCCAGGTTATTAGCAAAACTTGATTTTCTGAGCATTTTAACCTCATCCCAGTGATTCAACTTGTCTCACTGATGAACTACTAAAGGAAAATATTCATATTTAAAATATGAATGTTTCTGTATTATGTCACTTGGAGGGATAATTTTAAAAGTTTAAATATGCCTATTATTTTATATTCTAAAAATGCACCCCCCCCAGCATTCAGTAGTACATCTTTATACTTAAATCCTCCAAAGAAATAGTGATTTTAATACTGCCATTTGTATGTTTGATGATCCACAAATTCTAGGGTCAGCATGATTTACTTAATTTCAAGCTATTATCTCTTGTTTTACTCACATTAATCTAATTTTTCTTCCACCTCAAGACAGTCCTACATGTATTCTCATTTCAATTAAGACTTTTAAGTGTTTTTAAACTGTCATTTAGCCATATTACACCTTAATTGTTTGCGTTATTCTTCCATGAAATGTTTCCAAATGGTTTTTACTCTGCCTGAGGGGACAGAAAAGGCCATGCACAAAGGCATCATGTTATGTAGAATTATTTGATGAATTGCAATGACCAGCAGGGTTTCTTCCAAAGTCTTCATTATCATTGTACTTGATCCAACTGACCAAAACTTTATTTCCTCATTAGTACCTTGAACAAAACTGACTACTAAAGTGTCAGAATTCTTCTGTTTCCAGACAATACAAATTTCATTGCATTCACTTACTGTCAGCTTCAGCCAGGTTTGGTAGAAATCTTGCCTAGTATATACTTTCCCAACGTTTTAGAACTTTCTCCATCTATCAATGTGGATATTATAACACATTTTATTTTTCCTCCTATAGCTGTACTATTTATCTGTGATTATGTAAGAATTAGCCATATCTTTTTATATAATACAAATTTCTAACCAACTAATTTCTTCAAGTATTTATTGATCACTTTTTATATGCAATGTACTGATACTAAGGGATTCATGTTTTTACCTGTTAGAACTTTATAGTTCTCATTAATCAGAAGAATATACTGTTTATCATTGTTTAATGTCATCTTTCTGTCCCATTTCTGGTCATGTGTTTATTTTACTATAATAGTGTTTTAGCTGGTTTCCTGGTCTCCATTCTCGCCCCTCTTGAACTGATTCTCCATTGTGCTGTGATCCTGCTAAAAATCAAATGTGACACTTCGTACTCAAACTCTTCATATGGCTCCCCCTTGAAAGCTGCTTAAAATCTATACATGGCCATCTCTCCATCCTTTCCCATAATGCAACAGTCCTAAAAATTGCTTGAAATTTTTCAAATATACCATTATTATTCCTGTTTATGAGAATTCCTTTTGCTTAAACCACTCATCACCAGTGATTTTCTCAGATAAGACCCCAGGCTATGGCTCTGACTACACTTCTTGCCCTTACTTTTTTTGTATTTATCTACTCATTGCACCATAGTTTGGAGACCTCCACTTTTTCCTCAAAAATATCAGGCATGTTACTATGTCATAGCCTTGACCTTTGTAGTTTTCTCTGCCTGGAATACTCATCCCCACTTACATGTTTTCTCTTTCTTCTCAGTGTCACCTCCGTAGAGAACCTTCCCCATCAAACTTCATAAAATACCATCATATCCATAACTATCTATGTTGAGTATCAGGTAGTATTTTCTGCATGGTCCTTAACAATAGCCAACATTCTGCATAACTTACTGTCTATTTATCCATCATGGATGTAAGCTTTATGAGGACCAGGATTTGGCCTATTTGACTGACAGCGGTATCCTGAGTAATTCATCCAACACTTAACACTTGGAGAGGGTCAGCAAATTTTTGATTAAAGAATGAAATGAATGTGAATTTTTACTTACCCTTCAAGATTCACTTTCGATATTACTTCATCTATCAAAACTCACCTGAATATCACTCTGCAGGTCAAATGATACCTTTTAACTACTTAAATTACTATAATACTATCTTAATACTGTTTCTCATAATTGATCTGGAATGCCATTTTCCCCACAGTCTAGTGGATAAACAGGTGAGACTGAGAGAAAGAAGAGGAGCAAAGAAAACGTGCTCATTTCTTGGACAAAAATGCCCATTTGTCTTCAAAATCCTTTCCCTCCCTCCAAAGGCACTCAAAAGAAGAAAATGGAAAAAAATGGGAGATTTTTTCCCCCCTTACATCCTTTTGGTTGGTTGGATGTTTAATTTGGATTATTAAAAAAAAATAAAGAAAATATTCAACAAATATATCATATTTTTCTTATTTAAAATGAATTATTCTAAGAAATGACAAGGAATGATGGAACCCATTAAAACTATCCCTTGTCCTCCAGTGTCCTGATGGTTTCCATTAGTTTTTTTGTATTGCTGCTAGAGAAGTTCACCAAAATGATTTGTTCTGACACATTATCTTCCTATTTAGAAATCTCTTTTTTGTCTTTTTGCCTTTTCTAGGGCCGCAAGTGCGGCATATGGAGGTTCCCAGGCTAGGGTTCTAATTGGAGCTGCAGCCGCCGGCCTTTGCCACATCAACACAGTATCCAAGCTGGATATGCAGCCTATACCACAGCTCACAGCAACGCTGGATCCTTAACCCACTGAGGCCAGGGATCGAGCCCACAACCTCATGGTTCCTAGTTGGATTCGCTAACCACTGAGCCAGGACGGGAACTCCTCCAGGGCCTACTTTCATGATCCCTATGTTTCAGTAAAATTAAGACACCTCGTATTTCCTAACAAACTCATGACTACCTAAATATACCAGGATATTTATCCCATGGAAACTATATCTAATCTTCAATGAATCTCTATTTCAAACTCTTTCAGGAAGCTTTTCTTACCATTCTAAATGATTGAACCTTCTTCCTGTTTATACTACAATAATTTGTAGTTTACACTTTACATAGGTTATGATAGTTAACATACTTTTTCTATTTTTTAGCTTATATGAAAAATTTGGAAATTATAGAAAGTTACATATTTTTCAATGTACTTGGCTTATTTTGTACTACTCAATTGAAAATTCATTGAGGATAAGGATTTCCTTTCTTACTGCTTCAACTCCTGGAATACCTACTGTGTTACTACTTTCTATAACTGATGTGCAGTTCTTATACTGAATCATTGATTTTAGGCTAATTTTATGCAACTAGAAAACAAAATTTAATAACTGAAATCATTTAGAGTATATCTATATCAAATTTTCCTGGATGATCTCTTTAACTTACAACACAAGAGAAAAATAATTTATTCAATAATAGGTTCAACATAATTTACTAATACAGTGTTCCAGGAATCAGGATACTAGAAATGTTTTTCATGGAATATAGACCACACAGTTGGTTTAATCCATCAATCAACATCTTCTTTTCTATTGTTTTACCATACTTACACAACAAATATACAGTTAGAAATGTAATGAGCCTTACCAGAAATGTCCTTTTTTACATTGTTTTACAGATCACAATTGGTATATAATCTTACTGCTCTGGCCCCCTGGGAAACAATTCTATAATACGAAGCTTCACTATCACATGACTGTAATTTTCTCATGGCTAAGGAACAAGTCATATTTATTTTTGCGCTTAGCTCTAAGCACAGATGCTGAGCCAAAGTAAAAACTCAATGCATCATATTGACTAAAGAATGAATGACATGAAAGGGGACACTTTTTGAGCTCTCCCTTTCTCCTCAACAATAGACATGGATGAAGTTAAGAGCCAAGGTACTCCTCCAAAGATAGAAAGGAGAAATAGTTTATGTACATCTACACACATACACATACATACATTTTTCTCATAACTATAAAGATATTGCCACAGGTACATGTGACCAAAAAACTGATTTATTACCGTCTGTATTTATGAATTTGATTCTGAGATGAAAGATCCTATTCCTGACTTAAAACATTCTTCAGTTTTTCAAAATGTAAAGCAATTACTGAGACAAAATAGTTGACCCTATTTTTCTTTTTCATTTTAGGGCTGCACCCACAGCATATGGAAGTTCCCAAGCTAGGTGTCAAACTGGAGCTGCAGCTGCCAGCCTACACCACAACCACAGCCATGCCAGATCCAAGCCATGCCTGTGGCCTATACCACAGCTCACAAGCAAAGCCAAATCCCACTGAGTGAGGCCAGGGATCAAACCTGTGTCCTCATGGATACTAGTTGGGTCAGTTACCACTGAACCAGACAGGAGCTCGACACTGGGTTTAATCTAGACAACAGAGCTATTTTCCATTTTATAAGAAATATAAGAGAGAAATGAAACAAGTACCACTATGGGGAAAGAAACACAAATTCAAAATGTGTGAAATTTTACAGAATGATTGACCTGGTTTCTTCAATACGTCAATGGCATGAGAGAGAGGGACATTTACTCAATATCACAACTGAATGTAACAGGTGGACCTTAGTGGGATCATCCTGCCTGCAAACAGACTGACTGTAAAAAGATATTCTTAAAACAACCGGAGAAATTGAATATGAGCTATGTATTAGAAGATGCTAGGGTATATTATAAACTTAGTTAAGTGTGGTTATATAAGAAAACATCTCCACTTTTTAGGATCACACAGCAGTATAAAAGAATACAATGACAAGTGCAAGTCTAGGATTTCCTTTGGCTGAAAGCGAGTGGAAGAAAGAGCTGACATGGAGCAAGAGTGGCAACATCAACATAATTATTGGGTTGGGGAGGTAGGGTTCATTATCCTTTCCACTGTGCAAATATATGAAATATTTCATATTAAAACTATGTTTAATGGTGCCTAGTAAAATGTTACAATTTCTACATACTTCAATTTGAAGAAGGTTAAGTAGGATGTTATTAAATGTATTTGTAAAATGATATGGTGAAGTTGGAGGGGCCACTTGGATTGAGAAAGATAGACTGAAACAAACAATGCATAGGTAAAGATGGTCAGGTGGAGAGAAGCTTGCTTTAATTGCTGACTTCTCCCAAAGAAGTTTTTTAGATTAACTTGTTTGATGGATGCCAAAGAATCTTAAAAATTATACTGAAAATCAGAAGTGAAAAAGGGAAAGAAGCACAAACAGGCTACTGACCTACGGCAGAAGGGATCTGATTTCAGGGCTGGATTCTCACTTGGGGTCTGGTGCTGATCCTGGCTGGTTAGCCTGCAGCTGGAAGGAAACCACTGCCTAAGGCAGCTGTGAGGGCCTCATACCAGCCATCAATCCTACCAAGTCTCTTTCTGTAGGTAGGAAGAGCTCAGCTGGCCTTACCAACCACTTTGCTGTCAATAACTTCGTCATTAGGGTCAATAACAATTGCACTTGAAAGGAGAGTAAGAGCTCGCTGTTTAATGCAGATTAGGAACTGCTTTCCCAGGCCAGCATTCTCACAGAAACACATTCACAGGGCTTCTCCAGCGGAGTTCTCCTGAGGATTTGCAGTTAGGGTCCCTAAGGGCATGACTGCTTTTGCATTCAGAGTCTAATAAGAGTCCTGGAGAAGGCAAAGCTAACTGCAGGGGGCTCCATGATTGACAGGGTCCTCTTAAATCAGTCAAAAAACTTGCCTCAAGATGGACCCACTAGGCTTTTTCTCACTTTCCACTGTGGTGACTACAGCAGAGTATTCTTGAAATATATGCTAGGTCTCCCCCCCAACACTTCGTTTGTTTGTTTGTTTGTTTTGCCTTTGCGGTGCCACACCCACAGCATATGGAAATGCCCAGGCTAGCAGTTGAATCAGAGCTGCAGCTGCAGGCCTACACCATAGCCACAGCTATGCCAGATCTGTAACCCATTGATATTGAGTGGGGCCAGGGATCCAACTTGCATCCTCACGGATCCTAGTCAGGTTCATTACTGCCGAGTCACAATCAGTACTCCTATGCTAGGTTATTCAGTGTGATTTTTATAAAACAATTTTTCTCCAACTTATCAATTTAGGAAATACTTCTTCGTAAATTAAATAAATGCCTGTCTAGAGGCCTATGGGAAGAATAGAAATTTCTAAATGTTCAGTTATCAAAATGGATCCTCAGTCATCTCTCATTCTTGGAATCTGTCTTTAGGTCACCATCCTGGGAACTGGCGTGATCTAGTAGGTCTGCTCTTTAGAACAGTTTTAGCCTAGCACTGTGTCTTTAATAATGTGTGTGTAACATAATTGATATCCCAGTATTTTCCTCAGCCTTGGTCCACACATTTTCCCAAGCCTTAAAAATAATCAATCTCCAATTCTCATGATTATTCTTCCTTTAGTTCAGACAAATAATAAATATATTTTATGTTACAAAAATCCGTATACTATGATAATGCCACCTGAGGATGAGAAGTTATATTTGACCACACAGTACTTTGCAAAAGGCTCACACATATTTCATACTTATTAAAATCCTTTAAGTCAAAGAAGGGAAACTTATCTTTCTAAATTTATGCAGAAAACTAATCTAGAGTACTTATTTTCAACTCAAAGCTTAATAACAATTATAATAGCTTAACTTTATTGTGCACTTATTATGTGCTTTACTCACATAAACTCATTTAATCATCATTAAGGAGTAATTAACTAGCAGTAATCTTTGAATTTGAAATTAAAAGTTTAGGTACTAATTTGTCAGTGTGTAGATGCACCAGAAAATATAGGCTCCCTCGGTATTTGCAAGGGATTGTTTACAGTACCACCTCCCATACCCAAATCTGTGGATGCTCAAGTCCCTTATATAAATGATTCAGTGTAGCTTGCCTTTTGTATCCATTGGTTCCACAAGCTCAAATTCAAAAAACCATGGATTTCAACTTTGGATACAGAGGACTGAGTTGTACTGGTCAAAAGTTAAAGCTCTTGAGTTAGTTGAATGCCTTCATGTCTACCTTGGCAACTCTGCGAAATAGTAATTAACTTCTCTGTGCGTCAGTGGCCTCCTGAGTATGTTTAAGTGTCTAAACTGGGAATAAATATAATTCTATTTCATAGATTAGAGGAGGAAATATTTATTTCTTTGCATAGTACCTGACTTAAGGTAGTTAGTCAATACTCAGTAGCTGGTATTAGCAATAGTATTACTTGTTTCCTTTACACTGAGCCATCTCTTGGACCACAGGTGAATTGGGAATTCACAGTATTGCTAGTACTCAAAAACAGACTGTATCTTTAATACTTACACTTTGAATCTTTAGTAATTTGAACCCATTGAAACAAATAGGTTAATAAAGAGGAAAAAAACCAGATAAAAGAACCTCATTTTAATGATTATCACACAGAGATTATAAATTAAATGATTCTAAGAGTACTTTGCAAGTAAATTATGGCACATTATTCCATTTAGATCAATTCAATTCACTTGCAACAGTGAGAAGACCAGTCCAGATATTCATTTGCTCACTTGATCACTTTACATTAAGACACAACCATCTTCCAGGTCCTTGGCTAAGAAGTTAGGGCACAACTTCATGCAATCCAGAGGAAAACACAAAAGGCTGCTTTGAAAACAGCCTGAGAAGTCTAATGATAGAATTAAAGACAGGCTATCCCAAGGGTAATCCTACCTGGGAAGATTACAGAAGTTTCCTAAAGGAAGTGATAAGCAAGCCCTGTGGGAATGAGAGTGTTGACAAAGCTGAGAAGCAACCTGTAAACCTAGAAGCAGGCTGAAATAAAGTTACTGAGGTGAGAGTCTGTGTAGCTTGTGCAGAGAACTCAAGAAATCTGGTGATGATAGGGTGGAACTGACTACAGGAAGAAGAGCTTGGTGTGGGGCAGGCAATGGAGGGAGTGCTGTGTCATGCTCAAGGGAATGGTTTGCTTCTAATCAGGATGGCTGTGAGCAGCTGTTCAAAATGTGTGCAGGCAGGTGAGTGACAAGGTGAGGCCCTTTCTTTGGACAGATTCTTTTGACAGCTGTAAAAAGATGAACTCACTGAGAGATATGTGAACCGGTACCTGAGACAGAGAGCAGCCTTAGGAATAATTGCACTGGTTTGATGGGAGATTTTTGGCTCAACTTGGGGAATCTTGGCAGGAATTTGAGGCAGGAAAAAAAAAAAACCTCCTGATAATCATCTAGGGGAAAAAAAAAAGCCCCCACAAAACTATGGCTTTCCATTAAATAACAGCAAACTTACTCAAATAGAAGAGTAATTCAGATAAAAATATGTCTTGTTAAGGAAGCATTTTGATTCAGGGATGCTACAGCTATGGAAAGAACACAGTCTGGCTCACAACAGGATCTGTTCAAAGAGCACCATACGCTTAGTCGGGGGACTGAAGCGTCTCATTCAGGGTTTCACAACCTCGATGCTGTTAACATTTTGAGCTAGATAATTTATTGTGGACATTTTCCTGAGCACTCAAGGATTTTTAGTGCATCCCCAGGCTCTACCCAGTAGCCTTTTCCCAGTGACAACCAAGAATGTCTTCGGCATTTCTTCAAAGACATACAGATGGCCAAAAAAACACATGAAAAGGTGCTCAACATCATTAATGATTAGAGAAATGCAAGTCAAAACTACTATGAGGGACCTTATTCCAGACAGAATGGCCATGATAAAAAAGTCTACAAACAATAAATGCTGTAGAGAGTGTGGCAAAAAGGTAACCCTCTTACACTATTGGTGGGAATGTAAATTGGTGCAACCACTATGGAAACAGTAAGGAGGTTCCTCAAAAAACTAAAAATAGAATTACCATACAATCCAGCAATCCCACTCTTGGGCATCTATATGGAGAAAACCATAATTCAAAAAGATACATGCACCCCAATGTTCACTGCAGCACTATTTGCAAAAGCCAAGATAATGGAAGCAACCTAAATGTCCATCAACAGAGGAATGGATAAAGATGATGTGGTACATATATACAATGGAATAGTACTCAGCCATAAAAAAAGAATGAAATAATGCCATTTGCAGCAATGCGGATGGACCTAGAAACTGACATATAGTGAAGTTAGACAAAGAAAGACAAACATGATATGATATCACCTATATGTGGAACCTAAAAAAAAGTATACAAATGAACTTATTTGCAGAACAGAAACAGACTCACAGACTGAAAAACTTAGGGTTACCAAAGGGGACAGGTGTTGTGGGAAGGGATGGACTGGGGATTTGGGATTGGCACAGGCACACTGACGTATATGGAATGATTTATCAGTGGGGACATGCTGCATAGAGGACTCTACCCAATATTCTGTGACAATTTGTGTGTAAAAGAATCTGAAAGAGAATGGATATGTGTATATGTATGACAAATCACTTTGTTGTACAGCAGAAATTATCACAACCTTATAAATCAACTATACTTCAATAAAACTTAAAAAAAATTAAAAATAAAAATAAATGTCTGCAGACATGGCCAATCCTCCTCTGAGGGACAAAATGACCCTTAGGTAAGAACCTTGGGTTAAATTCATCTCAAAAAGTGCTAGGATGTTCTACCAACCATGGTGTACACTGGACCCAGTTTCTTCTAAAACTTCTGAGGGACATATTAACAAAATTGTGTGTGAATAGGCTTTAGGGAACAGTGGGGGTAATGGAAGGCCACCACTGGGTCTCCCCAAAATCCCATTTCAACACACTAGATGTCTGCTTTGTTAGCTCTTCTCCCTCAGATAAGCTTATTTATCACTGACCAAGTCACCTTCTCAAAAACCGTCCAATTTGTATTTGCTCTCTCTCTTTGAACTATCACAGGTGTGAGTTTTGGGAAATAAATCAATGCATTCACTTTTTTTTTGTCTTTTTGCCTTATCTAGGGCCGCACCCACTGCATATGGAGGTTCCCAGGCTAGGGGTCTAACAGGAGCTGTAGCTGCCGGCCTACGCCTGAGCCACAGCAACGCAGGATCTGAGCCGTGTCAGCAACCTACGCCACAGCTCACGGCAATGCCGGATCCTTAACCCACTGAGCAAGGCCAGGGATCAAACACGCAACCTCATGGTTCCTAGTCAGATTCGTTAATCACTGAGCCATGACAGAAACTCCAATTGCATTCGTTGTTAATGTCAATACATTTAGAAATTGTTTTCAAAGTTCCAGCTGAGGATGAATTACTAGATTGGTCATCAACTACCTAACTTACTAAAACAGAATCTCTGAGCCCAGAGCATTTCTTTATCAGAATGGTATATATTGGTGTGGTTTTTCGGTATTTCTATTAATGTTACTACAACTAAGCAGTACATGTCCTAGGAAATTCCCGGGAGAGAAGACTGAATTGCTCTTAACTGACCTTCTGACACTTCTAGCTCCACTGGCAGTTCCCGTGGTCCCAGCCATGGTAACTCTGACAGATGCATTCATCAGTGAGGTTGATTATTAAATTCCCTGGAGATAGTACTAAACTCCTGGAAAATGACCACAAGCTCCATATACCAAGAGCAAGAGATGATGACTAAATAAGTTAATAGAGCCTGGAACATTGTGAGAAGCTATCGTATTCAGTATACAAAAGAGAAAAAAGAAAGACTTTTCACCCATCTCTGCATTGCTCTAAGTATACCTAGAATATGATGGCTGTTTTGCTGACATGTTTAAGAAGGAAGATAACAAATCAGCGTGTGTTCAGTGGAGACTCTCCAGAGTGTGAGTGTCCTAGAAGGTAACCTCCTGCTCATTATGTTTCACTGGTTCACATTGACATACTCACTGCTTGGAAACCCTATTCAGCAACAGAGAACTTCCTATGGCTAGGAATATTACCATATGGTTCCTCAAAATATAGTTGGTAAAATCAGAAACATGCAAAGAAGATATAATTCGATGCAAAATGGGGCAGGATGGCACACGATGGAAATGTAGTAGTTGGTGAATGTCAGCAACTCGAAATATTTTATATGTGGGTGGTGTGATCATGTTCCGTGTTTTTAAACCAGGTTATTAACACCCTCTTGCATCCCCTCAAACATGCTTGCTACTGGTTGTTGTTCATTTCACTCCAAGCTCACTTCATTATTATTGTCGCTAACAATACTGAACACCAACTGAGAAAAACTCTGCCAAGTAAATAACAGAAGTGAGCCCTGCCCTGTGGGTTTACTGGCTTCATCCTGAACCAGGATATAAATGCATGTTATGCAATAGAAAAATCAGCACAAGGGATTTTTAAAGGCTAAAGAAAATGAACATCACAGTGCAGGTTTTGCTGGTTCCAAACTTAATTTAAATTTAACATTTAAGTGTGCGCAGCGGTCCTCTGGTGTGATGTAATTTAGCATTGTTTTACAGGAAATTTTTCATTTGTAGTGATAGAACCCAAAGACTTTCCTAGTTGAACTGTCAAGTTAACACCAAATGACATACAAAGATCTGCTTTATAGGAAGTAAACTAAAACATGAGCAATGATTACAAAATAACAGCTTTGTTCAAAAAATCTATAAGCACAAACGATGACATGTAAACACGGGAACAGATCACAATCCTACAGAACTTCGATTTCCTATTTTTCAGATGATTCACACCAAACATGTTTAACTTACATTTCAATGTTTTTAAGTACTGTGGCTTTTAAATTCTCCCCTCTTAAACTTTTGTCACTTCAGTATTCACTGTGCATCTTTAAAGTCCAATATTCTTCCTCACTGATAAAATAAATACCTCCAAATCTCCAAGAAGTTTTTTAAGTATTCTTCTCTCCCTCTTTTTGAATTTGAAACTATTTAAAATCTATTTGAGGATGTTGGAAGGAAAAGCACTTTAAATTATAAATCTTCCTTGATTATCTCAAAGATTTTTATTTAATATAAATGCAAGCCAGAGGGAAATAAGAAATACCCAAAATATTATATTATCAAATATGCAATTTGCAATAGAGTTCATTTATTAAAATCACCAATTATTATTTCACATAAAATTTAATTGAGGTCATTAACCTCCTGGCAAGTTATTTCAAAATTCTTTCCTGTAATAAGATTTGTTATTGTAGCATTTTCCACATCAATGCTTCTCATGCATATATATGCTTTTTATATCTATTTATAAAGATAATAGGCATTACCCATAACTTGATTGAATTAATAATCAAGTTATATATTTAAATGCCTGCTGCGGAAATGTGGCCTTTTTGTTTCCTCACTGTTTACAAAATCAGCAACCTGCAAAAGCTCTTGCCCACCCAGCAAACAGTTAGTGACTTCCAACAAGACAAAATATCCACACATTCTAAACAAACGAAACGGGTATTCTAATTATGTTCCTGGAGAAACAGTCCCTCAGAATACACGAAATTTTCACATTATGACATGAGTTATGCATCATTACTCACTTCAAGACAAAGTGAAATCTTAGGCTTGTTTAGGAAGAAGTCATTCCCCTGCTGAGAACCACTCGCCTGTATGAAACACTTTGGTTTCATTGACCTTTAACATCTGTTGATAGGGATCATTTCCATTAAAATGCTTTATCTGACCTGTGATGAAAATTACGTAATATGCTGGGATTGCATAGTGATTTGGATGGACAGCAGTCTATCATGGTATCTGGATGTCAGTTACCAACTTCCTTCTTTTCTTTTCTATACACATGGATTATTTTTTTGCCAGTTACTAGGCTTTATATTGAAGACTAAACCATTGACACACAACACAGTTCCCACCCTCCAAGAACTAAAAAGCCCATTAAAGACAACTGTCCTACAAATAAGCATATATATTAAAGTGTTCAGCACTATTGTCGAGACAAAAGGCACACAGAAGGACCAGAACTACAACTTCTGTGTTTCAAAATGCAGAATATTTTAAGATAAATGTCAGCATTAAGTAAACAACAAATCATAGGGAAAATATATACATTTCTCTCTCTACCTTAGAGATTTGCTTTAGACAGTGTGTAATGTGAAGTTCTCTAAAAGGAACTTTTATTTTCCAACATCTATTTTAAAATGGTAAATTGACTTCTCTAACAGGAAATATCTTTCTTAAGTGATAAAAATAAATGCATTTAAAGAAATAAATCATCCTTAGGCGTGAGCACACCGAGTTCTGTAAGTGGCAGTGTTTTTGCAGCACCTTCAAAATATTTTCAGAAATGTCTCAATTCCAGACTCTTATTCTATATCTTTATGCCCTATTTCTATTTTACTTTCAACTCGATTCACTTTGCTCCATCTTTCTATTCATATGAGAATTGCTCACATTGTTTCTGACTCACAGAAAAGCAATACATATTAGTTCTTCTGATGATGATGTTTATGTCTAAAAATTAGGGCTCAATTTTACATAATACCATTAGATAGAAAATTTTAACAAAAGGTCTGCAAACTTACAAGTAATCTTGACCATAGGTATCTGTTCCATTTTATTAGACTTATATAATAAAATTTAGACATAGAATTAATTAATAAAAGAATTGGATCAAGGTCAAACAGCTAATTGTTTCATTTGGATCTAGTTTTCCTGAACACTGTAACACAGTATAAGCCTTGCCCATATGACCAAAAAACCCAGATCAGTCATTTCCTAACTTTATGAACTTAACCCCCTTTAAGCCTCAATCCTGATGTCTGTAAAACAGTTATAATTATAGGCTAGTCATAATGATTCAATAGAATTTTACATGCAAAATGTTTAGAGGCATAAATCATGCATAGTTTGCATTTGGTAAATTATACTTTGTTTTCTTATTCTCCATCAATAATGTTTCCTCTCTATGGTTTTTGCTGGCTTCAATATTCTTACACTTAAAGTTTCAAATTCTAAATATTATATTTTTCAATACTTTGTCCAATCTATGAACTCTGAATGTTATCACGCATAAAATATACCCTACTTAAATAGTTTCAGCATTCTAAGAACTAAGCATTCAAATGACTGAAAAGGTATAGCTATGAGAATAAAATTCAACTCTTAAATGAAGTAGGTTTTATATTTGGAAACGTCTTAAAGTTTATTTCAAAAATAGTTTGATTTTAAACTATTAATATAAATTGTTCCACTTTGTGTTGTTGAGTAACTTCTCTTGGATATAAGATTTTTAGCTCATGTATGAATCTCATTGATTCTTGGTAGCTGACTCAAAGAAAAAAAAAACGTATTTTAAGAACCATTCAGAAGTGAAGTCCAGGCTAAATGCAAAAGAATATCATAATCCCTTAATGGGTGCAGGATGGACAATTTTGGTATAGGTTTTATAATTTGTCATTCTTAATAAAAGTATATGAATGAAATTCTTATTGCAGTATGTTTGCAGTCCATCTACCAAATCTTACTACCCTAAAGTCATATTTGCCTTTTATAACTAAGTTTCTTTAAGTTAAAAGTGCATTTAACCATTTATTTATCCTCAAAATAGTAAAACATACTATACTGCACAGACTTTTTACTTGAAATTATAGGGCATGTTGGAAGGGAACTTATTGAGATACTTATTGAGTATCTATGATATGTAGGTTTTCATTTTTGTAGTATTTAATCCTCAATCCAATTAAGAAGATAGTGTTTTGATCATTTTATATGAGGGAAAATAAGCTCTAATACATTAATTAATGTCCCCAACTTTTTAGATAATGAAGTGAAAGAGCCGGAATTCAGACCTAATTTGTCTGATTGGAAGCCAATGTCTTTTCCACTCTATTTTTTTTTTCTGTAGCACGTGAACTAATATTGAAATATTTAACATGTTTTAAGCAAAGACCTAGTTAAAATGAAAGTTATACAGGGGGTTTATTCATGAACTAATATATTTATAGTTTCTGCACTGAACTCCTAACTAGTGTATCTCAGTGTTTAATCAAGGTTTCCCCTCGTCTACTAAGTATTGATTCAACAAAAACCCAACTTCTGCCGCTTCCAACCCCAGCTATCCCTAGTCTTCACCATCTCAGTCAGTGGAAATTCCAGTGTTTCAACTGCTCAAGTTAAACTGAGCTCATGCTCACTCCTCTCTTTCTCTTATGCTCCACAACCAATCAGCAGGGGAATCCTCTTAGTTCTTCTACCAAACTATATTCTGGAAACGTCATGATATATCACCTTCACAGTACAATCCTGATCTGAGCTACTAACACCCCTTGTTTCATTCATTCCAGTGGATTCCTAGAAATTGTTGCCCTGGTTCTTCTATATGACATGTCTATTCTCAACCCAGTAGTTCTAAAAAACATTACAAAACTTAAGTCAGATTCTTCCAAGTGTTTTTACCACTGCCTGTAGGTCTGCCCATGATCTGATTCTGCACTTACTCTCCAGCCTCATCCCCTGGGCTCTGCCCTCACTCACCGGACTCCAACTACAGTGGCTACAACTCTTCCAATATTCCAGACAAACTAGGGCATCATGGTCATTGTTTTTCCTGCTTGGAATGGACTTCCCTTTGGTTTCTGACTTTCTGTGTTTTCAGGCTTTTGCTCAAATACCACCATTTCAGAGAGACCACCTCTGGCAATTTTCCTTACTCTGTTTTATTTTTCCCTTTAGTGCTTATCTGATAGAATGCATAGTTGATCCTCATTATTTCATATTTGTAAGTATTCTCCTTGCTAAAATGTAATTGTAACCCCCAAATCAAATACTATTATACTTTTTCAGCCATTCACAAACATTAAGATAAGTGAAAAACTTGTCACCAGAGGTCAACATTCTCAGCTGATGTTGAATAAGGTGACACCGCCCTCATGTTTCAGCTATTCGTGGTCTGTGCAATGCCAGTTTTTCCTCACATCTTTATGCTTCCTGTTGATGATTCTGCTATTCAAAATGGCCCCTAAGCATAGTGCTGAGGTGTGTCTGGCTCAACACAAGAAGGCTGTGATGTGCCTTATGGAGAAAACACTTGTGTGAGATGATCTTCATTCAGGCATGAGTATAGTGCAATTGGCCCTGAGCTCAGTTTTAGTCAATGTATAGAAATAAAGTGACTTTGAAAAAAGTACACATAAAACAAAATTATATATTGATAGGTTAATGAAAACAGTGTGGCCAGAATCTAACCCCAGCATTTACCTTGGGAACCAAGGTTCAGTGGTAACTAAGTCAATGTTTGCAGTGACATTATAGAACATTTCTACTGTAAATAATGAGAATCAGCTGTATTTTTATTTGTTGATTATGTTTTACCTGTCTATTCCCACTAGAGTGAAAATTCCATGAGGGCAGAGATACACTTTTTGTTTAATCCACTGCTATATCCCCAGTTTTGAAACATATAGCTCAATGGATTGTTTAATATCTAAATGAATGAGTGAATTCAGGAATGATTTTTGTTTGTGTGTGCCAGCCTACACCATAGCCACAGCAATGCAGGATCTGAGTTGCGTCTTTAACGTACACCACAGCTGACGGAAATGCCATATCCTTAACCCACTGAGAGAGGGCAGGGATTGAGCCTACATCCTCGTGGATACTAGTCAGATTCATTTCCATTGCACCACAGTGGGAACTCCCAGGAACTAGTTACGATGATGAATAAGTAATGAATTAATAAATATAAGATAAATACCTAAATATAAAAATAGAGTATAAATGAATGATAAATGAATCAATAAAACAATTATGACTGAAGCACAGGTCTTTATGCTAGGATCATAGGATTAAAAGATAAATAAGACATGGTCTTAATCTTAAGGTTTTCACAATTAAGATAGTTTAAATGCTTTGAGAAAACAATTAGTGACCTTTCCCTTTCCAATCCAGCAGGTGTATTTCATACCTATGTAAAAAACTGTTAATTCTATCAGTGAATCTACTTATAATTATAGGTTATTCTTAGGATCTGCCGTTAGTACAAGAACATAAGCTTAAGAGTGTTTGACTGCCTTCCTCATGACTATCATAACACCAATGCTATGTAGCTTTATAAAAAACACAGAGTTTTAAAGGCTTACGTGTTCTTTACTGACCACTTGGGCTTGATCACACTGATGTGTTCGCTGTGCAATCTTAAGCAAGTGATTCATAATCTCTTTGGATTTCGGTTTGCTTGTCTGTTAAGTAGGGACAATAATAACACCTAACATTGTATTCAAATCATATACATAAACCTCTTAGAATAACAATTGCACATTATATGTTAGCAATTAGAGTCCTTTCCACATGGTAAAGGACATACTTTTCTGAAGCTTAAACTAAAAAATAAAAGACAAATGGTAGCATATACGAAGTGGAAGATACATGAATATAAACTTAATTTCCTGGAATATTTCAGGAGAGGTCATGGGATAGATTTTTACATAGAGGAATGCTTTTTTTTGTATTTTTTAGAATAAGTTTTATTAGAACTTCATAGTTTTGTATCAACATATGCAAATGTGCTCTCAGATGTTCCATTTCAGTGGTTACATTATTATAAATTGAGAACGATTACTATGAATATCCATTTTCTTTCAAAATCTATCAGCATGAATTTTACAGTTTTTAGCAAAAGCGAGTTATGCTAAGGCATTAACTCTTGAGGAACTGTTCATTCTTTTAATTTTCCCTATTCAAAAGTACTTACTGTTAACATAATAAAAAAGTTCTTAGCAATTTAGACATGTACCTATTTTGCTTTGTCTGTGTCATATTTCAGTAGAGGAAAGACACCTAGATTCCCTAAAGACTTCCTCCATTCTCAGTTATAGAGAAAGGTACACTGTTTTTGTCAATCAGACTGCTTTAACAAAATAGTATAGACTGAGTAGCTTAAACAGACACTCATTTCTTACAGTTCTGAAGGTTGGGCAGTTCAATGTCAAGATGCAACCAGATTTGATGTCTCATGACAGCTCTCTTCCTGGATTATGAATGACCACTTTCTTGCTATGTCAACACATGGTTGAAAGAGTATGTCTAATTTGGGGAAGATATGTGCAGAGCTTTACTCAGTGTCATTTAGAATAAACTAGTTTTTTTTGTATTATTTACATCTGTTTCTTTATCTACTTTGCTGATTTATCAGTTGCTGAAAGAGAGATGGCAAAATTTTCCACTGTGATTATGTATTTATCAGTTTGTCTTGGCAGTATTACTTAATATATTAACTCAATAATATATATGAGAAATATTTTAAAAAGGGAAACAATTTATGAATTTGAAGTATATACAAAAAAAGAAAGAGGAGAGAGATTAAAAAAACAACTTTGATCAATGCATTAGCATACAAGAACAAGGAAAAAAGCAAAATTGTACTGCAGGTGAAAACACAAAATGGTAGGAAAAATAAAAATATATCAGTAATCATAAATATAAATCAACTAAACATACTTATGGCATATGGAACTATGGCATATGGAAGTTCCCAGGCTAGAAGTCAAATCAGAGCTGCAGCTGCTGGCCTAAGCCACAGCCAGGGCAATGCTAGATCTGAGCTGTGTCTGTGACCTATACCACAGCTGTGGCATCACTGGATCATTAACCCACTGAGCAAGGCCAGGTATTGAATCCTCTTCCTCATGGATACTAGTAAGGTTCTTAACCTGCTGAGCAACCATGGAAACTCCTGGGTTGGTTCATTTTAGCTCAGATGATTATATTTACTGAAACTTCACCAATTTTTTTCCCAGTCTCAACTTAATAATATCTGTTGGGAGGGGAAATATCAAATGAGGAGAAGTATTTATATTTACTTCTATATAATTTAGCTGAGATTTATGAGACCTAAGCAGAAAATATTTAATCACAATCAAAATTGAAAAGCCTGTTCAGTAAAAACATATCTAAAAGGAAATTACAGGCGATATTAAGTTGAAGGTCAAATGTTTGAAATTTGGTATTAGGAATGTATGAGGAAAATAGCCCAATTAGATAACCTGTTACAATAAGACTCTTTTTTTATTTTTCTCAATGAATTTTATTACATTTGTAGTTGTACAACAATCATCTCAACCAAATTAATGAGAGTCTTTTGATTTCAGGGAAATGTCATGCTAGACTCAAGGGCAGGAGCACTTTTTAACATACAGGCATACCTTGGAGTTCCCATCGTGGCTTAGCAGAAACGAATCTGATAGTATCCATGAGGATGCAGGTTCAATCCCTGGCCTCACTCAGTGTGTTAAGCATCCGGCGTTGCCGTGAGCTGTGGTGTAGGTTGCAGATGTCACTCCGATCTAGCGTTGCTGTGGCTGTGGTGTAACAGCTCGGATTCAGCCCCTAGCCTGGGAACTTCCATATGCAGCAGGTGGGACCCTAAGAGAAAAAAACAAAACAAAAGAAAAGAGGCATACCTTGTTGCATTGCACCTCACTTTATTGTGTTTTGCATACATTATATTTTTTACAAATTGAAGATTGTGGCAACCTTGCATTGAGCAAGTCTACTGGCAACTTTTTTTCCAGTAGCATCACTTTTAAGTTAATATTGCTTTTTGCTTATGGTTTTTTTTTTTTTTTGGACATAATGCCGTTGTACAATGAATAGACTACAATAGAGTATAAACATAATTTTATATGCACTGAAAAACCTAAACTTTTATGTGATTTACCTCATTCTATTTTTTGTTTTATTGTGGTGGTCTAGAACTGAACCCTCAATATTCGAAAATAAACCTAAACTCAGGGTATATTTTATTCGTTTTCTTGAATCCAGTTGTATCTCTCTGACTTGTCTCTGAATTTTAGCAATATTGTCCAGGGCTCACAACCAGCTGTAACTGTCTATTCATCTCCATTGAACATGTTATGGAGCAGAGATTCACGCTTATTCAGAACACAACAAAAAGGCAAAACTTGGTCACAGAAATTTGTTTCTAGTCCCATTTATACACCTCCAATCAGAATGCCAGTCAGATTTAAGCTTTTTTTATTTTGTTGAGGAATAAATATTTTTTAGACTTAGTCATTAAAATATTTTTCCAAATGAGAAAGTGGCAGAATTTAGGGCAATGAAAACCATATCCCTTAAGATACATCTCATATACATGCTTTTTCTATAATAGAAAGCAAACAAATTAAATGTCTTTTTAGAAAACTGGTTGTGTGTGGGGGGGTGATAGCTGAAAACTCATTTATATTTGTGTTTCCTGATGTCAACCTGATCAGAATTTCTATCAAAAATATCGAAGCCAGTATCAAAATCAGAGAAATAGCTGCCTTTAATCGAGGGCTTTGGTGTCTAATCCTTTGAAGCATATGAGAAGCAAAGATACGCTATATGCAAAGTAAAATCCTCTGCTTTCTTTGAAAATACCAAAGGTAACTTTTAAGTGCACTTACCATTTTCATCTTTACAGATAAAATGTCTAGTAGGCAGGCTTATAGATGTTCATGGGTTTTCTCTACCACTTAAATGGTTTTTGAAATGAACAACAAAAATAGTTATCTTTTTTAAAAGTCAAATAACACTTTAAACTACCCCTATGTTATTATATACATATTTTTAACATTACAAGCCGACAGATATTATCCGCGGAAATACATCTTGTGTTTAGGTATACATCTTTAAAGCCATATTACCTAAAGTATATGTATAAAATTTATTACTGAGTACAAAAACTGACTAAATTAATAACTTGCATACTTATTCAAATAGGTACAAATATGCTACATGTCACGAATGGGCATGTTTAAACATATTAAATACCTTATGATTTCCAGAAGCTCAAAAATGTTTTATACAAATCCTTTGTTTCAAAAAGAAATGTTTATATGCAACAACGAAATCAAACTTTTCTGATGGCTATTTTTTTGGAAAAGCTATAAAATATAACAAAGGACCAAATTTAATTTTCTTGGAAAATCTTTTATTATTAATAACTTTATCCTTCAAATTGAAGAAAAGTGGCTTTTCAGAAAAAAATATACATATATACATATGCATACATACATATATGTGCACATGTGTGTATGTATATACACACACAAGTTTAGTTGTCTATGTGAGTCATGGCAGTAAAAGGACAGAGATTTCGTACCTTTACACAAGAGCTTATGGCTGATTGCTCTCTTTTAAAATGGACTTTTCCAAGCTGGGAAGATAGTATTGGCAAAAACATAGCAGCATCTTCATCAACTGGATATTGTCTAGTTATAAAAATAGATGTGATAAACACAGCTCTAGTTTCTTGATTTCTATTGATGTTCAGTAATCAGGAGGAATACAGTTACCTCTTGACATCTTATAAAGCTGAATGTTCCTACCCCTATAATCTTTGCCTTATTGAGGTGTGATTCTCAGAGGTTAGCAGGCATCAGAATCACCTGACCTGTTAAAATGCAAATTGCTGAATCCTATATCCAGAGTTTCTTACTGAGTGGATCTGAAGTGATATCAAAAATTTGCATTTCTAAGTCTCTTTCTGAATATTGCCAACTCTATTTGTCCAGGGCCCGCAATTTGAGACTCACTGAATTCCTGGATTTTATCTATGCAGGGATGTCAGAGCTCCTTAAACTTTCAAAAAGAACAGTCATGAAACTTTTAAAATAATTAGGATCTGTATTGTTAGATATGTCAGCAAGAGAACCAATCTGAGTTCTAATTCTTTTTCGAACCTCCCAGGAGATTTCAAAGCCAAGTGGTATTGATTAAATTGATAGATATTGTAATCAGTACAGGGTCCAAGAGCATAACAGAAGTTATGTTGATTTATAGGGATGCACCTAAACTAATCTTTCATTCTGCATTTATCTTTATCTACAAATATTTACTTAGTAAACATGGAGAAAAGATGGTTAAAAGTATGTCATTTACTTAAAGGTCATAATATAAATGCCCTCCAAATTTGACTGAATAGTCTCAGATGACATCTTAAAGTTTGTTTTGAAAGGGGAGGGGTAGCAAAGTATAAATGAATTAAATCATATTTCCAGTTCCTCACCTAATGTTTACGTCATTACCCCAATGACTACTTAGAAGATACTGTAAAATGTGTAGGTTTTGGGAGTTCCCACTGTGGCTCAGCAGGTTGATAGTCCAACTGGTATCAGTGGGGATGCAGGTTCAATCCCTGGCCCCATTCAGTGCGTTAAGGATCCAGCCACGTACTGAGCTGCGGTGTAGGTCCCAGAGAGAGCTTAGAACCTATGTTGCTGTGGCTGTGGTGTAGCTCAGCAGCTGTCGCTCTGATTCAACCCCCAGCCCGGGAACTTCCATATTCCATGGGTGTGGCTCTAAAAAGCAGAAAAGAAAAAAAAAAAAAAGGAGTAGGTTTTGAAAACTCTGCTTCAGTGATTCTGTTAACTGTTCAGCATCAGAAATGTGAGGCCTCTGTGTGTCAGAGGGAAGGAAAGGGCAAATTTACCAAGAGGCACCAGACCTGTTTTCTCTGTTGTCTTTGGCATTTATCAGCAGTGTCTGGTCTTGGGCAACTCTTTTAACCTCCAGCTGAACTCAGTTTTCCTATTTCTAAAATGACAATAGTAATTTCTTTCTACCACTAGATTGTTGAGAAAATCCAATTAGTTAGAGTCTTATTTTCTTATAAATAGAATTAACTGCAATCTAACATATTCAGTGCTTTAAAAAGGTCGGACGGGTGCCATGGTTAATAAGAAGAGAGTATCTTTAGGTCTCTTATCCTAAGTCAATCATGGACTCCCAATGTGGCGTGATTTTGAAAAAGTAATAGAGGCCATATCGTACAACTAATGACCATATCACCTGCTTCAAATCCTGATTTTGTTATGTGTCAATCTTTTTCCAGCTCTGTGAAATTTGCTGTTCTTTCTCCTGTGAGACAATGCCAGACTTGACAGCTTGTAGTATCATTTTTACTTTTATTTTTTGCTTTTTATGGCTGCACCCATGGCATGTGGAAGTTCACAGCACATGGAAGTTCCTAGGCTACGGGTTGAAATGGAGCTACAGCTGCTGGCCTACACCATAGCTACAGAAATGCAGCATCCTAGCCATGTCTGCGACCTATACCACAGTTCATGGCAACGCTGGATCCTTAACCCACTGAGTGAGGCCAGGTACAGAACTTGAATACTCGTGGATAATAATTGGGTTTGTTACCGCTGAGTCACAACGGTAACTCCCAGCTTGTAGTATCATTTTTATTGCTTTTTTAAAAAAAATGATGTAAATATTCAGAATAGTTATTCACTGGAAACTTCATACTGTGGAGGAATCAATCTTGTTAATACTTTTCAAATTAACATTAAAATTGTATGATTCAAGAGAGAAAGCCACATTTTCAGGGAACTACACTGTCTTCTTTTTCTCCCTATGAGTATGACTGCACTTCTTGGTTGCAAAACCCAGTATAAATATCCACATGAGGCGTGATTTCAGATTTCCTGTGTTAAATAATGTAGATATGGTAGGGACGAAATTGAAATATCTCACCAGGAAATAGAAGTGTCTTATTAAAGAGACCCTCTGTCAAGAATGACATCCTTTGTGTGCTCTTGGCCTCTGCTGATGACAAAAAAGTGGCAAGGCAGGGGCTCTGAATGGCACTGCTGAAGGTAAGGCAAAGAAATAAATGGTTTTGCAGATGAACTTGGAGCAAAGTGTCTGCTTCACTTCTTTTCTAGAATGAACAGGCTTATTACAGACAGCGTATTACTACTCTCAGATGATATTTAAAATAAATACGGTTAACTATAAATGTCAGTTTAAAAATCCTTCAATTTCTATCTATTACAACAATATTCCAATTAAAGATGAAGTCTGAGTTCTCATCCGTTCCTGTTTTCCTTTCACTTTCTGAGCTTTTGCCTTTCTCAAGCATGGGCTACAATTCTAAAGCAACATACTTCTTCCCTTGCTTTAGTCTCAGGAGAATTCAAACAGCATTGAATAGAGTAATTTCAAAACCAAACAGAAATGAATTGGAATTTGGTTTTAAGAGAACTTTCAAAGAAAAAAAAATGCACTGCCATCAGTGATTTCCATGACAATCTAATCAACATGTAATTCTCTACGACCCAAATATGTTTGATATGTCTGGGTTTTACATATAAAAAACCTGTGTTCACTTTAGCCACTCTGCAAAATCTCAAAATTTTGAGATCCATGGAGTACACAAACCGTATATTGCTTCTCAACTCAGGCAAGAAAGAATTGTCCAGGGCTTCCTTTTGTATGTTTCAAAGATGTATAAACGAGTAGATAGGAAAACAGAAGGTGCATACAGACTAAAAGATAAGAATTTCCTGTGAGAGAACTAATGAGGTGTAAAAAACATTATAGAAAATGCACGAACTTAACTAGACTTAACTTTAGCAATGGCCTTCTCTAAGGTCAGTCTGGACTGTTAGTTTCCCATCTTTCCTAAAGCTAAAGAAAATTATACGGATTATTTAAAAATGAAATCTTTACTTCAGTGTCAGGCATGCAAAAACAAGGCTGAGCACCCTGTGGTGTCCGGGACGCCCTTTATACCTCCAGATATCCAGTAAAATAGAGAATGCCTAATGGCAAACTCAAGGCCAGCTGTTAGAGGGTTTATAGCACCACATTACTTTATTTTGTGAGACTTACTGATTCTGTTCATTGAAGAATTATTCTTAAGATGTGGGGTGTCAACTAGTAACAACTATCAACTGTAGATCCCCACAAACCAAGCAGGAGAATATAGTAATAGTCATTTCTGGATAAAATACTTTAAATATAAACAAAATGGCCATTCTTTTCTTCCCTTGCAAAGATCAAGTTTGTTTTAGACACTCATATGAATATTTAAAAGAATATTTCCAATTTTGACAGTTTTTATTAGTCAATAGGTCCATTATGTATGATGATAGAATCTTTAATAGTTGACAAAATTGCTATGATAGTCTTCTACTTACAATGAATATATCAGCAGAGTGGTATTGCTGGTATAATAAAATTTTAAATGCTACAATACAAATTTTCTTAAGCAACAGCAAAATGGATTCAAAGACAAATAATCTAGACAGCTAGACAAGGCAACTGTATCTTTTATGTCTGGCTTTTTTTTTTCTCTTTCTAGGACCACACCCATGGCATATGGAAGTTCCCAGGCTAGGGGGCGAATCAAAGCTACAGCTGCTGGCCTACACCACAGCCATAGCAACGCAGGATATGATCTGCATCTGCAAACTACACCACAGCTCACGGCAATGCTGGATTCTTAACCCACTCAATGAGGCCAGGGATCGAACCTGCGTCCAAATGGATCCTAGTTAGATTGCTTTGTTAACCACTGAGCCACGAAGGGAACTCCCTCTGTCTGATTCTGATTCACTTTTCATTTCTCACATATTTAGTCCTTTTTTTTTCCCCCCTCAACTTTCTCTAAAGCTAATGGGTTTAGGTTGACACTTCTATAAAAGCTTAATGGCTTCTGTGACATTTCACGGTGTTATTTCTTTACAGAGTTCTCAGAGGGACAGAACTTTGGTGCTAGGCAAGTGTGTGTGTGTGTGTGTGTGTGTGTGTGTGTGTGTACTCAATACACACATATGTATATAAGCAAATAATATTCTTTTAGACAAATCCAGCAGTTTTAATCTACAGGTTGTACTTCAGACATTGCTTTGTGATTAAAAGAAAAAGCAATAACATGAACCTGAAACCCCAATATATTTAGTAAAAAGACATTTGAAATAGAAGATGCTAAGACATAGGAATCACTGACACAGTGTATGTGTCATTTCAGTTGTATGTGCTGCTTTTATGAAAAAGATAGAATTTTGAAACTTAATTTTCTAGTCTGCCATTAAATGTCTAGTTTCACATCTTGAACACTACTGGGCTTTATGTCAATGATGATTGTATCTTATAAATAGCTGCTTTATAGTTTCACTCTTTTCCCGAGAAGACCTCCAGTTCCTAATACCTTATTACTAGGGGGAAATATGTATAGACAACCACCTTTGTGATGAGCTTACATCACACAGTTCATGTTCTGGGATATAAGTCACATAATCTCAATAGATAAGAAAATAACTGAGTTTTCTCTTTTCTCTTCCCTACCTTCCTTCCTTCTTTCCTTCCTTTCTCCCTCCCTCTCTTCCCTCCCTTCCTTCTTTCCTTCCTTCCTTCCTTCCTTCCTTCCTTCCTTCCTTCCTTCCTTCCTTCCTTCCTTCCTTCGTTATTCAGGACCACACATATAGCTAGGGGTTGAATCTGTGCTGCAGCTGCCAGCCTATGACACAGCTACAGCCATGTGAGATCCAAGCTGCATCTGCAACCTACACAACAGCTAATAGCAATGCCGGATGCTTAACCCACTGAGTGATACCAGGGATCAAATATGCATCCTTATGGATACTAGTTGGGTTCATTACCACTGATACTTACATTCTGATATTTAAAACTACAATATGGTCAATATAGTTAACACTTTAAAAGGAAGGCTATTATCACCTTATGGAATAGGAACTAGAACAGAGCTTCCTAAACTTCATTCACCAGGGCAGCCCTTTCACAGGAATACATCATCTCAGAGATATTTGAGAGAATTTTTAAACATAGTTTATAATTTGGTGTGTTTATAATATTTTTCAGTAAAATTCAAGCCATTATATTATTAAATATTGTATTATGATAAAATAGATGGTAGTTTTAAATGCAACCCTACCCATAGTAAATGTAAACGGACTAAGCATTTCAAATAAAAGGTAAATAATAAACCAGATTAAAAAAAAAAACCCAACTATAAGACATACACTTTAAATATAAAGCAAAAATTGTCAAAAGAATTATAAAAAATATCATGCAACACCAAAGAGAAACTTAAATACCTATTTTAAAATCAGATAAAATGCTATTAGGACAAGCAGTAATAGAAGAAATAAAATGTGGCATTTAAAAAAGGTAAAAAGATTAAAAACTTCATATACAACCAATAATAAATCTTCAAAATACATGAAGAAAAGCTGGCAATACCACAGAGAAAAACAAATCCACCCATGATAAAATTAGAGATTTTAATAATGTCCTTTCAGCAACTGACAGAATCAATAGAGAAAAATAACAGTATGGATATAGAATGTTGAACAAGTACTCCCCACCAAGTTAACCTAACCGACATTTTTAGAACTCTGCACTCGAGTACAGAATATATGTTACTTTCACATGTCTTGGAACTTAGCAAAATGGAACCCTATGCTGAACCATTAACAAGCCTCAATAAAGTTAAAATATTTTTATCATATAAATATGTTCTCTATGCATACAGAATGGAATGAGAAATTAATAAAAATAAATATCTGAAAAGTTCTCAAATACAAATATTATAGGCTGTCATTGATTTTTAACAAATTTTGCAATGGAATTGAATGAGAAAAGGAATTTTTTTTTTTTTACGAAGTGCTTCTGTAACAATTAGATATTCATCTGTAAGTAATTAGACATTAACCTCTACCTCACACCATGCAGAAAAAAGTAATTAGGATAGATCACAGACAAAAATTTAAAAGATAAATTTATATAGCTTGCAGAAGAAAACATAGAAGAATGTCCTCAAAACATTGGCATAAGCAAAGATTGCCTATGCAGAAAATAGAAAGGACATTAACATTGAAGAAAAACAGTGAGTAAACCAGATTCTATCAAAATTAAAGCTTCTCATATAAATATCTTTAATAAAAGGAACTTGTAATCCATTACTAGGAGAAAACATTTTCTTTATATATGTGTATGTATATCTATATGCACATATGTATACAATCTGATAATTTGTATTCAAAATATCTAAGGAATTTGTAAAATTTAATGTAATAAAATAACAATGATGTCAGTTTAAAAGCCTATGCAAAAACTGAACAAGTACTTTATATACAAGGTATACAAATGGCCATTAAGCATAGAGAAAAACGTTTTCTTTTCCTCTTTAGTCATTAGGGGGTTGCAAACTACAAATGCAATGAAATACAACTATGTACTCACTAGGATGGCTGAGACTGGGAACCCAAAATGAGATGAGGCTGTGGAGCAAATGGAACCTCTTGTACATTGTAGGTTAGGGTGTAAAATGGTAAAACCATTTTGGAAACTGGTTTGGTAGTTTCTTGCAAGGTGATTCTATTCCTAGGTATTCACACAATAAAAATGAAAACCTATGTTCACCACAGACTTAAACAGAATGCTCAGAGCAGCTTCAGTCATACTAGCGAAAAACTGAAAACCCAGTGTCCATCAATAGGAAAATGGATAAACTACCTGTGGCATAATGATACAATAGAGCAATACTTAGTAAATAAAAAGAATAACTACTGATACACACAGCAATGGAATATCAAAAGAGCACACTGTTCTTCATCTTCCCTTCCTAAATACCTGAGTCCTGAAGCCATCAGGCAGGGCCAGATCGGGTAGGTGCCTGGCTACTTTAGAGTGGAAGGAAGGGAGCTACTTTGACCCAGAGTGGTTTGCAGAATCCAAGTGGGATGATGCAGGTGTTTTTATAGGAGGGCCCCTTTACACTAGAGCCCAAGTGGATGGGGTGGCATCCACGTAGGGGTGGGAATGTGGGTGGCAGCTCAAAAGTGGAAGGAGATTATTTTCAAGGTGGGGGTTGTTGAAGCCCAAGTAGCGATATAGGGAGGGACAAAGCTGGGGCTCATGGACGGGGTGAAATGAATGGGGCTATTGGAGGGCAGATGGCTGTGAGATTGGGACCCTGATTACAGGCAAGGGTGCTGATCAAATAAGTAAATATAAGGATAAAGGGAGACATTTCATGTCTATGAAGGGAACTTAAATCATAAAAAGGTAGGTATCATTGTGAACTCATGGTTTTCACTTACGTTTACAGATAAGTATAGAAATTCTATCTGTCTGTCTGCCTATCCATCTATCTATCTATCTATCTATCATCTACCTATCTTAAAGTATATGGTTCTCTAGAAGCAGATGCTAAGCCAGAGTATGATAGAGAAGATATTTATAAACAATCAACACCTGCAGAAGGTGGTGAGGGGTGGGGAGAGATGAGCAAAGGGAGATATCAAATTCTTCCAAATCTTTGGTCAACCTCAAGGAAAGTTTTGAAGTGTATATAACCTGTCACACTTACCTGTATTTGGCCTGAAACACTTAGGACTTTATACTCCCAAGACGATCAATCGTTACATGTGGGTTTTTTCAAGTAGGATAGGGATTTGAGCCAAGAAGCTCTCTGCAATTGAGGACAGCCCTAAAGGACCCGGGAGCTGAAGTCTGTCTTCTGAGTGTGCTCCCAGCAATACCCATCTCTAGGTCCACCACACACACACACACACACACACACACACACACATATGCATGAACACGCACCCCCCCCACACACACACTCCCCAGCTCTGACCACTGAGTGGGTCTGGGACCAATTACATATCAAATACAATGAACAGACCTAAATATCATTCTCCATTAAAAGAATCCAGGGTTTCTTGGGGTTATGGCTGAGGAGAAGGAAAGTTACAAGACTGGAAGAGAGTTGGAAGATTTAAGAGGCTTGATATCTAAGTAATACAGATTTTAGGAGGGGAAAAGGGAATAAATGGAATAAAGGCTATAATGAATACCTAGTATCTTTGATCTGAAAAAAATACTCAGACATAAATCATGTCCAGTCAGGACTGATAAGAAAAGGCACCTACCAAATTCCAAGAATTAGTCAACCAAGTCTCAGTCAATCAACACAAAGAATAAATAACAACAAAAGGAATAAAGCAAAAATAAAATTTTAAATTTTCTGTCAGTAAAAAGTAAATTACAAAAGAAACATAATTCATCGAATGATGAGCTTTATGCCACTGGAAACTGGAAAACAGTGGAACGATGTCTATAGAGAAAAAAATGTGTATACTTAGAGACCATCATTTCATCTATAATGCTTGTTACGAAAGAGTTTTGTTTCAGTGTGACTGATATATTTGGAAACATTTGGAAAATATGAATTTTGAGGGATTTTATGTTCTATGTCCTCAATAAAATTATTAGGTGAAAGCAGAAATCCTGTTAGCTGATCCCAGGAATACATAAGGTGCCCACATGTACATACCACAAACATTTACCAGCTACCTCAGTTCATTGCAGGTATTATCCTACATGGTTGTGTTTTGTTATACTTTTCTTGTTTGTAAACTTTTCTACATGTATTGAAAAAATAACACAGTCCACATCTCAAATGTGTTTCAGCATCCTGGTTCAAAATGTCAAGCACCGGAGTTCCCGTTGTGGCTCAGTGGTTAACGAATCCTACTAGGAACCATCAGGTTGCAAGATCAATCCCTGGCCTCGCTCAATGGGTTAAGGATCTAGCGTTGCCTTGAGCTGTGGTGTAGGTCGCAGATGCGACTCTGGTCCTGCATTGCTATGGCTCTGATATAGGCCAGCGGCTACAGCTCCAATTAGACTCCTAGCCTGGGAAACTCCATATGCCACAGTTATGGCCCTAAGTAAGACCAAAACAAAAACAAAACAAACAAACAAACAAAAAAAACCAAAAAAGCCAAGCATTGCAGGTGATAAGTAAATCGCTAACACTGTGTTTATACGTGAAAGGGACAAAGTCAAATCTTGCACTTGTAGTGGTTTCAAATGCCCCTATAGTTTTGAAGCTCTTAGCCATACAGTGAAGCTGCTGGTTCAAGAGAGTCACAGCAGCAAAAAAAAAAAAAAAAAAAAAAAAGGTTCGACAGTAATACAGTCATTAAAGAAGACTCTAACATTGGATCAAATATTTAAATCAGATAACATTTTGATAAAATAAAATATTATAAGCATGAGCCTTAAAGGAGTTATAAGTGAAAAACAGCTTTCTGCACCAAGACTTAAGGCTATACAAGATGACTTAGCTGCCATGTTTGGTGCTCAGAACCATGACCCACATCCATCCACAGCTGATGTTACAAACTTCTTTCCAATTTCAGATCACCCTCCTTCCATAACTATATAATAACTGAGAAACAAAAGTTCTTCCAACACTCACCTCCACAGAAGACCTCAAAAACTTTAAATTTTTTAAGAAGGTAAAGTGTCATATTTGCTATAGTAATTATGCATTTTAAATCTTTGTTGTGGGTAAAACTATGCTACTATTTTGACAGGTTCTTGTCTGTCTGTATTTAGTTTGTCACTGATGAAAATGGTGTTTTGCCCAGCATCATTTTTCCATAAGCCCTGTAGTTTTTATTGCCCAATTATGCATAGCATAGTGATTTGGGGGAATGCATATAGCATTATAGCAGAACTGATTGTGTATACATATATGCACACTGCAATCATCTGTATACCTATAAAATTTGCATGTGATCTTACAAGCACAAAAAATTAGGTCCAGAAAATAGCTAGATACAGGTGCTTCAATTAGGTAATACACTGTCCTAATTTTATTCGTTTCATGCTTTCAGATTTTTAAACAATTATCTATAAAGTAAAACAAATGAAGCAGTTTTCATTATGAAAAACAAAGGAACAAATGCAGGGAAATTTTGGGTTGTTCCGGCAGCAATTTCTTATCTCCTAGGAAAGGAGAAAACACCATTATGGGAGCAGCTTAGCATAGTTTAAAAGCACAATCAGATGGTATTTAAGAGCAGAAGCATACAGTTTGGGACAGCAGTGGGATCCCACAGCACTAGACAGCACACACATTCTGAAATGTAATGAAGACCCAGCCTTATTACTATACGGCATTATTCTACTTAGTGTAGAAATTTCATGAAAAAGTTATAAGGGTATGTGGGAGGATGTGCTCAGGACTGTCAGAATAATTTATTGGTACATACACTATTTTATTTCTCACTGAATTTTATCTTTCCACCCACCCCCACACTTGTCACAAGCTATATCTGAGCACCTCTCCTCAGAAGAGGTCTGTTTTATTAAACCCCAAAGTCAAAGTTTTTCGGAAGACACTTCTCGGCCTGGCTTGCTTTTCTGCAGTCTGCTATTTGAAGGTTGTTCCAAGTCCTTTTGTAAACAACAAGAAGAGAGAGCAGGAAGGCTTTAGAGGTTAGAGTGGTCTTAGGAGGGGTGAGGACATCCAGTCTTACTGTCTTTGCGGTTGGAGAGACTTAGAGAACCTGGGGTCACGTTGTGCCTGGTTAAATGGACCCTAGATTCTTAGCCTCAACCAAGGCTCCTGTGCCTCAGTTATGATCGAGAAAACCAGCCTACGGAGGTCTTGACCAATGACAATGTTAGGGGTGACATAAACAGAGTGGAAGTTAGAGGCCCTAGTCTTACCCACAAGTCAAGCAGCTTTGTAACACCAAAAATAAGAGTAGCCTACCACAACATCATTGCGGTTGCCACTTCTTTCTCTGCCTGCTGAACTGCCTTAGTGTGTTTTCATTCTTATCCATCTCTCCATGTTCTGCCTCTCAGTCTCTGTCACTGCCTCCACCACTTCTTTTCTGTCTTCTGTGAGTCCAGATGTCAAGATCATAGCTAGAGTGCAACAGAAGTTTCTATGCCCCCAATTCTGATCTTTAATACACAAGGGCCTGGTGAAGGACAGAAAAATCATGTACCTCAGACCTGACCTAGGTTTTGTCAGCTCATGATGGGTGGGGAAGAGCAGTAAGTTACAGACAGTAAGGAATAAAGAATTCTAGAATCTGATAGGCCCATCCAAGGATATATACAGCGAAAGATGGTAATATGCACTTAATCAATTAGCACTTGCCCTGAAATCATTATCTACAGTTAAAACATATCTGTGAACTACATGGGAAGAATCCTAGGCTATCTGTAGTGTGTCTCCATTTTAAGACAATAATGGTATAGCACAGGGAATTCTACCCAATATTCTGGGATAATCCACACAAGTAAAGAATCTGAAAAGGAATGGATGTGTATATACATATAACTGAGTCACTGCTGTATGGCAGAAATTATCGCAACATTGTAAATCAACTCTACTTCAATAAAACTTTAAAAAAATGAAAAAGGAAAATACAATGATGGTACCACTAGCTATCTTTCACCAAGAAAATCTGTATTTGCTCATCAGTTCACTGGGATGCCAGAAGTGCCCAGGAATAAGTGCTATGCCTCATCAGATGAAAGGAATAAGCATACCTTGCACAAGGTTTTAGAAAAAAGCTTTCGCAAAAAGCTGAATGGCCTAGCTTACTCGCAAAGGAAGTTACCTAACATAGTCTTCTCTAGTAGCTGTGAAATTTATGTGAGTCTAAGGGAAAAAGAACATAGCATACACATTACAACCAATATTCTATTCTACATTACTAAGCTTGAAACATATTCCTCTGCCAGGGAAAATGTAGTTACTGCACTTTGCAAATTCTATATGACATATATCATCACACAGTTTGTTAAAAGCAACACACGGAGCAATATGTTTACTTTCCAATTCTAAAAGTCTCTTCATTTCTCTGAGATCAGGAAAAGGATAGTGTGGCAGACATCTCATAAAATTTAGAAGTAATACTCAAAAGCCTATCAAATCAGTAAATATTTTCTTCACCCTAGATAGGTGTTTTCATTAGGTATAGTTCTGTAGCTTTCTGGAAGATACTTTATCTTGGGGGAAAATAATATATCATTTGTTGCCTGGAACAATTGGCATCAAAGTAAGTGTAAATCTTTGTGTTCTTTAGGATAACCTGAAGAAGGAAACAAATTATCTTATTATTAGTTTTGAGGAAACAGTTTGAGCAAAACAGTGACTACAATCTGGGAAGCAAGGGATGGGTCTTTACAAAACTTTATTTTCTGGAAATGGTACTACCAGATGCCTTTTAATTGAATATTAAGATAATAGCTATATTTATTATATTGCTATATAATAACTTTATTTTCCAATAATTCTGAATATGAAATAAACCATAGTCAGACTTCAGGTACATGAAACATTTTTGGTTTATTTGCCCTTTCTTTTTCAGAAGTTTCGTTTCCTTAAAACTTTCTCAATTCTAACCATCATAATGACCTTCAAATCTCTTGATGACCTTCAATATGCCCAGATATCTACATTCCATGTCACACTTCCAAAGAGGCTAATTTTCAGTTCTCTGTCTTGATTCAGCATTAATCATCCCAGCTACGTGAGCTGACAGCTGTTAATAAAGGTGTGATACCACATAAAAATTTTTCCAGCTTACTAAGTTTCCTTATTAATAGAAAATTATTTAAGACACAAAGACTTTGTAATAACAGAACTTAACATGATGGGAGAGGAAATCCTGGATGTCCATTACTTGCCCTTTTCTTTTTTTTTTCAGGGGAGGGCAGGGCAAGTAGCTGGGGGGGGGAGCTGCATCTCAACGTCCACATGCAAGTCCTTAGTACTTCCACTGCATGCCCCTGTCAAAACTAGCAATAACTGGAGGAAAATATTTAGTTTTAGAAAACCTCATAAAATTAAGATTTATATCAGTGGATGAGGTTATTTCTCTAAGTTTACTTCAGTGAAATATAAATGGACATGAAATGACAGGAAGGTCTAAACATCACATAAAACAAATTTGCTGCCCTACAGTAAACTTTGAAAAAGAGAGATGAAATTGTATTTGCATAATTTTAAAAGCTTTGGTCTCTTCATTTGTGGTTTTCTTCTATCTTCCTAATCTTCTACACTATTGATTGAATTATAATAAATAAAAGGTAGAAAAAAATTTGGTAGAAAAAATACATTAGCAAAATGTATATCGATAGCCTTATTGTTTTGCAATTAATTAAGTGCACTAACGATATTAAAATATATTAAGTACTAGTTTGCTAGTTTGGTGAGAAAATTTGGTATCCTTATAAACAAAATAATTTCAATAAAATAACTGCATATTAGTTATGGATCTAGGATAAAAGCAGTATAATACAAATTATTTTGAATTATTGATTTGTCTATCCATTTATTTATTGGCAATTGAACAAATATGCCGAATTTCTAACTTAACTACCAATTCCAAGCTGTATCACATAGGGAAGGTAAAACCAAACTCTTTTTTTTATTAATACATTGATAAATTGGTCTCTCAAACATCTTCATGTATAAAATATTTGTTACTCAAATATGCTTATCTATAATCTCATTACAACTTACTAAATATTGTTGATATTGGTAGAATCTTTGCCATATTAATCCAAAATGCAAAACAGCAAAAATGAAATTGATATAGAATATCCAAGTGCATGAAAGGAGGAGGCAAGATAACACACATTTCTTGACTGCCTGTCAGCCAGTTTACACTCATGTAATGGATTCATCTTAGTAGTCGATAAAGTTAAATATTATCTAAATTTTAAAGCTAAAGTAAGATAGCCTCCATGAGGTTGTAGAATTTGTCCATGGCCTCACAGTTATTGATTATTGGAGCCAAAATTCGCAGTAGTTTCTGTGTGTGTTCTTTTAATTGCAACCAGAGAAATACTATAACACTTAAAATAAGCTGACCTGTATTTACATAAGGAAAGGAGAAGAGAATGGATAATATCCTCAACATATTTTTAAACGAATTTTTCTAGAGAGATCATGGGATAACACATCTATTAGCAGACCATCTTCACTTTGCAAGAATTTAAGTCATTGGCAGGCACTTACGCCTCCCTTTAATCAAACACCATCAACTTTCCAACTTGGTCTCCAAAAGCCAGCCCTCACAAAAGCACACGCCAGCCACAAACACAGCTTCCTGCTTTGGAGGCATTCTCTACACCACCCTGAAGTCATTATTGTATTCCCTTTGCCTCCTCTGCCTCAAAGGTCCGATTATTCTGACCACCAGCAGGCAACCTCACACTGTTTTTTTGTGATGTGTATTCCATGTTCGTTCCAGAATGAAACACTTCTAAATCCTTGCCTCCAAGACTATAGACATAATCCTTAGATATGTGTTTAGCTGAATCCTTCACTTTGAAGTTCTTTCTCAAATGTCACCTTCTTACTGAGGACGATCTCAACCAACCTATTTAATATTGAACATCCCCTCCCTCCCTCCCTCAGTTCCCCTGACTCTACTTCTCTGTATATTTTGTACTGTATTCCTAACCAGCTTCATAATTAACTTATTGTGGTTGTGCCCTCCCCAATGGCAGGTGTGAATAAACAGACCCTAACCAAACCTGGGTGAAAACTGCATTCTCTCCTTCCCTAGATGCTCACGTGAGCTGAGACTAAGCCACCCTCGGGCTGGTGGATACAACAGAGCACATAAAAATCCAGCAGCTCTATAGTGATCATTGTTATAGGGAAACACCAGAGCCCATCATTCTGCAGAGAAGAGCAGAGCTGAGAGACCAAGTTGGAAGACAGAAGAAAGACAGAACAAGAGAGGCACGGAGGAACTGACAAAAAAGTAGTCAGTTCCTGACATTTAAAAATAAAACTGATTTTTTGAGAGGCTCAGATTAAATCCCATGCTTTGAGAATGGGCCTTAATTCATCTGTTTATCTCAATGTTTTGCTTAAGTTCTCTCTCCTAGTTTTATGTGAAAACAAGGGCATCTCAGCTAATAAAAATAATTCCAATTTTTTTTCTAGGTAATTTACCATTAGTTGTAGAAATGTCCATTTCTCACAGACTGTAAACACACTACAAGGACCATCTCCCATTAAATTTTTTATTCCCAAGAGTGCCAGGCATTGGTTGGTCAATGATTAGACTTTACTAAGTCTAGCTCTGGATACGATTTTCTTGAATTAGTATTTTTTGGTGGGGGGGGTTGCACCCACCGTATATGGAAGTTCCCCAGTCAGGGATTGAATTTGAGCCGCAGTTACAACACATGCCACAGCTGTGACAATGCTGGATTCTTAACCCAGTGTGCCACAGCAGGAACTAGAGTTTTTAAGTGAATAGCCTGGACTTGAAGATGTTAAGAAACACTAAATGTAGCACAGTTGGTGTACACAGGAATAGCTTTTGACTTACAATTTCTCCTCAATGACATGAACAAAAAATTTTGGCATTATAGATTGCTTATTAATATTTGAAATTTGCTGAAATAAATTTTTTGTAAACTATTGATTGAGCACCTAACTTGTATGATATAGGCCTAAATACTTGATACACAGTTTCATGTAACCATCAAAACCACCACCCAGTGTGAAGTGGTACCTCACTGTAATTTTGATTTGCATTTCTCTAATAATTAGTGATGTTGAGCATCATCTTTTCACGTGCCTACTGGCCATTTGTATCTCTTCTTTGGAGAAATGTCTATTTAGGCCTTCCAGGCATTTTTTGACTGGGTTGCTTATTCTTCTGTTATTGAGTTGTATGCATTGGCACAACACTGTCAATTAACTCTACTTCAATTAAAACAAATTTAAAGTGAAAACAAAAATAACACCGCCTACCTCAAATAGTTTCGTTTCTGTCTTACGTTTCCTTGTTGGTATTTGATGGCATAAGACACAGAAACCAAGTTAATTTTGTCATTCCCTTGAATGTTTCTACTACTCAAGCTCAGAGACAATGTCATCCAGAGTTTAGGGGACAGCCTTTAGAGCTGGATTGCCTGAATTTGTATCTCACCTCTGCCACTTAAAGCTGTGTGACCTTAAGTTACTCCCCACTCAACACTTCCCTTTACTATTCTCCAAATTGGCTTGATAACAAAGGCACTCAATTCAGATGGTTGCAACAAAATTTAACAAATTGTAATATGCTTAGAACAACCTTAACACATAAGTGTTACATGAGTATTTACTGATTTAAAAAAAAAAAATTCATATCAACTTAAAAAAAATCTTGTTTTCTTATACAGCACCTGGTAAAAGGTGATAATAATAATACATACATACATACTATTATCAATTGCTTACTACATGATGGGAATTGGTCTAAGAACTAATTTCATCTTACTCAATTCTTATGACAAATTAACAAGATACTTTTCCATTAGTACGGCATGTTTGGAAAAGTTCAGGAGTTTTGCCTAACAGATTTCTTTTTATTCTTCCCAATAATGCTAAAATGATGATGATAATGATAATAATATTTAATAATAAGTAATTTTAAAAATGCTTATTAATCTAAATGTTTTAAAAAGAATCATTACAACAATCCTATGAAGCAGTTGCTCTTCTTTTTCCATTTTTTATCAGTAAAAAGACTGACAAAATGGAAAACTTAAGTATGATACAACTATGGTCTTTAATCATAATGCCTGTTGAATTAATTTGTTAATGGGAATGAAAGTACATCTATTTATCTCTTAGCAGAACATAATACCCAGTGAAATTAGTTTTATTTATTTTTTGTGATTAAAATACAAAAACCACAAGATTTTAACTTTAACAGAATTCCAAGTTCAACAAAAATACATATCTAGTACACATTTTGAATCAGATTCTTGAAGTTCATCAGCAAGTGCCACTAATAACATTCTCATGAATGCAATTACTTGTTCTTCGCTGTACGTGTTCCCCCACTGAAGGCAAGTGCCTGGATGCCAAATAAAATTTCTATGTTTTCAACAGACTGAAGATAACAATTTTATTAAAATTTGGTATTCATCATAATGTACTACCACTCTGGGTTTTCTAAGAATAGGTTGACTCTCAGAAGTTAATTTCAGCAGTTTAGTTAAAACTCAGAGACAGAGACTTTTCTTATATTTTTTATACTGAGACGGGAAGGTACATATATGGATCATTAAGTGTTAGTACTAGACATTCATGAAAAACATGAACTAAAGTTAGCACAACTGGGAGTTCCCTTTGTGGCTCAGTGGTTAACGAATCCGACTAGGAACCATGAGGTTGCAGGTTCGATCCCTGGCCTCGCTCAGTGGGTTAAGGATCTGGCGTTGCTGTGAGCTGTGGTGTAGGTTGCAGACACGGCTCGGATCCCACATTTCTGTGGCTGTGGTGAAGGCTGGCAGCTACAGCTCCTGTTAGACCCCTAGCCTGGGAACCTCCATATACCGCAGGTGCGGCTCTAGATAAAAAAAGGCTAAAAGACAAAAAAAAATAAATAAAGTTAGCACAACTGGAATGAGTCTTGTATATTGTTTCTTTAGTGAAACCTCACCCTTTTACAAACATTAAATACAAAAATCAATACTGATATTTGAAATATCAACATTTTACTGTATATAACCATCATACACAACTGTTCTTTCTTTTATTTAAACTTAGTGTTGCTCCCTTAAAAGACATTCTAACTTAAAACATATTTCACACGAAGTATAGGCTTTAATTGGACAATACCATAAGACGACATGGCATTTAATTAATGCTAATTTGCAAGGAACAGCTTAATATGGTAGCAGTAACATTGAAAATTCAACAAGAAAGGAAGTTTTCTTTCTTCCTTTTATACTATAAAGCATAGTTTTCCAAGACGCTATTACAGCTGTTCACATTTACACATCAAACAACAAAATGGTACTGAGATATATAAAGAGTACTAGGAGGCATCTCGGGAGTGATGTACAAAACTCTGGTTGTGAGACTGCACTAGAGCACAAGACTCAGAAAACATTAACTCAAATAGACAAAATTAAGCTAGGATCTAGCCTGTGAATAAAAACAACATGGTCTTATATCTATGTGTAAGGAGAGAAAGTTCTGCCCTACATCATAAAAGAAAACATATTGTTTCTAATATTAGATAAATAAGTATAAGAAGTAAATCGAAACAGAAAGAAAATCTCAAAAAATCCAAAAAGTAAAACCACAAAAGCTACAGTCTCTGACATAAATGTAGTTAAACTAGGAGTTAGAAACAAAGGGATAGAAAGTGAAGACTAAAATTTCGGGCAAACAAACTTTAAAAATAATTGGCTTTCTTTTTGGCATTTGGGATATTCAAGAAACAAAGTCTGCAATTATTGTATATTTAGAAATGAACAATATGGGAGGTACTACATATAGAATATGTACACATTACTACATACGAAAAATGCATGACCTAAAATTTAAGTATAAAAGAAAACAGGGAGTTCCCGTAGTGGCTCAGTGGTTAATGAATCCGACTAGGAACCATGAGATTGTGGGTTTGATCGCTGGCCTTGCTCAGTGGGTTAAGGATCCAGCGTTGCTATGAGTTGTGGTGTAGGTTGCAGACGCGGCTCAGATCCCGTGTTGCTGTGGCTGTGGCATAGGCCAGCAGCTACAGCTCCTCTTAGACCCCTAGCCTGGGAACCTCCATATGCAGCGGGTGCGGCCCTAGATAAGGCAAAAAGACAAAAAAAAAAAAAAAATAAATAAAAGAAAAGAAAAGAAAAAAGTATAAAATTGACATAATTATTCTTTAAGATAAAAAATCAACAATAAAATTGTAGAAAGAAAAAGTTGATAAGAAGAAAAGTAATTTAATAAGTTGAAAACAATAGGAGTTCCCATCGTGACTAAGCAGAAATGAATCTGACTAGCAACCATGAGGTTGCGGGTTCAATCCCTGGCCTTGCTCAGTGGGTTAAGGATCCGGCATTGCCATGAGCTGTGGTGCAGGTTGCAGATGTGGCTTGGATCCCGCGTTGCTGTGGCTCTGGTGTAGGCTGGCAGCTGTAGCTCTGATTAGACCCCCTAGCCTGGGAACCTCCGCATGTCATGGGTGCGACCCTAAAATAATGACTAAATAAATAAATAAATAAATAAATAAAATAGAACAAAAAAAGAACTTTATCAATAAACTATACTCTTCAAAATAATTCATGAAATAAAACTTGTTTGTTTGACAAAGATCACAAAAAGCATGGAAATTAGAAATCACATTAATAATGAAAATTTCTATAATACTAGATTGGGAGGTAATGTAAAACATCATAGAAGGAAAGAATTTATACACATTTGAAAATAATCATTTTTATGTAGGTATTTAAATAAATATGAATTTAATGGACCTAGATTTAGAAAACAGATAAATTATTAACGCTCAGTGAAAATGGTAGATAACCTAAATATTTTAACAATCAAATAATTAAAAAACTACTCCATTTAATTAGTGCCACATATTTGTTTAAAATATACATAATTCTTATATTTTTTAAAACATTAGAACTTAAAAAAATTGAAACCTCACAATCAATATTCTGGTAACAAAATGAATAGAGAAAGTAAGAAGACTATGGATTAAACTCACTTTTTTGCAAAATGGATGAATAAAATATTAATAAACAGGATTTAACTAAGTACCAAAATAAAGATACATCATGAGCTTGGAGACTTCATCCAAGAAATGAAAAGATTACTCAATATTAGGATAATTAATATAATACTATAATATGTTAAATAGAAAAAATATGACCTTAATGTGTGATGAAAAGTCATTTGATCAAATTCAATAGCTATCACTAATTTTTTTTAAAGTTTAGGAAGTTAGAAATACAAGGATAGGCCAATAACCTGATGAGGAATTTACCTGAACCATATTCTTAACATCAAAACAGAACCAAAGCAAAGATATTTATCATTATTTTCAACATTTGTAATGCAAGTTCCACCCAACCCGATGGTAAAAGAAAAAAGATAATCTTAGAATCTGGAGGTAACACTGAGTTCTTATAAAATCTGTGCAAACTGAGAAATTCTGAAAACAAATGTATATTCTATAATGTGATAAATGCAAGCTAAATGTGCAAAAGGCAGTAGCTTACATGCCAAGGATAATCAGCTTTTGAAAGTGATGGGAAAAAGAATCTACTCAACGTATCACCAAAATGACAGAACACTTAGAAGTAAGCCTAAAGGAAAGTACACAATCTACAAAAGTATCTCATAAAACTTTACTAAAGAATACACATCCTGGTGCAGTGGAAACGAATCCAACTAGGAACCATGAAGTTGCAGGTTTGATCCCTGGCTTTGGTCAGTGGGTTAAGGATCCGGCATTGCCATGAGCTGTTGGTGTAGGTTGCAGATGCAGCTCAGATCTGGCATTGCTGTGGCTGTGGCATAGGCCAGCAGGTATAGTTCCTACTAGACTCCTAGCCTGGGAATCTCCATATGCTGCAGGTGAGTCCCTAAAAAAAAAAAAAAGAAAAAGAAAAAGAAAAAAGAAAAAAAAACACACATACCAAAGAAACTGAATAGGGAAGTATAACATGTTATAACTTGCAACAAAATTTATTATACATTTATATTTGTTATAATTTGTAACAAAATCAGCTAATTTTGACGTTCACATAGATGAGAAAATAAATAATAGCTAAGGAACACTGCCAAAAATTCACAATAAGGAGAAACATGCTTCATCAAAAGTCTATAAAGGTCTTACAATTAAAATAGTTTAATCCTAAGAGAGAAATAAAGAAATGCAATAGAGAGGTTACAAAGAGACAAATACATAGACCAATGTTATTTAAAATCTTACTATAACTTACAAACTATTTAAGAAGTGAAAAGATACCGAAAAAATGATTAAGGAAAAGGATATATGTCTCAGAAATATATAAAAATATATGAAGAATTCATTTATAAGCTAATGATAAAAAAATAAAGCTAAACAAAAGTGGATTTTCAAGAATAGATGAAGAAAGATGGAAGGCATGTGCTTTTCCTACCTGTGATGTTAAATTTAGATCACCTAGTATCATTGAAATTAAACTTAAATTTTGGAACTATGTGGCTAGGATTTACCTAAAATCCATTCTTTCTATCTTTATAACTAATGGAACTTTTATTATTAGTCAGGGATTGCATCATATCCAGCAAAATGTCAACATGTCTCAGTATCCTACATAACTAAGTATGTATGACTCTATGTTATGACTCATCACAGAGCAGTGATGGGTCCCTTTCTAGTTCTGGCTCCCTGGAACTCAGGTACCCTGGCTGAAGTGCCCAGCAGTTCAGGAACAATGGAACAGGAAGACACAAGGCATGTGGGGTCCAGGTGAATCCTGGATGTAATCCAACAGCACTGGACCCCCAATCTCTGTACTTCTTTTCCATGGGAAAATAACTTAATGCATGTTGAAGCCAATGTTGGTTTTGGTTTTCTGTCCTGGACAGTCAATCCTAAAAACAAATTATATGAAGTACAAGGAATTTTGAAAGGACTGAAGATAACGATTTAAATATGAGGGTTCCTATTGGCTACAGAATTGTGGCGATTGATAGACATGCAACAACCCCCCTGCCCCCGGCCCAAAACTGTTAGCTAGAACTCTCTCAACATACACTCATAACATCAGAAAATGCAAAGGAACAGTGGTAGAAGCTCGGAGGGGTTTGGGATGGATGAGATCTGAGGGACAGGTTAAGAAAAAAAAGGGCTTTTGAAATTGTAATTTTCTGTATAATCTTACATGTGACCCTTTTTTACTGTTGCTAGCTTAAAAAAAAAACTTAAAATATTCTCAGAACAAGAGACTGACGGTTAGATAAGCATCCGAACCCAAATGTCAGACATGCAACAGGGAGCCTCTCAGATTAGCAGCCTCATTTTCCCCTCTGCCTCCACTACCTCCACTGACTCCACTGCCCATGGCACATGCTATCTGCACACAGGGCTTGCATCATTTCTGAACATGCCTTGTGTTGTCACCCTTCCATTTATCTGTGGCTGAGAGTTTACTCTTGGAATGTCTGTCTCCGTTTCACCTCGAGATATTTCTCAACATTCTTTCAGGGTCTGATCTAGTTGTTTATTCCTTTAGGGCAAGTTAATTGATTGCTCATCCTCTTGCTTTTTCTTCTCTTAACATAAAATTCGTGGTTAACAGATTTATATGTTCTTCAGTGTAACACTTGCAGTGTACTCTAGAAGCTGTTTGCTTGTATATCTGCCCTCCCCATCCCACTACACATACACGGCTAAGAGTGCTTCAAGAGCATGGATACAAGAGTATTGGACACAGACTGAAGTGCACTAGCTAAGAAAGAAGAAATAGGGTGTGGTAACGAGAAGATCAGAAGAAATAGGGAGTGGTAATGAGAAGAAAATCAAACAGGTCAGAAGGTTCATCCACTAGTTCAGCTCTTCTCAAAGGTAGAAATTTATAAGAAGTTTAAAAGTGGGACTTAGGAAAATAAGTTTATTATATCCTTTTTTTAGATTCCACATATAGGTGATCTCATATGATGTTTGTCTTTCACTGCCTAACTTAGTATGATAATTTCTAAGTCCATCCATGTTGCTGCAAATGGCATTATTTCATTCTTTTTATGGCTAAGTAATATTCCATTGTATATATGTACCACATCTACTTTATCTATTCCTCTATCAATAGACATTTAGGCTACTTCCATGTCTTATATATTGTAAACAGTGCTGCAATGAACATTGGGGTGTAGGTATCTTTTCAAATTTATGGTTACCAAAGGGGACAGAGTTCGGGGGAGGGATGGACTGGGCTTTGGGACTGGCATATTTACACTGAGGTATATGGTATGACTGCCCAATGGGGTCTGCTGTACAGCAGAGGGAACTTTCCCCAATATTCTGTGATAATCTATATGGTAAAAGAATCTGAGGAGTTCCCATCATGGTGCAGCAGAAACTAATTCGACTAGGAACCATGAGGTTGTGGGTTAGATTCCTGGCCTCACTCAGTGGGTTTAAGGATCCAGTGTTGC
>PVHT020000140.1:4176962-4226757 GCA_004024745.2 Catagonus wagneri | reverse complement strand
GGGGGGGGAAGCAACCCTTAGATAAAATCTTGCCTTCACTTCTCATTTTCTTGGAAAGAGAACTGACTTGCTCAAGTTCTAAAACCTAAAAAAGTACTGATGTAAAACTAGAATACACTTCTTAGTAAGAAGAGCTTTCCTGTATACTTTTGTTCTCTCAAAATTTATTTATTTATTTTATTTTTAGGCCACCCCATGGCAATGGATTTCTAGGGCCAGGGATCAGATCTGAGTTGCAGGCGCAATCTATGGTGCAGCTGCGGTAAAGGTGGATCCTTAACCCACTGGGCCAGGTCAGGGATCAAACCCATGTCCCAGTGCTCCCAAGTCTCCGCTGATCCTGTTGCACCACAGCAGGAACTCCTCTCAAAATTTAAAGTATACCCTTCTGAGAGGTTCCATGGTCTTTTATGAACTTCACTATTTTAAACCATTGCGATATATAAAAGTCATTTGGATTTGCAAAAGAACTTACTACCATAAAAAATAATGTACTTTAATTAATGATAATTAATTGCATATATATAATAAAACAATACAAAGTAAGAGTCTGAATTTTATAGTTCTTTCTTTGATGCATCCTCAGAACTCATAAGAACTTGGCAGATACTAGGTATCCAATGGATGTTTTTGAATGAATATGAGCATGAATGATGTAGTATGTCATATTCAGAAACAACTATGATTATATACTATGGCCAGGAAAATTAATTACATAATATTGTACTTAATGTATGTTGAAGTTTTCTCCTAAGAAGGTAGACTCATTAACAGCAACATGAACTGTTGCCGCGGCATATGGGTGCAAATGCTGGTGCCAACATCTGTAAACTCTTTAAACTGGGGCCATTACAATGCCAAGCCCTGAAGTGAGCACACCTACCTATTCTGTCTTATCTCAGTCTGTCTCTGGGCAAACAACTCGCTTAAAATGAGAAGACCTAGTAATACGTCCCAAGGAAAGAGTTAAGTTCTGGGTTAGTTGATTTGCTATTCCTCTGATGACATCCATTTGTATATGTATGTTCCTCTGAATTAGTTTTCTTTTCATTAGCCAAGAGAAATTGTCACTATACCCCAAGCAAGTTGAGTGACATATCTTATATGAGATAATTTATAAATATTTTCTTTTTTGAAACGGAAACACTGTTAGTTCAATTGTCAACTGATTTAGCAGTCCAATCTACACTGATATATTATCTTACATTCATGTGTAATGCTGTTTGGTTTGCATTCGTGTTTTGTTTTTACATATATGAAAACAGATTTTTTGTCTTTTTTTTAATTTTAGGGCCACACACATGGTCTATGGAAGTTCCCAGGCTAGGGGTTGAATCAGAGCTGTAGTTGCCAGCCTGTACCACAGCCACAGTGGGATCCAAGCCCCGTCTGTGGCCTACATTACAGCCGATGGCAATGCCAGATTCTTAACCCACTGAGTAAGGCCAGGGATCGAACCTACATCCTCAGGGATACTAGTCGGGTTCACTACTGCTAAGCCATGAGGGGAACTCTCGCAAAATATTTTTGTACTTTCCTTTAGAAAGTTAAAAACATGGTTTACTTCAATACATCTCAATAATTCTACAGTAGTTTTAGCATCATAAAATGTGATTACTAGTCAAAAGCTTAAACATCAAAAAGGCACTGATATATAGGATTACTAAATTTAACAGTGAGAAATACTACCAATATATACTGCCCACACTAATGAATATACCTGAATCAACTCAGCACCACACATTTAGAATTGTAACTTCCTGGGCCACTGTATCCATATTACTGCCATATGGACTGTTTTTATAATACAGAAAATGGCCAAATAGATTGCAATGCTTCTATAGCAGAGCCTGATTTTGGCATTTTTAATACTGTTTTTTCTGCATGCTGAATAAATGGCCAAGTCCATTATAAGAAAATAAAATTATGAGAAACACAATTAAACTTTTAAGTTTTAAAAACCCAGCTGACTTTAAAATGTCTTTTCAGTTATCTTACCAAAGGAGGCAATAACCCTAAGGCACTGTTCACAACTACACTGTTAATTAGCATTCACATTTGACTTTAGGCTAGGGGAAAAAAAAAAACTCTATGAATTGATGCAGTATGCAATTTGCACTGTCCTGTTCAATAGTTTGAGGGGAATTCTTGATGTCAACATTGATTCTGATCTGTATTTCTGTAGTTCTTCATACATCAAAACACTGAAATAAAAAAGCGAACCAAAAAAAATAAATTGGAAGAACTCCTTAATAATTCAGTGAGTTTCCGAGTGCTCTTTGATTTCCTACTGTGTGCCAAGCAAAAAGGAAAATAACAAATAGAAGGCATAGTCCTTAATATCCAGGAAACTCTTTCCATTTAATTAGTAAGAATAAAATAACCATAGAGTAACCTACTAGCATACCTATATGTGTTTCTGTGTATGTGTGTGTGTGTGTATGTGTGTGTGTGTGTGTACACACACAACCCAAGATGAATCTTTTGGAAATGTAACTATACTTTCCCAAGTCCAGAGATCATGGTGGTATTCATCTACCTGGGAGGGCTCAGATGTTGAAAGAGAAAGGAAGAATGAATGAATATTCCACTGCTGATGCTAATATACATAATTCCCACTGCCTTCCCCATCAATTACTTTATCAAGAGCCCAACCCAAGGCGTCTAGCTTATGGGTCTACTCTAACTGCGAAAGGATATTCAAGGCAGAGGAAAGCCAATCATTTTCTGACTAAAGGGATTTAGGAAATGATGAGGTGAAAGAGAGAAGGGGAGAAAGAGGGGGATAGGGAGGGGGAGAGAGGAGGAGAGGGAGAGAGAGAAAGAAAGAGAGATAAAGAAGAGCAAGGAACAGATAGAATAGAGAGAGAGAAAAGGCCAAGATCAGACACAAAAGACAGTGAAACATGTTGGTTGGGAACACCCTAGAAGTGGAGGATTGATTACCCTCCTGCCTATTCTACAGTTATTTGGAACTCAGGCTCTCTTCTACCACTATCAGTAGATGGGTGACCCAACATGGTCGGGAAGAGGAAAACCGAACCTACCAGCGGTAGCTTTCCTGAGGCTCCACCTTCTATCCCAGTGGGGCTTTATGGGGAAATAAAAACAGTTGAAAAGGCAGGCTCTGGACCAGGAAGGTGTAGCACAGACTGAGACTGACACCCACCATACAAAGATCTGTCCTTGCTGAGCTCTGAGTCCCCAGGCCGAGGTTGAGTCATGGAAGTTTCTATCTGATAAAGTAGTCCTTGACTTCAACTGCAAAGGCCAATGGGTCAGGCATCAGCCTGGTGGACAGGTGCATAAACCCTAGGGACAAGACGAGGTGGATGTATTAGGGCCCAAGACCTGAGCTTTTCACTGCTGTGAGAGGCAGTGTGAGATTGTACTCAAAAATCATACTGCTAGTGGACGGATTGGGGAAACAAAGACAGAATTCAAGCCTGGGTCATCTGACCATGAGTCCTGCTGTTTTTACTTATACTTCCTCTTTCAAAAAAATAAACTCTTTCTCTTCACTTCCTTTTGTGTTCATGACCTTCTCACTCAAATTCTTAGGCATTGCTACAATCTAACTAATCATATTATGGGCAGCGGATGAACAGTAAAAAGGGGAAAAGTATGGGTTTGCAGAAGATACTGAGCTGAATTTGAAGCCACAATCTAAACTGTGGCTAATTTCTACCTATGGCAGAATACCATGTTCTACCTGTGAGCCCTTAACCAAATATAACTTTAGGTTCATTATCTATGACTAGGTGTATTAGCAGTACCTCTTGCATGTACTGTAAATGAGATACTGTGGGTAGCAGTGCACACAGAAAGGGCTAAGACATGTTCACTGTTGCTGCTGAGAAAAAAAGAAGTTTAATATCTTCTGGTATCACAGACACTGAAAAGTAGGGTCCAGCTTAAGTCTTCCCCATCTCAGCCAAACTTGCTCCTTTGCTATTTCCAACCACTGGGTTTCCTCTTCTAATCTGCATTTCCCCCCAAAATTTGCCATCAACCTCTTCACCGTATCTCCAAATCTCTTTGATCTCTTATGAGAGAACAAACAATATTTTGTCTGCAAATCTCCACACCACTGACTGGACATAATCTCTTCTTTCTTTGAATGACTGTGCTTCATGACCAGTGACTCATTCACGGCATTCATCACTTCCTACCTTGCAGTTCTGCATGAATGCTGCCTTAGAGGTGCCTATATAAATGAAGCACTTCTCTTATAAGATAGTAAGTACATGAGGGCAGAAACCATGCACCCACTCAAACATTCTCTGTGAATTCAAAGCACATGACCTTGCATCCAGCCAACTATCAAGTTACTTACTGCATAGGCTGGCGCCACTGTGTTCTTTTACCCTTCCCCACACACCTACTAATTTAGTTTTTTAACTGAAACAAGATGGAATAGGAAATATAAAAGTAAAAAGAAATTCTTCATCATTGACTTTGATATGATTTTTTTTTAAATGAGAAACTTTGACTTTTTACCTGAGAAGCACCTTGATAAGGTACAGAGATCTGAGAAATGGAGAACCAGACAGCATGGGTTATAAAATAATTCTTGCTACTAACTACCTTTATGACTGTGGACTAGTCACCCAAACTTGACCGAACTGATCGCTTCAAAGGTGCCTCCTTCCTCCAACATTCTAGGGCACTGTGATTCTATACATTTAAGGTTCTTTTAATTCTCTAAGATACATATAACTTTTCAGTTTTAAAAAGCACGAATCTTTGTAATGAGACATCTTATTGGTTTTGTTTACACTGTTATTGGCCTGGCATTTAAAGTATAGTGCCTCCTGTGATACAGGACACAATCCCCAAAGTCACAGTCCGTAGCTCAGTACAATGAAAAATACTGTTTTAATTGGGGATTGGCCACATCTACAGCACTAACCTTAATGAGATAGCAAAGTACAGGAACTCTACGTACCTTGCAAATACATACACACCTTGGCTTGCAGATTTCCTAATCCGGAGTGACAGTATTGACTTTAACTACTGTCTGTCAACTTTCACAGTCCTGAAGCAATAGGAAACAGTTTAATAAGAATAGCCTACAAGTTCTCAGCCTATAGTCAAAGATCAAGCCAACAATTTTGCAACTCCTTCTCAACTGCAATATTTATTTATTGTAAATTTATTATTATCATTGACTAAATAACCCATTTTCATCTCTTATTTCATGACAACCCTTCCTTTAGGTCTTTACAAATAAAAATGCTAATATCTATGAAATGCTTTAAACTGGTGTACTTACTTTACCTGAGGAACAACAGACCTTTATCTCACAAACCTGACATGCTCACTTCAATGATATGGTTAAGACCAAACCCACTCTTTTCTTCCTCATAAACCCATGCTTTTTGTAAAGATTATATTTGCAATGTCACCTTTTCCTTTTTTCTAATTTTGAATTATGTCATGTATATTTCCCATGTAGATCTCTCCATACTTCATGCTGTTCTTAAGAGAAATACAAAATCCATTCCTAGCCTCCAAGACTATGTGTTTTGGACCTACACCTAGTTCTACAGCATCATCTCACTCAATGACCTGTTCACCCACCGTCAACTCATCTCTCGTCACACCAAACCATTTTGGTGGCACAAATACCCCACAGTGAGCTACTGGCTGGAAAGTTATGAGGTCCCAAAGAGAGAAGAAAAGATGTCTAGAAATATGTAAAATCATACATTTTGGGGAGAACATCTAGGACCAGCTCTATTGAGAGTGACACATCACAGGTCATTGCTAACACCTCAGGTCATCAGATGACTTTGCTCTGCACACTCTCTTGCTCTGCCTCAACATATTGCTTCATTGATTGGCTCTTGAACTTGGAGACAAGAGTTTGCTCCCTTGGTATAGGGAGTCCCACCATGGTACAGAAAGGAGAGGTATTATTGCCAACACAACTCTCAACAGATGATACAAAATGAATTCTTAGAGTTCCCACTGTGACTCAGTGGTAACAAACTGATTTAGTATCCACAAGGACACAGGTTTGATCTCTGGTCCCGCTCAGTGGGTTAAGGATCTGGCGTTGCTGTGAGCTGTGGTGTAGGACACAGACACAGACTGGATCCTGGGTTGCTATGGCTGTGGTGTAGGCCAACAGCTGCAGCTCCAGTTCGACCCCTAGGCTGCAGATTTCCTTATGCCCTGGGTGCAGCCATAAAAAGAAAAGAAAAAAAGAAAAAAAAGAATCCTTTACTGGCATTTACTTCTCATTTGTCCACTGAGGCGTTTTCAGAGGACTGTGTCTTCAGTGGATGTTCTGTTTTATTTATTTATTTGCATTTTAAAACATAGAAGGCTCACTCATGTCTGGATAACATCGGCTGATGCAGCAGATAAAGCAGTACTGAAAAGCCTGCCTTTCTAGTGAAATTGTACTGAGCAACAATGTCCCCTTCACTTTGGTACAACACAGTTGGAAAAATGGCCAATATTTACTGAGTACCCAGTATTATTCAAAGTGCATTATGAGGCATCACCTCATTAAATTCTCAAAATAACCCTCAATGAAGGAGTAGGGGAAAGAGTCTCCTCATTTTACAATTACAATAAAGCAAGACATAGAGAAGTTAAGCACATTTTCCAAAGAGATAGAGATTCACACTGCTGCATAAGGTGTATTTTTGTGTTTTCTACTTTTGTGGGCTGCTTTTATAGTCCATCTTTGTAAAATAAAATCTTGTGCTATTTAACCTCTAAGTATCTGACCCACAAAGGGAGAATGCAAGGATTATTCAAGCAAATGGCTGTCATTTGTCCTCTGGGCTTTGACAGGACTCGTGGGTACAGGGTTAGCCTTTTTTTCCTTCAATCTTTTGTTTACTATTTGTACTAATACAAAGTGACAAAAAAGGGTGGGAAGTCGTGCTATTTTTAACCACTTAGATTATTTTATTATTATTATTTTTTGCTTTTTAGGGCTGCATCTGTGGTACATGAAAGTTTCCAGATTAAGGGTCGAAGCAGAGCTTCAGCTGACAGTCTACACTATAGCCACAGCAATGCCAGATTCAAGCCACAACTGTGAACTACACTGCAGTTCACAGTAACACTAGGTCCTTAAACCAGTGAGTAAGACCAGAGATTGAGCCTGCATCCTTATGGATAACTAGTCGGGTTTGTAACATGCTGAGCCACAATGGGAACTTCTAAATTATAAACCCAATATTCACTTATTCCTAAAAAAGAAAAAATTACTTTTGATTAACCATTTTGAATTACTTGTTTCTTTTGGAGTGTTAAAGGAATGAGGTTAGGCCCAAGATAGAGTCACTCATGCAAAATTCCTTGTCAGCAAAACTCAGGAGGCTAGCCTCTGTCCTTTCAGAAAAGGAAGGCCTGGGACAGCCAGTCAGAACCCGCTTACTCAGCACAAGCTACCTGACTTGCTCTGAGAATTCACCCTGCTGTTTGTAAGGGAAGTGATCCAGCTTTGACTAACCAACACATGCTAGGGATAACTTCCTTCTTCCTGCTGGTGTTGCTGTATAAAGCCCTCTGGAATTGCATAGCTCTTTGGAGCTCCTTTCTACCTGCTAGACTGGATGTGCAATGTATGATTCACTGAAAAAAGCCAGTATGACCTTTCAGACTTATTCAGCTGGAATTTGTTCTTTAAAAGGAGGAACACAACCATGTAATTAAATACATTTATTTAATCCATTGGTAGATTTAACAGGAATGTCATAAACAACATTCAAGGTCTAAGGGTATTTTTTTTTTCAACTTTGCTGAGATATTTTTAAATAAAGGTTAGTGTATCTGTGATGAGTCACTTAGCTCAAGACCTGAGGAGGCAGCCAATACATATTTACCAGGAATGATACAACAGTATCTTAACTGTTTTGTTTTAATCGCTAGAAACAGAATACCTCTGGGGAAGTGGTTCCAAAAATGAAAACAAACTTGTCAATATCCCAAGTTTTCGGTTCATCTTACAACAGTAAAAATGTACTATGTTATAGAGTTTATTTTTAGAGAGAATTTATTTTAATTTTCTAGATGAATATATAGAATATTTTAAGAAGACAGGTCCCTCATATTTTAAAATTCGTGTTACTACACTTTTGGGGAAATTTATGTTTTGAAGAATCAGATTATCTGTGGATTTATGAGAGGGAATACACAATTAGAAAACGTCAAGTTTCTATTCTCATGTGATAATAGAGAATTTTAATTTTAAATATTGTGAAATTATATAAACATTTTTAATTATAATACTTGTGTTATTTAGAATAGAAAATGTAGATGGAAAAGTTTAAAATATGTATGATTTATGACATGGCTATACTTCCAGCTTCTAGTAACAGTCAAGATACTTTAAAAAATGTATATTAACTACTTTCATTTAAAATGGGTTCTAGTGGTAGTTTAGTGTTTTTACATACTTTTACTTCATGAGTGTGAGAAAAGCAAGGGTAGTTTAAAGAGATAATGAAGAGAAAAAAAAAACAAAAACAAAAGTCCAAAACTCCAGTATTTTCTTTCACCTTTAGTCTGACCTGGACTACATTATGTTCAAAAACAAAAGCAAACTAGAAATAACAGCAAAATTTAGTATCATTCCAAAACAACACAATCTGGCTACAGCATAATAACTTTAGTAATGTAATTAATTCTCCCCTCAAGATCCAGGTCAGAACTCATGGGTTGGTTCTGTCTTCTCATCTCTGTGTGTTCCTTCCCTGAATATTCTTGATTCTCCTCCAAATCTGGGATACTAGTTACTCTCTGCAAAACACCATCCATATCTTCACCAAACACTTTTGTATTCTGACTTTAGCTGCTCTTACTCTACAGTTATTTTCTGGTGATTATACTCTTCACTGATCCTCCTTTGGAGAACTCATTAATCCACTCAATCATTTATAAACTCAGTAAGCACCTCTTCCGTGCTAACCTTATTTTTTCCTTTATTTATTTTTTATTACTTAATGAATTTTATTACATTTATAGGTGTACAACAATCATCACAACCAAGTTTTTATAGCATTTCCATCCCAAACCCTCAATGCATCCCCCCATCCCTCAACCTGTCTCATTTGGAAACCATAAGTTTTTCAAAGTCTGTGAGTAGTATCTGTTCTGCAAAGAAGTTCATTGTGTCCTTTTTTTAGATTCCACATTTAAGTGATAGCATTTGATGTTGGTGTCTCATTGCCTGACTTGACTTAGTATGATAATTTCTAGGTCCATCCATGTTGCTGCAAATGCTGTTATTTCTTTCCTTTTAATGGCTGAGTAATATTCCACTGTATATAAGTACCACATCTTCTTTCTTCACTCCTTTGATGAGTGGTTCCTTTCCCTTAATATCACTATCATGTATTATTTCTACAACAAATTCAGCCTTTTTTTTCATTCTTTATTTTCCTGCATGTGAATATCTCCCCAACTCAACTGAAAGTTTCTTTTAAGCAGGAAACTCAAAAGGAAGAATACACTTCTTTTCTATCTCCCATTTCGTAAAGTATAACAGTAGACAGAGTACTTACAGAGTACTTACCCTTTTATTGACATAATTAATTTCAATGAAAAAGCCTTTTGTGCCACAGAAATAGAGTGCTGCTTCTGAGTGAGAAGCAAATTTGCCCTTTTCTTCTGAGGAATTACTCACTTACTCTTAACACACTGAAGTCACAAATAACCATGGGTATCCTTTTTAGTTTATTAAAATTGATCATGTTCACTTGCAATTGTTAGAAATAGCCTTAAAATAGCAAGATAGCCTTGATTTCAATATATGTTTAGATTTAATTATAAGAAATAAAGGTGAAATTATGTGAGAACACATGCTGAGCCCATCCTTGAAGACTGGCATGGAGAAATCAACACATTAACAAGAAGAAATTAATAGCACTTTTGCCATTTCAATTTCATTCTACTGCTTTTCTAATGAAAATTCACCTAAACACAAAGTACCTTACTAATTATCTAATCACAGCAGGAAAATAATGAATGTAAACTGTCTTGTGAACTATGCTCAGAACTTCCACATGTTCAGTTCCTCCCTAAGACATTCTCCCTAAAAAACTCTAAATATCAATGTAATTTTTTTCCTCCTACCATTTTTGAGATAGCTAAAATTGTTTTTTTTTGATTAGTGAAATTTTTGGATCCTATGCTCTCCGTTTTTTTGCTAGTTTAATTCAAGATTGATAGTGTATCATTATAAGATGTTGAAGCCAATGAGAAGAAATGTTAAGTTCAACTAATAAACACAGAATTCACCACTGGTTGACACACATGAATTTTCAGGAGATCGTAGAAGTTACAGTTGCTAGTTGAAAGTGTGTTAGGAATATGTTATTTGTTCAGCAATACTTGAACTTGGAAGTAGAAGGAAGATGTTACTTAGAGAAAAGCATGAAGGAATGGCTGATTCTCCCAACAAGGTATATTCCCGCTGAGTCTTATTTCTTTAGCCATCAACAATAAGTGATTCTCCCCTTAATAACTTAGGCAATTATTTAACTCTTTCTTTGATAACAATGTACCTCACAGCCACAGTAATAAGATAGAATTGTTCCAGACAATTTGTATAAAGATAAATCTATTTTATGTTTCTTTCTCTTTTTTCTAGCAATGATAATGGCCCTTGCAATCAGGAGTACTATATAGACTAAATTGGTTGCGAGATACTAACATTTGCTCTAATATTTTCAAATGAACTTAAGATGGTAGGCCTCAGTGAATTCACCCCAAAAATGTTTAAAAAGCAAATGCTAAGATCTTATAGTTGAAACTAGAAGTATTTAAATAATAACGGTTATTAGAAGCAAAAGATTAGAAATAGGTAAACCTATTGTCCTCCTAGATTAATGTATCTTTTCCTTATGCACATAAGCAAAATTTGAAAAATCTTTCAGAAACTATGGAATGATTAGAAAAGAGTTGAAAAAAAATAGTTTGAACCTAAAAATTAAAAAAAGAAATGATGTGCACTAGGAGCCAAGTGCTATACAAGTAACATCAATTCTTTTAAGGATTTGATTGATGGGTTGGTTTATCAGGGGACCACCAGAGATAATCTTGATTTCAGCTGGGTTTTGACAGGTCATCTAGTCCTATTCTTATAGAGAAACTATGAAGTTGTGAATTAGGTAATTTTAAGTTGTGTAGGACTGAATGTTCACTAGACCATTGATTGCTAATCTGATTAGTGGATTGTTGCCATTTTATATGGATTATTTCCAAGGACATAAGACCAGGCAACATTTTATTTTATTTTATTTTATTTTTGCTTTATAGGGCTGCACCCGTGGCATATGGAGGTTCCCAGGCTAGGGGTCCAGTCAGAGCTATAGCTGCCGGCCTAGGCCACAGCCACAGCAACATCAGATCTGAGCCTCGTCTGCGATCTACACCACAGCTCAGGGCAACGCCAGATCCTTAACCCACTGAGCGAGGCCAGGGATCAAACGCGCAACCTCATGGTTCCTAGTCGGATTCATTTCTGCTGTGCCACGACGGGAACTCCTAGGCAACATCATAAATAAAAGACTTAGCAAAAGGCACAGAAAATTTATTTTACAAATGTGAAGATCACGTTAAAAATATTTAAACTTATTTCCCTGCTATGTAGACCTAAGCTAATGAAATGAAATTTAAGTGGAGTAATTACTAAGTTCTAAATTTAGGTTTAAAAATTCAATCAAACAAATAGAAGCAAAGGATTCCTGAGATTGCAGTGATTCAGATGAAAAATATCTGAACACATTTTAACAAATTGTAACATAAAACAGTGATACAAAAACTGCTTTAAGGTAAATATAAAAATGAATAAGCATAAACAAAAGCTAAACATAGATTTAGTCAGAATAATATAAGTGGACTGTTCATATTCTGCACTAGTCAGACCACCTTTGTGGCACTGTTTCCTCTCCACATATTCACTTCTTGTTCATTTAATGTGATAAGCACTTTTCATATGCAAGGTGAAATATCATTAAAAAAATCCACCTGAACCATTTTAAGACAACTGACAGCTGACGACTTCCAGGAGGAAAGCAATTAAAATGATGAGGATTCTAAAATCCGTGTCACATAAATAGTTAATGAAAACGGAGATATTTTCACTGACAAGGAGAATAGCCATAAAGAAAAAAAAAACTGTTCATTTTGCAGGGCTACCAAAAAATATGGTTTATGTCATCTCATCGTGTAGAACCAAGGCCAACAAGTAACAATTACTGAAAGGCAAATAAGAGACCAAGAGAACAAAGAATTTTCTAGTAATTTGCCGTGTTCAGCGATAGAAGAGCCACCTTTGTAAATGTCTCCATTTCCCAATGACATGCACCGTAAAAGTGTAGGGTGTTCTTATCCCAGGTTAGGGACAGCAGGACGGAGTCAGTAACTGCCTTGACATTATGAATCTAGAAAACTGCATTCAAGGAAGCTACACGATAGATATCACATTGCGTAGATATCCTGGCATATTTTAAAACATCCTGTTTTTCCAGGCACCTATCACTTTCACTTTCTTCCATTTACAGATTTAGCCCCAACTCTCCAAGCCTCAGGGTCCTTTTCTGCCTGTTATTCCTTGTTCCACCTTCAGGGAAACTAACTATTTATATACTCTGGGTTCCTGAGAGATTTTTTCTCTCTGAGTTTCAATATAACTATTTAGCTTCAGGTTGAATTCTCCGGAGCTGCCTCTGACTAGCCTCATCTATTCTCTAGGCACATAACATCTCATTATGCTCTTCTGAACTCAGCCTCCATTTCCAAACAGCACATGGGCTTTCCTTGGTCCTCTTTCCTGAATTTGCTTTTATGGATTTTCTAGGAATGAGTACCTCAGCCATTTCAACATAGCTCAATTTATCTATTGACTCTACCGTTTTCTCTAAATCCTAGGATTCTTAGTAACATGCCCTCTCATTTTCTTTTCTGTGGACCTTCAAGGCATTCAGTTTCTCGTTAGGGTTCAAGATCTCTCTCAGCAGAATAACCAACATTGCCTTTTCAACTTTAGCTCACCAGGTGTCACATTGAAGACAAAAGAAAATATCTTTAAAACTGGCTAAGATCAAAGGATGAGAAAGTGTTGAAACCAATATAAAATTTAAATTAATAACAGAATAGTCATTAGTGAGTTCAGTGTAAATAATTTGGGGGGTAAGAAGATTAAAAATCCAGATTTGATATAATGAAGACTAGGGCTACAGATGAACTAACGGAAAGAGTGTTTTTAAACAGGAAAATAAAATGCAGAGTATAGTGTTTGGAAAGGAGAAGACATCATTAAATTAGGATTAAGGATGTGTTTCAGTACTGAATAGAGGGCATTTGATAAGAGAAACTCGTTCGGGAAGAAAAAAAGATTATCATGTTGTGTATAGAGGAAAGGTTTTTTAGGTAGTTTATCTAATTTAAACTATACTTATGGGAATAAAACTAATACCTTGCCTTTCCTGTACCAGGAGCAAATCATATACAAGAAATCAGACAAAGATGCACACACCCTTATTCGTGTTGTACCCTGAGATAAATAGAACAACCAAAGAGTAAACTCTTTACCCTGAAGCACTAAAATAAGTGCTAATTCTTCAGGCTAAACACTGGCCTGTGTATTGCTCACTCCCTAACAAAAACAGCTTCATCCCTGACCTGCAATCCTGACAATCCTGATAACTGAAGTTATGTGACTTTTGTGAACCTGGGTCCACGTGAAGCAAAATATATATAAATATTTATATACCCACTACAAATAGACTATTTTAACCTTGACCATTTTATAATCTCTGTTTTGTTTTTCCTTTAAGTATACATTGTATTTTTTCAAAACAATTTATTGGCAAGAAAGCATTCTAAAGCCAAAACTTTTTGGAAAGCTTCTTGCAAATAAATTAGCATTCTCCTCTAAAAGACTCTTCCCTTCTCTGGTCTTCCTTTGCTATTAAGGTAGATATTACAACTTCTTATACAGATGAGGAAACTCAGGCTATGGAGGTGCTACAGTTTAATCACAAATACACAAACGAAAAAAAATAGAATTAGTATGTATATAAAAGTCTAACTCTGTATGAATTATCTATTACTGAGTAGCAAATTATTCCAAAACTCAGCAGTTTAAAATAAGAGATATTTATTATCTCGCAGTTTTTGAGGGTTAAGGCATCAGCATGAATAAGTGCCAAGTGCCTCTGGCTTCGGGTCTCTTAAAAGGCTGAAATCAAGTTGTTGGCCAGGACTGTAGTTATTAGAAGGGTTGAATGGGGGGTAGTGGTAGATGAATGCACTTTTAAGCACATTCACATGACTTTTAGCCGGCTGCCAAGAGTGACATTACGTTTGCCATAGACAGTACTTTGACACACGGGACTGTATTTAGAGCTTCCTACAACATGGCAGCTTGCTTTACTCAGAGGAAGCAAGGGGAGAAGCTATCAGAGGATGCATAAGAAAGATGCCAAGGTGTTTCTGAAACCTATTGGCAAAAGTGATAACCCATTTTATCTCCTACATTATATTTTCTATAAGGAAGTTACTAAATCCAGCCTGCATTCAAGGGGAAGGAACATACCTTTAGAATATAGAGGGGTAAAGATCATAATGGACCATTTTAGAGTCTGCCTGCCAGAGACTACAAAGTCTTTTCTCTACACATGGAGAACCCAAACTTCTTTGCTACAGCATATGGAAGTTCCCAGGACAGGCAGAGAATCCAACCACAGCTGCGACCTATGCCACAGCTGCAGTAAAACCAGATTTTTAAGCTGCTGCACCACAATGGAACTTCCTGCTTCTATTAAAATCATAAGCAATTACAGAAATACTGATGCAAAAATGTTTTCCTCAATGAATATTTGGTTAAATTTAACCAAAGAAAACCCAGCATTTAGTGTGAATACAGCCACTTACTTAAATGCATTTTTTTCATCACAACATTACAAGTAAACATTCAAATATCTTAGAGTAGTTTGAGGTACTAGGTCATTGAAAAATAATGAGGCTTCTGCAAAAAGCTTGATGAATGCATAAGATTCATATTTTTAAATGGATTAGAGATCTGTGGAAGCAATGAACATTTAATAAACTAAAATTCCAGGGAGGAGAATATTCCTTTGATGACTGAAAATTTTCAGTCATTTTTTTGTTTCTTTTCCCCTTTGGAGGCCTATGCCAATTCAGGGTGCAGGCTGAATTGAGTTGCTCAGGAGAAACTGAGAGTAAAGAGAAACTGAACAAGATTTTAATAGAAGTGAAGGGTTGATGAGCCAGGTTGAAAATTTGAGGAGACTCAAATATATAGCTCAAATTTTTGGAATCTGGTGCTGCACACAGGTATGGAGCTAGATAGAAAACTTCAAATATCCAGAAAGAAAAATCTCCCATTGTGTGGTGGTGCCTAGGCAGCAAAGATGGGCCCAGAGGGTCCTGTTTCAAGCAAGGTGACTGCCTTCCCTTCAAGAGTTTTAAATATACCTAAAATGAGACAATGAGTAGAAAGGCTGGAACATTTGCAGGGAAGAAGTGTGTTTCCCTTTTTTTAAATGGTAAGGAAAATGACTTCCGTAAGGTAAAGACATGAAAGGCTGAAAGTAATAGGATGGGAAGAGCTATACCATAACAACACTAACCCAAATACAATTTCTACGGCTATACTAATGTCAGCCAAAGTAGAGTTTAGAAGAAAGATTGAGAGACTTTTTATAATGAAAAAGAGATGACAATACATCAAGAATATATACTCATTACTGGATATCAAGATCTATCATAAACCTGTGTTAGCTAAAAAAGTACATTAATGGCACATAAAACTGACCATGGAATAGAAATGAGATTCTAAAAACATACCATTTACAGCCATCTAGTTTATGATAGAATGACTCTTTAGCATAGTAAGGAAAGGATGGTCTTTTAGTAAATAATGTTGAGACAACTGGACACAAGTACCAAGCCAAAAATCAAATGCAAAACTGTGCATGTAAATATTATAGGCAAAATGGTAGAGATTTTTATAAAAAGTGCATAAGCATACCTTTGTGACCTTGGCACAGAGATCTCTTAAACTGGAAATTACATAAAAAGCACTTATTTAATAAAAGTAAAATAAATGATAATCTGACTAAACATAATTATTGACTTCTATTAGTAAAAAGAGAATGAAAATACAAGTCACTGAAAAAAAATATTAAGAAAGTACTCACATACAGAATGCACAAGGATACGTGCTATAAATCAATAAGAAGATGACAGACAACTCAATGGGCACAATTCTTGAACTGACACTTCATGAGAGATGATACTAAGTGGCCAGTAAACTTGAAAAAGTGCTCACTTTCATAAGTATATGCTAACTAAAACCAGAAGATACAACAGCATACCAGAATAGTAAACATTTTTAAATTATAGAAAACACCAAGTGTTTGTCAAGGATATGGATGCATCGGAACCCCACACACTGCTGCCATAGGTATACACTGGTAAACTATTCTGGAAAACCATATGGCAGTATCCAATAAAGCTGAACACGTGCATATTCTATGATCCAGTAATCCTATGCTTAATAAATATACCCAAAGAAATGCACATGGATGCTCACCAAAAGTTATATACTAGGGTATTTATTAGAGCAGCACTATGTGCAAGAGCGTCATACTGAAAACTATCCAAATGTCCTTCAACAGTGAGAAAAAAAAGTGTGAATCTCAAAAAAGATGAATGATGGACTCTACACATAAAACAGTATAAACTAAGGATTTCATTATGAAAAGTAATAAAAGTGATGAAATGAACCAAACTATTAAAAATTACAAGTGGGTGCCCTTCTGAGGAGAGAAGTAATGTGAAAATGAGCATGAGGGGACTTTGGGGGTGCTGGTGAGTTTACGCTCTTGATCTGGGGGCTGGTTGCATGAATGATTTCAGTTAAATGAAAGCTTAGTAAACTATGTATTTTGAGAGTTGCATTTTTCTTTATGTAAATTGCACTTCAAAAAATAAAGGACAAACATTACACTGCACATGTATACACAATACCACATATTCCTTCCAAATCCAGTGACAAGATATTCTGGTTGATGTGTACAATCCCTTGCTCCCTTTGCTTCCCAGATTAGAAATCCAAGGCTGACAATACCCAATATATTAGAAATTGGAGTTGATTTTTTAAATTAAAAGGTTAAAACAGTGAGTAGATCAAAAACCCAGAATTTTAGGCTATTATAGTCTGTAGAGGAAGAAGCTCTCATAGTATGTGTGGGGCTGCGGAGACTGCAGGCAGGTAGCTCCCTTCTTTGATCCATAATACATAAAAAGTTAAATAAAGAAAGGTCTGAGTAACAAACAAAATAATTTTAATCACTTACTAGCTAAAGTTAAGTCTTTAATGGCCAAGTTTTATAGAGAACCGTTTAGGAAAATAAAAACCAACCCGTTCAATACTAATTAATTCCTTCTTAAAACAACGGCAGTATTTCAATGGAACATTAAAGCATTAATGAAAATATATGCAAGATTTACATGAACAGTACATTAATTCATTCAGATTTGGTGCTAACACAAAATAAATTCATAAAGTTGCATATTTGAAATGCATTGTTACCCAAGCATATTTTGTAACATAAAATAATTTCCATCCTTTTAAAGCACTTTGTTATATATTAGCTGTCATGCATTTAGTAAGAAAAAATATAAGATTAATGTGCCCATTCTAAAAGAGTGGCCTGTTTCACAGCAAGCTATGTTATATCTTTTGGCTATTCAGGAAAAAAATCAGATTAACTTATTATTAATTTGTATAATACATAGAAACTCCCAGTCTCCTATTAAAGATACAATAAAAAGAGTAAAGATAAGACTTATATTAGAGCAAATATTCTATTGCAGTTTTCATGTATCACTCTAACCAGCCCTACAATTTTTTTCTTCTGATTCATTGCCAGTTCTATCTGACATTAAAATACACACACTTTAATACTTTCAGAGCAAATGTTTGCATCTTAGTAGAACTCAGGCTAGGTGATAATCAGTATGGAGTTTTCAAACAATCAAAAACAATTTAATGTTGGAATATAATTGTTCAAACTATTTAAAACTTTCTAATACTAATACAATATATCAAGAGAAATAATATTTTACTTTCATGGAAAAAAATAGAAGGGTGCGTACTCTACAGATTTTTATTATGAGTGAGTGGATATGGCTGGACAGTATATGACAATTCAAACAGAATGTAATTTCTTGAGTCACATTAATGGTAAACAGACACTAAAGCAATGGTTTACTCCAAAAAATACAATGATCAGGTTAGAGATAATTTCTGAAATACCAAAGGAAAGTTTCACATTTGCTATTGTTGTGCTACAAACATTAGCAAAAATTATTACAAGTTTATAGAGAACACTTACACTCAGATACTTTAAGTGAATTGCCTGTGTGAGTGATTCTGACACCTAGCCATTCCCATAAATGTGGAATTACAAGAATTTCTATTTCTATACTTAAACTAAACCAGAAATAAAATGGAATATTGAGACAGATGTAAAGACCATAAATATGATAAACATTTACATTTCCTAAATTAAAGAACCTTCAAATATAAAAATGGATATTCATTCAAGGTGCAAGTCTACAGATGCTTTTATTTTTGAAATGATTCAGAAAACACCTCAAATGTTTTTTAGTTATTGGGAGGTGAGGTATAAACAAGCCAACACACAAACTTACATAGTGTCATTCACTGGTTCATTTATTTACATATTCATTCTAGTAGATGTAATGCAGGTGGAGTAGATCAGAACACATCGCCCTAAATACACTGTTTTGTAAAAAGGATTTCTCAGAGCTGAAAGCAATTGAGAAAAAGCAGGCACGAAAGAGTTCTCTATCCTTCCTTTATCTGCCTAAAGGCAGGGCATAAATTTCCCTTATAAAGATGTCTCCTTCTCCCATACCAGAAAGAAAATAACCTTTATCATTGGAGAGATGGCACAGAGGTGAGTCTGCATAAACAAACCTTATGAAATGATCCTTACCTACCTTTAGTTTCCCCCCCATATTTTCTAGTGATCTTCCCACAGTTTATCAGCCATAGAAGCCCCAACACGCTTTTCTTTATCTAGTCAATTTACACAATTTATTACTCTTTGTTAAAATGGTATGTATGTCCCAGAGGCTGCTTCTTTGGGCTTTTCTTTTCCATGAAACCCCCATAAAATTCAAAATAGTAATAAAACTTGTTAGCCTTTTCTCCTATGAATCTTTGGTCAGTTTATTTTTTATTTATTTATTTATATTGCTTTTTTTTTTTTTTTTAGGACTTCATGCATGGCATATGGAGGTCCCCAGGCTAGGGGTCAAATTGGAGCTACAGTTCCTGGCCTACACCACAGCCACAGCAATGCAGGATCTGAGATGCATCTATGACCTACACCACAGCTCACAGAATTCCCAGATCCTTAACCCACTGAGCGAGGCCAGGTATCAAACCTGCAACTTATTGCTCCTAGTCAGATTCATGTCCACTGCACCTCAACGGGAACTCCCTTTTGTCAGTTTAATTCATAGGTCCAACAAACTGAATCTAAAAATTACACATTATATAAATGTGGATAAACACCCTCATGTTGGGTTTATAAGAATGAGGTTGTTAAAATGAGAAAGTGAACTAATGGACAAACTACTCAAAAAACAATTTGAGGATTTTAATGTAAAGAATATGGTTTAGAAGAAAAATCCTATGTAAAGTCATTTCGATTCTTAAATAGTCAAATTTAATTGAAGCAGAAAATATTCCAGTGTAAAACATAAAGCAAAGAGTTTGTTGCTAAATATTCTGCTCTGAAATGGAGACTATTAAAGAATAAGTTGTTGTTTCATATTCTATCCACATGTTATAATGGTGAATCCTGGCAGGACCCTGTAGAATTCTCCCAGGTACAAAGTCTTTTTGTGTCCATTTCTTATTTGCAGGAAAAAAGGCTTTCAGCTTCCTGGACCTCCTCTGAGTCCCATAGGGCAGATTTGAACAAATACTAGTTAGGAGGATGAGGAAATGAGAAACAATGGAAATGCTGTCAAGAAATAACAGTGCAGCACAGGGGCAGGCTCCTGGTTCCTCCTTAGAGGAAATGCATAGTAATTTGATCCGAGATCCTCCTCAGGGTTGGGGACCCCTCCCAGGGGGAGGATGGAAACTTCTGGTTAAGCACTAGCATAAGGACCCCAGATGGGTTGGAACCAGAAGGCTGCTGACTGAATTCCTAGAACACCACCCTCTTACATCCCCACCAACCAGCCAGAGAAAGGTCAAACACCCTATAGCCTTCCTTACAAATTTTGCATATAAAAAAATCTTCCCTGAAAACCATTGCGGAGTTTGGGCTTTGGGGCCATGAGCCACCCATTCTCCTTGCTTTGCCCTGGAATAAACATTTCTCTGCTCCAAACTCTGATATTTCCATTTATTTGGCCTCAGGTGTGCCAGGCACATGAACCGGGGTTCAACAACGTCAACTTCTAGGACTACATTGCAAGGCAAAGAAATAACTTCATGCATTTTTTCTAAGTTCATAAAAAAGATGAATTTTTACTCTGTAGAATACCTGTTATGAGCCATCTTTTTTTTTCTGTTTCCAAATAGATAATGGCAATATTGATGTTTCTGGCAAGTTGTGACATTTCTTCAATGATCCAAATTCTGAATACCTGCATGCCCCAGTAATGCTACTAAATGTGTCCTAAGAGCTGGTCCAAACCAACTCCAGATGTGATATTTAAAATTCAATTTAATTATGCTAATATTTCTAGAAAACATTTATAAGACAAACTAAAAGAGAATTTGATTCAGATTTGTGTCTAAACCTGACAGAAGATTAAGAATTCTTGGCACATTTTAGCATTTGTTAGTTGTTCTTATCCTTTTTAATAATATTTTTACATAAAACTGAGATAAATTATGAGCTTCCTTCTCTAATTGTATTTCTACTTTACCACAAGGAAAACCCACTGTTATTCAAATCAATCTTTACTCCCAAAATGGTTGCTAGTGACACCCTGAAATTAGCATCTAACAGCCTCATCAATTCCAAATGACAAAGAAATAAGTGCCCCTATTGTATGATTAGGAGTTAGTTTCAAATCCAAAGAATAGTCTCGATTAATCTCAGCATATTTTGAATCTTAAAAAAGTTCCTGTCTTTAAAAGAATGAGACAATTGTATTACAGATCCTTTTTTACACATATTTGAAATGGATCCAACCTTTGCAATTTTGCCTGTGAATATTGATTTTAATATCTAGGATTGTATTATACTACCTGTTAAGATATGGAAAGTGATTTTTTTTTTTGCTATTATAGTTTTCTTTGGTAAAGTCAACATTCATTGCCTTATTTATTTTTTTTCCAAAACATTTTTGCCTTTTTAGGATTCTTAAAGAGAAGTTTGATTGAAAGTTTTCAGGTCAAAAACATTTCTTTACTTCATATATGGAAGGTCATACTTTCTGGGTATTCCTCCCCATGCTGGAGAATACACAAATGTCATTTTTGTTGCTGTTCAAGTTAAAGGAGCCCAGAAGTTTTTTAAAAGGCACTAAATACACACATCTTTCCCTCCCCTATTGAGGTCCTTTAAGGGGATGTGTGCTGCTCCATTTTCTTAGAATGGAATCACACAGGAAAAAAAGGAGCCAGAGTTTAAAAAAAAAAAAAAAGGAGAAAGAATAAAGTTACAATTCTTACAATTCTAACTCCTGGCAGAGTCTGTTATTGAAATATATGTTTTCACTGGAGAGTTTTTCTAATTTCACCATCTCTTTTTGTTTGAAGGCTATATTTCCAAGGGTTTATCCTTTATTTAATTAATTTGTTGGCAAACACATCAGCTGTTTCTTTCCTCATATCCACTGTTTTAAGTATTGCCAGGACCACCACAGGAAATAGGAGGTAGATTTATATGGAAAGGTTATGAGGATATCGTCCTTTGAAAAGTGCATCCTAGTTTAATCTCGCAAAATTGAAACTAAATATATAAAGATAGTGTTGTGGACTAAATTGTGTCCCACACTTCCCTCACCAAATGTGTGTGTAGAAGCCTAACTCTTAGTTTTAAGGTATTTGGAAACAGGGATTTTAAAGAGATAATTAAGGTTAAGTGAGGTCATAAGGATGGGGCCGTAATCCAACAGGACTGGTGCTCACATGAGAAGGGATACGCCTTCACAGAGGAAAGGCCATATGAGGACACAGTGAGAAGGTGGCTGTCAGAGAGCCAGGAAGGCCAACTCCGTGAACACCTTGATCTTGAACTTTCAGCTTCCAGAACTGTGAGCAAATACATTTCTTTTATTTAAGCCACCCAGTCTGTGTTATTGTGTCATGACTTCCCAAGGCAGACTCCTCTAGACAGTTGGGACTTAATCTCTGCAAAGGTCTAAGCAACAAATCCACAGCCTGATGGTAGCGGAGAGAGTATGGAAAATACAGGACAACTGAATACTTCATTCCAGCTCCAGTGACCTGCCACCGTCAGTCAGGTGGCTTTTCATCTTGAATCTGTCTTCCACATCTGCAATGTTCTTACTCTACCTGGGAAGACCTTTCTGGCTTCCTTTGTCCATTAAATTCTATATATGTTTTACGTCCTCTGTTTCTCCATGACTTTATCCTTCATGCATATTCCCCTTTAATATTCCTCATTGTAGTTACTGTGCTTGCCTCCCTTTCACACTCATCTTGTGGCACCTTTGCTTCCACCAGCCCTCTGGAATGTCCTATGGTATAGTCATCAACGATCATATATTCTTACCATCCCCTATGGCTTAATGAACATCTGCTGGTTCGTTGGTTTTCTCCTTTGAATATTTATCCTACTTGATAAGAGGCAGTATTTTTCTTACAGATTTTAAAGCTTCTCTTAATATTCATGTCCTTTCTCTATATATCTATATTGTTTTAAGGAAGTAAAAGTAAGAGTCTTTGAAATACTTTAAATCCATGTTCAGATTCTTTCTCTATATGCATTGTTCTAAGTAAGAGGTTTTGAAATACTTTAATGAAATCCATGTCTTTAGCATTGTGCTGAAGTTTTACAGGCTTTCTCTAATTTCTGATGTATCCTTATGTTCACTTCTGTCAATTAAGCCAAAATTAATTCAAACAAAAAAAATCTAGGTGGTATTTAAGAAATTAATGCCAAGAAAAATTTACCTCCCTACATAAAATTAATATGTAGTAATTATATATGTTTGTGCATAAACATGACATTTATGCATGGCATGTATCATAAACGGGTTCTTTATTATCTGCTGGAATAATTTTCCTTCAATTTACCTCTCACAACTTTTAAATAACAGAAACAGTTGATAAGTTTGAATGATGAATCAATTAAATATGAGTCCTTGAGACCCACGAGAATAAGACAATGTCTTTTTCCCTAGGCTGGAAGAAAAAGCATGTTACACTCCTGAGGTAAAATCTGCACGTTCTATTTGGCAGTAGGTCTGGTTCTAGTTGTTTGGAGACCCCTCCTATCTTATGGCATCAGGGTTCTGTTGTCAACATAACCCCTGGAGCCAGCTTGGATGAGATCTGTCCCTGGAAATGTAGGGTTAAGATGGGGGGTCGGGGTAGCATCACAGTTGGCAGAAGATTCTCTGCTCCCTTGTTCAGCATCCTGGACCAGGAGTGAACATCCCACACGATCCTCTCTGAACTTGTTCTCCCCATCGCAAAACACAAGGGAAGACGTGAGAGCCATTTCCCTTGGTTTCTTTGGGAGAATATGTCGAGGGGGGTATAAAATGGGGAGCCCGCAAGTTTTACAAATCACCTAGCTAAGGTCTGTATTTCTTTTGAGTGTTTGCTGTGGCTAAAGATACAGGGAGAAGCCAGATGAGGGAAATTTGTAAAACTAAAAATGTTGAAGTTGATGCTGCTTGTCTTTTATTCCTTAGGTAATCAAGCATCAGAGAGCCATCAGCATCTTTAGCAAGACATAGTATATTTGTGATTCAATGGTCTGGGGAAAATATTAGGTTTAAAAATTTCTCTGGTACTTTCTAATCATTGCCAAAATTGCATACAAAAATTTGAGGAGAGCTTTATACATACTTATATGATGCATATTATCTAAGACCAGTCTTGCAGTCACAGGTATTTCCTGGATGATTTGAATGGATTAGAAATCAATCCCCCTCATAAAAAATTACCACTCTTGTTAAGGATGCTTTAAATAAATGGTAATAAGTAAGAATTTAAACTTTTGTGCTAATTCTCAGGTTTCTAATAACAGAGTATCTGAACCTTATAAATCTTGGGAATCTAATTAGACAATGTAAGTTCTTTCTAGTTGAAGCCACAGATGTTTCACACTGGGAAAATCAGCAAGCCCCAGGGTTTGTTTGGTCTAGAGGAGTGTCAAATTTTCATGGATAATTTAATAGCTAATAACTCTAATTCTTCCCCGTAAACCAAGAAATGATAAATAATGATTGCACTAAAACTGTAAAATTAACCCTCTAGGCTAATGAAATTTTTCAGGAACCACTGAGGAAATTAATTTCTGGTACTTAATGTTTCTTTATTGCCAATCTTTCTAGAGTTGTATTATAACTTATAATGTGACAGGAAAGGTATATAAACATATTGGAATGATGCAATTCAAAAAGAATTCTCTATCAAGGAAAGTGTCAAATATCCTTCATATCTTGTTTTTACTGACTGATCTATTTATGGAAAGAAAAGATTCTTCAATTTGGAACTTGGAGTGGCATTTTTATTTTTTCATAATTTTTGATCTGTGAAGTATAAATAATGAGTTCCATAAAGAAAATAATATGCCCTTTGTGAAAAATAGAAGACTTGCATCAAAATTACATAGCATTTTGGGATACTCTGTTGTGACATATTTTATTAAGAATATAATTGGTCAACTCAAATTATCACTACAAAATTCACTTCTGAAAATTTATTGAGTATTGAGGTTTCTAGGACTTAATAGCCACTATTAAAAAGAAGACAAGCTATTAAAATTTCCTTTATCCTCACCAATGATTCTATTTAAGCTGAAATAGTTTAGACTTTGAGAAATATTGGGTTGACTAAAATTAAGCAACTTTCTGTTTTTAGTCTCCAAAGGAATAGTTATCAAAGCTTCCAAGAAGAAGTTAAGAGACCACAGGCTTCTTCACGGAGCGTAACCCAACCACAGATGTTTACATCATGTGGTTTTCTCTCAGTTCAACCTTCAGGTGACCTTGATGTTTGTAGCTTGGAGACAAAAGTTTTGCCACCCAAAAGGAACTAGGAAATAGCATACTTTTAAATCATGCATTAGCACTTAGCATCTGGAAATCCCAGTTGCAAAGGCGAGAGTTAAAACAGTGCAGGTTTTTTTTTTTTTTTTTTTTTTTTTAATAGCTGAGTATACCCACACACAGGGTAGCATGAAGGCCCTTGGGTTAGTATAGTATCATCCCAGGCCCAACATTCCTCTCAATTAATGGAACACCTATAGTGCTCAACAATAGCACTTCCCTACTAAGATTGATGATTAGAGTTACCTCATTGAAAACTGGTGTATAAATGGCAGATGCTCTCTGGAACCACAACTCTGGCCTCTTCTATAATGAGAGAGGAGGGCATTGAGGAATTTCTCTAGACACCAATTTAAATTCTGTCTATCTGAGTTCCTGCTATTGATTTTTCATAAATGTTGAGATGAAAAATTTGATCATCACTCCAATAGGTTGAGTTGTGGATTAGGACAATAAAATAACTAAAAGGTAAAGATAACACAGATATTTTGTATATGAAGGAATGAAAAATTTACTTATCATGGGAAGGACTGGATTACAGCCATGGCTAAATCTAGAGTACACTGATTCGCCAGAAAATGGGTTTGTACTATACACAAAACTCTGTGTTTTAGTGTTCTTTACTATAAAATCTTGGATATAATAAAGTAAAACAAATCTAAGCAAGATGAATAGTTCAAAAAGACTTCTACTGAAATTCACGTAAGCACACATAAGTTATAATAAGTTTCTTCATAATTTAAATACATAGCTGTAAATCAGGTTTCTAAGATTTCTTTTAATCCTAATCTTTGAGTTTAAGAAATTTCTCAGTATTTACATAAATATGCAGTGGTATATTTTTGTTTATCCAGATATACTCAGAAAGTACCACTACCTTTTTTTAAACCTCTAAGTATTACTTTTTTTCTCTTTGGGTTGGGAAATGTCAAATCACATAAATGACAAGTGTAGCATTTCCATTGAAGGCTTAGTGGGCACTTAAACACAGAAAGTTACACTAATGAATAAGCAGCCAAATTCACCCGTGCCTGAGTGAGGGTGGGTACTTTTTTCAGGTTTTCTTCTAGAGCTTAAACAGTGGTGTCTTTAGCATGGGGGAGGTGATGCATATGTGGAGGTATTTGCTTTTGAGAAAGGAGTTGCCTTTTTAAGTACTCTCTGAAGATGAAGGTATCAGACCTTTAGAGTGACTCTGAGGGAGCCACTGTAGGCTGATTTGTAATCTAAAGAGGATTCCTGGAGAGAATAACATAGCTTCATTAGTAGACTCAAGGTGGCCCATAATGCTACAGGGACAGCCAATGTGTAGGGAAGCAAGGATTACTTCTCAATATATTAGCATCCTTTAGTCTTGAGATATTTCACATTTCAGCTGGGGTTGAATCTGCCACATCTCGATCTTGGTCTCTCTTCCTTCACACGCTACATCCATTGTCCTATTAGCCGTGGAAAGGGACAGCCCTTAAATTTTGTTTGCCATTTTTCTTCTAGTTTCATGGTCCGCTTCTACTTAAATGACCCTCAGATATGAACTCTAGCCCTCAATCTCTCTACCATCAGGGCTCCTAAAGCTGCATGTACTACCATTGCTTTAAAACTCATATAAGCCTAAAATGTAAGTTACTATCTCCCCTCCCCCACTCACTCACAAAAAGAAAAGACCCAGTTCTTTCTCCATATCATTAACCACAGAATTGAATTTGTACAACTTTCGGTGGCAAAAATGATACACCTCTTTTTTTCTCCCTCATTTTTATAGCCTCACCTATGGCATATGGAAATTCCTGGGATAAGGGTGGGATTGGAGCTCCAGCTATTGGCATATGCCACAGATACAGCAATGTGGGATCTGAGCCTCATTTACCACCTATACTGCAGCTTATGGCAACACTAGATCCTTAACAAGGATTGAGCGCGCATCCTCATGGACACTGTATCAGGTTCTTAACCCACTAAACCACTCTCACATACCTCTTTGATTCGTAACATCTGGCAGACTCTCCTACATATTGTAAAGTCAGTAAATATCTATGATGAGTACATTTATATTTCAGGGAGGTCATCTCTGAATGTAGGCTTATTAGTTTCTGAAATTGGTCTTTTCACAAAGTTCTTTAACTTCAGCTGTAAGGTTATGTCACCCAGGTTTCACACACCTCATGGGTGGGAATTCTGAAAGTTCTTAGGCTCAGATTTCAATGACACATTCAATTACGAAATGATTAGAATCTAGACCAATATCTTTTGTTTCTGTTTTGTTTTCATTTTCATTCTGAGTTGACACCCATGCAAACAGCACAGAATGTTACCCTTTGTAGCAAAATATAGGACTGCTTGTTTCATGCAGAAACACCCTAGAAAACGTGAGATATCAAATAACAAAAAATCATATACTTATATAAAATTATACCCTTTCAGATGCTCAAGAAACTTCTGACTCTATTAATTTTATTTTTGTTTCGGAACTTGTTAGAAAGTCATGATGACACAAACAAATTAGCGCAGGGTATATCTTCACAGGCAAAAGACATGGAAAGTAAGGCAATCTGAGCCTAAAAATACTCGCTGGTGTGGAGAGCAAGTGTTAGTAGAGACTGAGTAACTGCCTTTCACGTCGTCAATCATTACCAGAGAGGCCCCCAGAAAGAAGAAAAAGTTTGTAACTTGAAATGATGATAATGTTATAAACAACTCATATAGTGTCATGATAATTATAAAAGACAGTTTAGCAAACAAATATATGCCTATATATGTTTATATTTGAATTCTAACCACTAGACACCAGAGAACTCCCTATATGTGTACATTTGAATAAATTATTAAAACTTATGGTCATAGACTCTAAAATCCTATAAGCAAATATATGTATATATAAGTAATATATATTTTATATATGATCAAATATTCTTTTGTACTCTATTATTAAAAAGTAGTATTATTTATATTTCATTAAAATTAATTTAAAATTTTACAGATACTGTTTTCAAAGGTTGTTAAGAGTTCTGTAGAAAATATCTTTGTTCTACCAGCTGCCAAAGATAAACTCACTATTTCCTGATTGTATTCGTCACAGTTCTCTATATCCAAAATTATTAAGTTTACTCAGTGTACTCTTTATAAATGTGCCTACCCATACTATATACATGCTGCCCTGTGCTTTGTGCTCCGAAGAAATAGCATTTCTTCCAAGTAAAAACCCATCACATATTTTAACTGACTTATCAAGTTGTCCCAAAGCCTTCTCTTCTCCTTGGTAACATTATCAGATCCTTGACAGATTTAGATCTTTCACTCTGTTTACCCTCCACCACACGTGTTGTACTTTCTGAATAATTCTTTGAAAAGTTAGATTCAGGAAAGTAACACAATCCAGATGAGTTCTAGACAACTGAGTATGTGATACATTCCTTCCTTAGTTTTGCTTTAAATCGCTCAAAAGATGAAGAAAAACCATTCACCAAAAATGTTAAATCACTGTTAGTGACAAAATATGTCTCAAGGAAAAATTCTCTTACCTATAAATGGAGGAAGAATTCCCATTCAGAAAAATGTTAGGCTCTTTTAAGTATTACACTAGGTCCAGGTTAACAATGGAAGGAATTTTACTTTGTATTGGGAATAAAACAATGTTTTTTTGAAAAAAAGTTTTCTCTTTTTTCTTAATTTCTCTCAGTACTAACAGATATTACAGTTGCTGTCTCTGCCTCTTCCTGGTTTATTTTCTTTTTGATTTCTAGATGTCAAATTACACCACTATCCCTAAACAAAGAGAAATAAAGGGCTGCACAGGGTTATTAAAATTGGTAATGGAACACCAACTTAAATATTGACCATATAGCTCGTACTGAAGATTCTCACTCTCAGCAAGGAGGACAGAGCCTTATAAAAATTTTAAGAGTTTGAACTTTTCTGTACAGGATGGATGATTTGCCAAAGCCTTTGGCATCAGGACATTTTTTCCCCCCTAAGATAGAAAGAAAAATAAATTGGCAATGTAAAAAGGAAACGTTCCTCTGAGATTTCACTGTTAGAAACCAGTACTGGATTTGCCAATTCAAATAGGCAGAAATTCTGAATTAGGCATGCATGGCCTTAGGATAATCAAATCCAATTCTGTAGAGGAAAGGAAAAGTCCCTTTAAAAAAAAAAAAAGGACAACAACAAATAGTACAGCTATCCGAAAGGAACCAATCCTTCTCTTCACTTTAATCAATCTCAATACGATGATTAGATGAACAAAATTGCCTCATAAAATATTCATACAATATAATTTAGAGGCAGCTTAATGAGGTACCTACAATTGCTGGGAAGAGTGACTGGAGAAATTCCCTTAAATTGCAAATTGAGAGTTGAATGGGGTGAAGGTTATATTACAGTTTTTCAAAGAAAACCTCTTCCTTCTTTTGACATTCCACTAAGTACTTCATACAAATCCTAATTTTGTATTAATGTCACTCTCAGTTTTCTCTGATTCTACTCACATTCTGCTATAACTCTTCTGTAGGGAAGCGAATAACCATAGAGCACTAAGCCATTACATATCCATGTTGCCCTTGGTGTTGCTTGGGAATGTCAGCTTTGCTCCCCTACAACTCCTTCCTGAGCAGTAGTTCTCAGAAATTAACATGCTTCTTATGCCGTTATTTCAACTATACAGTTCAGTTCAACAACCCTTGATGGAGAACCAACACCAGACCAAGTGATTGGCCTTAAGGTAAAATGATGACGGAAAAACAAAAGTAAACCAAACAAAACCCACAATGTTCGTCTTCAACGTGAAAGAGGACACATGTTGCAAATAAATAAAATAGTTTTATGCCACAAGTCGCCCCTCCCATCTTTCCCGTTGTTCAGTTGTTCATTTCAACAACTGTATCTAACTTCTCACATGCTAGTTTTGGAGAAGGGGGTGGGGTGCATGTGAACATATGAAAGGCTCTGTGATGGACACCTAGCAATACGTGAAGCAGACTTTAAAATGTGGGTTTATACCGCCGTCCCTTGGTATCCACAGGGGATTGGTTCTAGGACCAATGGGTACCAAAATCTGCAGCTGCTGAAGTCATAAAATGGCACCGTATGTTTGGCTCTCCACGTTGGCAGGTAGGGAGGGCCTGCTGTATTTATAAATTTACTATTTGTCTTATTAAACTAGTCAATCCATACAGTAACTCTAATTAAAGTTTGACACCTGGATTTGTTCTTTTTGTAACTTTTGTCCTATTCCTTTCTTTCCATCTTCAGTTTTTTTTGAACATGACGAGATGCCATTCTTTGTTATTCAATATTTTTTTCTGAAGCTATTACTCCTTAGGTTGTCTCCTAGGGTGAACATTTTTCTGTTACTCCAAATCCTTGCATTCCTGTATGCTGACAGTGAAGGTATTTTTTTCTTCCATTCCATTTCCTCTGCCACCATCTTAGCTGGAAACTTATTTAGTCACATGGTACAATTAACATATTGTTGGATAATTCTGCTTTCATGAAATTCATTTTAAACTCACTCTCCTGAAAGGTATCACATTATTCTCCATCTCTGCCATCTCCTAGATGGCACTCTCTCATTTCATCAAATTTAAATATCATATTAAAAGAATTCCATAAATATCTCTTACCAAAATTTTCAACATTACTGCTCTAATTCTCAAACAGAGACTTTCCATCAGGTCAGACTCATTATTTATATTCTTTGAATCTAACCTCCTAGCAGATATTCATGTTTTCATATAAATTTGAAAATTCTATCCACCTTTATGTAATATGACTTTCCCTTCTCTGTAAGCACCCGATTATTGCTTCTTGGCCCACTTACGGCTCTGGTTTTTAACATCTTTCTGATGACTCTTACAACCATGTCTTTTTGGGGGTTTTCTCTACCTATTCAATAGATACCAATGATATACAAATATAAATAACCAACGGATGATACTATCATTGATTATGTAGTAATGATAATAACAATGCTATTTTACATCATTTAAAATAGCCCAGTCACTGCCCCAAATGGCTTCATATTTGTAAAGTGTGAGGGTGAATGCAAATTAGCAATAAGAGAGTTCCTTCTCCCTGTTCAAAACAGGAGACCCCCCTTCCTTTTGGTAGAGAATTTAGTTTAGAGACTTGTAATAAGTTCCTTGTCTCCTTGGAAGAAATGTATGCATGATTTTTAGAAAGCTAAACCAGCTTTATTCCAGCTCTGGGAGCCAGAGATGTCTTTTTCAAGGACTTGGAAACATCTCCTTTAAATGCATCTTCATCCTGGAAGATCACTGCCCTGAGTTTCAGTCTTCCTGGAAGGGTAGGAGTCTAGCCTCAAAGGGCCCCCTGTTCCAAGCTGCAAAACTACATCCTCTTGGAAAAAACAGGAGAAATTTATTTCTCCTTTAGAGAAAGCCAATTAACCAACTCAAGCAGTGACCCTGATGACCAGATGAATTTAGGCTGAACTATGTTAAGTCCTCTTATTTGAGGACTAGTTATCGTCAATATTGAGTAGGTGTATGTAATGAGTTGTACCTGCTTGGCTCCAAAAAGGGTAATATTTCTGTCTTTGAAAACTCTTTAGTGGATTGCCTGAGATATGTGTTCTGGTTTAACGTTTGTCTGATCATAAAACTGTTTGCCTTTTCTTCTACCTTTGAGGAGAGGTTTCATGGATTGACAGATTTTTTTTTTCAATTGTATTTCTCAGCAGAAGTTAGTAGTAGTAGTATTATGCCCATTTTACAGATGACGGTTATAGAGACATATACAACTGGTAAATGAGAGAGCAAGAAATTAAATCCAGATGGTCTGGCCCTGGAGTCCATCATTTTACCCCTCTCCTATCTAATGCCTTATGCTATCTCACCTGTATCTCTCTCTTGAGTTTCATGGGGACAGTAATTGTACTTTATCCCCAGCCTTTTAACTTGACAATTGATTGTGGACTGCTGGTCATACTGAAGGCACATAGTGAACAATTTATTATTAATAATATCTTTTATGTAAGATACTCAGTCTAAGGGGGCTTATGGAAAGAATGTATTTCTTTATAATATTTGTAGAAGTCTATCTGGTTTCTCCATTTCTCTCAAAGGAGTTTCTACTCATTGTCTATGTAAACTTCACATACATTCCTGATTATGCACAAGTTAAACAGCTGTGATTATTGTGTCTATTCAAATCAAGTTGAAGAGAAACCTATCCTTCTACAAAGACACAATAAAAATGTCAAATCTAGGAGTTCCCGTCGTTGCTCAGCAGTTAATGAATCCGCCCAGGAACCACGAGGTTACGGGTTGCATCCCTGGCCTTGCTCAGTGGGTTAAGGATCCGCTGTTGCCGTGAGCAGTGGTGTAGGTCGCAGACGTGGCTCAGATCCTGTGTTGCTGTAGCTGTAGCGAAGGCCAGCAGCTACAGCTCCTGTTAGATCCCTAGCCTGGGGACCTCCATATGCTGTGAGTGCAGCCCTAGATAACACAAAAAGACAAAAAAAAAAGTAAAATCTAAATGCAAAGAAAAACTAAAACACACTTTTCTTCATTCTAATAGTATTCGAGAGCCCTTGTCAATGAGATAAATTCTGCCTATAGTTTTGTCATTAAGTCTTTCTTCCCATTGAAATTTTGGTTTGTTTCATTACAGCATACTAAAGTATAGCATAAAACTTAAAATATAGGTTTAGAAGTCAAAAAGATCTTGGTTCCAGGCCAAGATTACTTCTTAAAAACTCCAATTTGGGGGAAGTTCTTTAACTTCAGTTATCTTACTTCTAACATGGGCAGGATTGCCAGACTCAGCAAATACAAGTGTAACCTTAACTGCAGGCTATGCCCAGTTGAAGGTGCATGTGAAGCATCATAGAACCCTAGGCACCTAGTAACCACTAATAAATGTCAGCTATTGTCATCATTACTACAGTGGCTGAACATCCTTCCTGTTGTCTAAGTCAGGTTCCTCCAAACTTTCATCCATTTGTACTTGAGCAACTTGAAGTTCACTGTGAATAAAGAATTCTATGGAATTACCATGCTATCACAAAAATGTCCTTAATTTGTGACGGTCATAGAGTACATTGTTTTACATATTCCTCAAATAAATTCACGTTTAAGAACCTAAGCAATAACCCTCTAATGCCTGTGCTAATCTCACGCAAATCTGAAATAATATAAAAGATAAAGAAATGTGACGAACTTTTCCTGTCTTCCTGTTTATGTTTTAAACTGTATTTGAAAGGTACATTTTGGTGAGGAAATGCTTCACATCTGCCATTTGAACTAGACTTGCTTGTGTTTTCCGTGGCATTTTCCACTTGAGCAGTGTTATTTGAAATTTTTAGGCTCAGTTATGGTGAATAAAGAATGAACAATTTTCCTTATTTTCCAGAGAAAATTTTATTTTCCAGTCTGCAAGAAGAAAAGCTAGTGTGGTGCAGGAACAACATTTTCATGATGTTAGACCTACTTATCTGCCCTGCTAAAAGTAACTATTTTGCAAAACCTGATCTTTCCTTTTTTCAGCTTATTCATTTCAGTTTATCTCTGTAATTATTTGCTTATGTGCATGGCCTTCCTGCCCATGAAAGATTTAGACCTCCTCCTGTGTTGTCTTCAACTAGGAATACCCATCAGTTGCAATCACAACACTACAAAGAAAGGAAGGGGGTCACATTACACAGTGTGTACACCTGTTTCTCTCCAGACTGAGGCCATCTGTGGGAAGGAAAGAGCCAGGTAACTAAAACACAGTTGGCCCTCTGACAGAAGTTCAAGAGCCTGGCTACCTGAACACATGTTTTGATGGCAGTATCTTTATTTTATCAAATGGCCATGTTATTTAAGACACCTATGATGTGGATACTATCACCAGAAGGTGGATTTCTCTAATGGGACACTTGCCAGGAAGTTTTTGTTCTCCTCATATACCAGATATAGATAATTTACTTTCCTCAAGTCCCAAATCTCACAGTCTGGATTTTCTTTTGGTTTTAGATGTATTCATGATTGCTAGCTATTTTATTCCCTCACCTAATGACTAATTTTCCCTTTTTTAGTTAACAATGACAAATAGAGACATCTAAGAATAAACATACCTCCTCATCTCTCCATTTAACTCTGATCACTTATCTCGATGCCTATACTACTTTTCTCAAGACTGTGACTGACATTAGAGAGGAGACAGAAGTACATATGTGTGGGAAGGTTTTCTCTGAGCCTGAACTCTAGTGGACTGAATCATTGATTCCCTGGATATGAAAACGACCTTCCATATTTCATGATTTACATAAAAGTACACCCCCATGTACTCAAAACGTCCCCTCATTAATCCACTATGTTTCTATCTCCATGAATATGTTTAATGACTTTTTGAATTGTTGATACAGACTGACCAAAGTGGTCAGTCCTTCCCACATACAACTATAGAGGAATCTTCCTTTAGTGCTTCTCTCATCCTACCTCATGCGGAATCCTTCATAGGTCTCCCTTGCTGCTGAAATAAAATACATCCTCGTTCTGCCCTTTAAATCAGTTCAACGCATGAAGAAAACAGTGGATTGTGAAGTCAGCAAATTGGCATTCTGGTTTGGGTTCCTTCTAACTGCATCTTTCAGCCACCCACAACTTTGGGGGACTGGAGTTTTCCTCTGAAAAGGAGATGATCAGAAGCAATGGTCACAGAAGCCTTGCTTCTATGACATTCGAACCTTCCAAGCCACCAATTTCTAAGGCAAACTGGACCCAGTTACTATGCCCTATAGTCACTCTGTTCCAACAAACGTTACCTGACCATGCTGCCCAACTTACCTCCCATTAGTTATTATGCATAGCCCACCCAAACCTGAATTACCACCTCAAATATAGCTTGCTCCAAAGAACCCCTCCTTACTTGCTCAAAACAGAGTAATGGTTCTCTCCTTGGAATTCTTGTCTGTGTTTCTTAGGGCACTTGACCTACTTCTTCCTGACATCACAATCCCTTGTGAATATTCTAATCTGTTTTCCTAAATATTTAGCTTCTTGAGAAAAGGAATAATTCCTTACTTACATCTATATAAATTTTGTATGTTGCAGATAAGATACAATTTGAACTAAAAAACCTAAGATTTTTTAACTATGAAAATAGAATAAGAGCTTTACTATAAAAAGTGTGAAAATATTCTCAAAAATTCAATACACTAGGATATAAATTTATAATACAGTGTGATCTTTTATTCCCTTTCTTTTCTATTTCTCTTTTTATGACAGATTCCCCCAATTTGACAACTTCTATAAGAAGTCTATAACTTAACAACTTTCTCAGGCCAGGTCATATCAAGAGTTATTGTTCATTCAATCTCAATGGGTATGGCATTTTACCTGCTGTAATTGGTTATGAATATGTCTCATTTAATTTTGGACATTCTCAACTGAACAAAAATATATAACTAAAAAAATACTCTGCAACCCAGACTGGATCTGATTTTATTACAAAGGGTACATGCTTTATTCTACCCACTGTCAGCCTGTTCAGAATTTATGTATTAGATACACATCTATCTGTCAGAGTACCAGTGGTCCTTCCACCTGCAGGTCGTTCCTTGGCTTCTCATCTCAAAAAGTCTCCTTCTCTTTCTCAGGGTCTCCCTTGCCACAGTGCATTCTTAAAGAAGCCGGTTGAAAGACTAGTAATTTGCCTGTGACATTTTCCAGCTCTGAAAATCAACATCGCATTGTTAACAAGCGTAAAAGGCAACATCACTTTTTGTTGACTTCTCAAAACCTAACTCCTAAATGGGACAAGAAAATGGTGAATTCGAAATGTGCTCTGTTCTCTTACTTTAGGCACTATTTTTTAAACCTCAAGGGATCCTTGGAACAAGATTGATGGTTCTCCTGTTTAGGAACTTTGGAGGGTCAAACTATTTCCTGAAATTGGAGAGGCAAAACAAATGGCTTCAGTTTTCAATTGCAAGGGAGTGTTCAAGGTTTAACTCTGAGTGAGCACTGCCCTGTTGGGTTCATATCACCTCCGTCTTTCCAGTTCTTTATTTCATACAGAAATGACATCTCCAAAGAAAGCCTACTAGAAACACATAGGAAATGATGTCAAGCAGACTCTTTAACATACCATGGAAAAGAAAAGGTCTCATTGTGGAATTTGCATTTTCCTGGTTTTGGCCCAAAGTATAATGATTTAAAATGCTCTTGTAGGATAAAGTAACATGATTCATAATAAGGGCATGTTAATACGGCAAAAGCCTGTTGAAAGGCATATGCTCATATGCTGGGTTGGAATTCCGCCACCACCATGGTGGCTGTGGGCTTCTCCCTTCTTGGCCGCACATGTTACACACCCAGTACATGGCCCATTCCCAGCACAACACACACACCCTGTTGTGTCTTACTGCTTAATTATGGCTCATGTTCCCAGCATATGCTTCAGACTGTCAACAAAAGAAAAAAGCCTACTTCGACTTGGAGCAAATTTAGCATTTTTAAAATATTCAAATATGCTGTTTTACAATAACATATGGCCATGAACAATGTTTCTCATTTTTTTCCTAACAGTATCTCTCTTTAAGGATAAATCATGTATTCCAAGATTAAATTAAACGGGCCCTGCTGTTAGAGAAAAATGTCTTTGTGCCTCTGCTTGCCTTTCTATACCGGTGTTTATTAAATCTTTAAAAACTTAAATAACTCTATGATAAAATTCAGAAATATGAAAAATTGCATGTGGCTATATTATAATGGATTTTAGGATATTAAAAAGTAACATGCGACCAAATGATTTAATCAGCTACAGTAACAGAGCTAGGCCCTAGGTGGTCATGTGTTGTGCCAAATTGCTTTATCAAACAAAGTTCTTGGATTTGCAGTAACTTCTTCAATCCCATCCCATTTCCTTTACTATCCTAGCAGAAGACTAAAGTTGGTCATAGGCAAATTGCCCTCTGAGTAACAGGGAACAAAAGCCATCTTTTGATTCCCTCTTAAATATTCACAATACTGTACATTTATATTTCATTTTCTTTTTTTTTTCTTTTTAGGGCTGCACCCAAAGCATATGGACGTTCCCAGGCAAGGGGTCGAATTGGAGCTGCAGCTGTCAGCCTAAGCCTACACCACAGCCACAGCAACACCAGATCTGAGCCTCATCTGCGACTTACACCAGAACTCATAGCAAGGCTGGATTCTTAACCCGCTGAGCAGGGCCAGGGATGGAACCCACATCCTCACAGATGCTAGTCGGGTTGGTAACCCATTGAGCCACAATGGGAACTCTATGTTTTCAATTTTTTTTAATGCCCTTCCACAACTCTGACCTCATATCAATCTTATAACAAACTCTAGAGGGAAGTTTATATGATAATATCACATAGTTCTGATCTGTTTCTGTACTTAGGTGTTTCTAATTGATTCTTTACTTAAACACACTGTCTCAAAGAGATTTCCCGTTTGTATTCTCTTTCAGAGCAGCAGCTTTATTTCCTTCAGGGCAGGCACTAGTGATTTATTTAAATATTCATATGCTTATTTATTTTCTTCTCCTCTCATCAGAATATAAGACTCTTATGTCCCCAGAACTGTCTCTGGCTAGGATAAATGGATGGGAGGCAGCTAAGGAAGTTCTGTGTTTGCTTGAGGTCATACAGTGGACTCATCTCAAAAAGAAAAAAAATAATTGGAAGAAACCACCATGGGGAGTGTCCCAGTCTGGCACACTCTCTTGCCATGACTTTCATGCACAATTAGCTTGAGGACAACTTGGCATTTTCCAGCAGCCTCTTATAGTCTACAGTCATACAGAAGACCAACCATAGGAAAATGAGCCCAAGTGAAGTAATATTTTGCCAAAAGACAGAAGAGGTCATAACAATTTCCAATATATGAATGTTTGGCATGGACACATTATTTTTGTTTCCCAATTATTCCTTTGTGTTTGAATTGCCCTGCCACTTCGGATTATAGTAAGTAGAAAACAAGAGTTGGAAGCTACCTTGAGAAGTCACTGTCTCCTTTCCCTGCCCTATTATTAGTGTCCTGCTGTGCTGGAAAAGAACAAATTGGAAACAAACATTACATCCTAGTCTATCTTTCTGCATATTTAAACATTAATTCCATCTCTATGCTATAGAATGCATCATATACTATTTATGAAAAATTACCCAATGCTGCAATTATGCCCTAAAGAATATCCTAGGGACTTAAGGAACAAAGAAACATTCTGAGCAAATGTCGTGCTTTTATAGATTATCCTACTTAGACAGGAGAACACTACTCTTGGAAAGCTTAATACCATTTGCTTTAAAGATGCTAAATAATAACTTGGCAAGACATGAAGCATTACTTACATGTTTCTTTTCAACGCTCTATTTTATTTCACATAAGATAATTTGCAATATTAATTGGATGGATGGTAGAGTAATTATTATTCTGCGTGAATGCTGAAAGATTAGATAAATTGGTGTTTTAATGGGATTATCTTGTAAATAAATGACATCTAACCAAATTGTTCATTTTGATACTTACTACCCTTTATTACTGAAAAAATAAAAGTTAATCAGTCTAGCTTCATCAAGCAAATGGGTATTGTAAAAAAAAATAATACAACATAAAGTTGTCCTTAATAATACACATAAAATGCATCACCTCTTTAAATAACTTTTCCTTGGTCCTCCCAGCCTCTGATTGGAGGAGAAAGATGCATCTCATCTCAAAAAACATTATTTTTCCACTGAATCCAAACTGGTCCCCCACCACCATCACCCCGCATCCCATTGGCTTTACCCTTCGGCAGACAATCCCAGTTCATGGGAGTGATCCTGCAAGAGGCAAGTAGGGAACGGAGCTAAACTCAAGATAGGCATAATGAGATCCATTCATGGGCTCATGTTCGTTTGTCACACACACACACACACACACACAAAATCAAGTATAAATACTATAGCAAAGTGCTAGGGACCTGGGAGTATTGAGGACGACAGGATATGGGCCCTAATATCTGGAAGATTATACCCCTGTGCATTCAGAGTCCTGGGACCCTGTCTGTCTGCTTGGCTAATAATGCCCCTACTTCTCAATTACTGACACATAGGCTGAGCCATGGGTAGCATCATCAAAATGTTAAAAAAAAAAAAAAGAAAGAAAAAAGTCCACTATAGTCTGAAACTGACAGATCCTGCTGCTGGAACTAGCAGAAGTACTTTTTCTTACTGCACTGTTCCTTTCTACTCAGTGAGGAAGGGGAGGCTTTATAACGGCATTTCTCAAAGAGTTTAAAGCAAAATGGCGCTCAAGCTAATTGACTTATGTAGACCCATAATTGTCACTGAGACTCAAGTTTATGGTAAGGTAAACAAACCCAAAATTCAGATGTCACTCTGGAGACTATATTCAAGCTATGACTCTCTTTGGCTACAATGGCAGAAGTAGGAACTTTGGTAAACAGTTCTTTGTAAAACAGACATTCCTCCATTTTACCATATAGTCATGTGAAGAGAAAAACTGGATGACAAACCTGCATCTTAGCCTTAGAGATTAACCAGCTAGCCTGTCGCGGATAAGCTAACCTACTATTTGAACTGACTTCTCATCTGTGTCCCCTAGTTCCACAATCACCAAATGCAATAAGATTATAGTGGGATGTTACCTTTGATCTGAGAACAAAAGAGAGAGGCCTCTAAAGAATTTATTAATGACTTTTCTACCCAATGATTAGAAGAGCCTGAGATATCACTTCCTCCCTCACAGGGAGTATTTTCCATGAGTAGTGTTGCTGATGGTAAGAATATTGGGCAAGAAAGACACTTGAGATGATTAATGTAAACTTATCAATAGCAACAACAACATAACTAATCTTAAATCAATGTGTATTTACTGAAAAACCTGAATTGGCACTGTAATGCATTGATTGCTATTCCACTGAAACAGTGGGACACCGGCATATATGAACACACACGATATTCAATATTAATTGACAGATTATTACACAGTATCTCAAGCATTATGCACAACATTATGAGGTTGAAAGCATTATCCCTGTTTTCCAGAGAAAGATAAGTATCTTGACCGGGACCTTAGAGCTGGGTGACAGACATCCACAATACAACCGTATCTCCTAGAAATGATGAGTCAATACCAAGACACACAGCAGCATCAAAGAAGGAAAAATATGAAGCCCACCTACTGCAAAAAACCTGGGCTACAGAGAAAAGTTAAACATGGCCGTCTGAAAAATTATGCAGTGTCAACTGCATTAATCAAATCTACTTCTTAAGGCCACATATTAAATACCACCATCACCCAAGGGAGTGTGGGAGGGGGTCCTCCTTGTCATCAGTGACACCATGACATGCATGGCAAAAAGCAAACTGTTCAAGGATCTGGTGTCTTTAAAGAGAGCATCCGGCAATAACAAGCAGCAGTCACAGTAGGCTAACAGACTGGCTCATCTGGACTCCGAGATTCCAAAATGCTGCTGCTTTTTTTTCTTTTTTCCCTATCATAATCATGTTGACATTTGTTTCCAAGATTACAGAAAGAGAAATGGAAAACAGCATCTGAACCAGGAAAGGAACCTCCAAACAGCTGCTATCCACTGAGCAGCTGTTGAGCAAGGATCTAAAAGTATTGTTCACTTCCCCCACCCCACCCCACCCGACAACAGATGCCATTCCTTTAAATAGCAAGTGATATGGGAGAAGCAGAGGCTTTATGACAAGTATTTTAGTAGTTGGGCAAAACTCATCACTGCTAACAGGGAGGGCATCTCAGAGAAAGGCAGCAAAATCATATCAAGTGCCCTGATGTGCACTTCATCATAGAACTTTCTTTCTTTCTTTTTTTTTTTGTGAAAAGGCTGACAGCTATCTTTGAAAGTAGAGGGCAATGAGGTAGATACTAATCTGATTTATATCCTAAAAGGAGGTGCATATGCTACTTTTTCTCATTCAACCTGCACAAAAAAGCAACTCACGGTGCAATGAAGCTAATCACAGGAAACTAGTTTGGCTTTGTGTGTGCTTGCTAGTTCATTCAACGGCAAATTTTCCATAAAGAGTTATTTACATCTCACTAACCACTAGGTTCACACCTGGGGTTGGCAACACCTGGCAGTGTTCTTAATGAGTTCACCACTGTTTCCAAAGAAAATGCTGACATTAATAATCGTAATGTTACATTTATTGCAAGAAAAGTACAAACATAAAGGCGGTGGATTAGTAAAGGTCATTGCAATCTAAATCCTTTTGGTGCTAATGTAGCTTGACAGTATTTGCACGCTGGGAAAGAGAGGGAAAAAAAGCCTCCTGTGATAACTAGATCTTTCATGGCACTGCCTGATTGCATAAAGGCACCTGCTTAGGTGATTTTGCCCTCAACGATGCTTTTGGCATTTTCCAAAATGGCACCTGAGTTTCTGTCATATTCTATCCAGTCTGTCACTAAATCCTCCTGAAGCTTTTCTCCGTATTTCTCAAGTCAATCTCTTAATTTCCATTTCATGGTCTGCCAGAGTCCTGCCCTGACCTGACTGAATTAATTACTGCAACTGCATCCAATAGAGGGAAGTCAAGAAGAAACAGTGACCGACTTCCTGAAACTCACAAATAATGACTGAATGCCAGTTAGGTACCCAGCCTAGAGCTCGGTGTCTAGGGAGCAGGCAGTTTCCACTCTCCATGAGCTTATGATTTAATTAAGGAGACAAAAAGTCAAATAGCATTTGTGAGGAAGGGCGGGGCTTGCTAGGCATGGGATAAATGGCTTAGATAATACATGGCTTGTGAATTCAGAGGATGGAGAGGTCATTGCTGAGTTTTTAGTTGACTTTAGAATTTCTTAATGTAAACTTACTCTACATTTCCACAGACAACTCGTTCTCTCACACATCCTAGTATAATACACACTGCATGGAATACACCCCTCCTTGAATGTTGTGTTCACTTTTCCAAGCTAACTTGTCATCTTTGCCATCAATATCTGCCCTCTGCCTCTCACCCATGGAGATGCTTAATCTTCCTTACCTGGTCCTTTAAATTCACTCCAAGAATAGTGTGTGTTTCATACCATTGCCACTCTCTACGCCCACCTAGATTTCTATTAGACTTTTGAAAGGCTGGTATTAATTTTACCAAGGTAAGTGGCAGGGATGGGCTTGTGTGTGCCTTTCTTTGTGCATTAAGCTGGGGCAGCCCTGCAGACAGAAAAACCTTTCTGAATCACTTCCCGCAGCATCTACCACCGTTGTTTCCCGTTCCCACACTGTAAGCACTCAGCACGGTGGGGTCTCAGTCCTGAGTCAGGAGGGGGAAGGCTGGATGTGTGCCTGTAGGGATGTAAAGCTGGCTTTTGCAAGAAAGCTTCCCACATCCCTCCTCCTGGGCTATGGCTGCTCCCCTCACAGCCTCTTTATTGGGCTCACGTGTCTTTTGGCAAGACATTTCTGGAGAAAAGGTCCTTTCAGGATAACCCAGATTAACATTCCTATTGAGGGTTTCACATGTTGTCCCCAGGAATTTCAGAACCTTTGACCTGATGATGAAATCAGCAACCCTTTCTCTTTTCGTCTGTGTTGGGCCACCAACCGCAGGCTCTCACTTAAGAATGAAGTTCATGGGCAAATGTCAAGTTCTCAGAGGAGTCTCCTTAAAGCTCTTCACAACTCCCTCCTTCTCCGCTGGCCTCAATTACAGCTCTCGCTTTCTCTCTCTGCAAGGAGATCTGCGTTTTGACCTGTCTGACGTCTGGTATCTGATATATCCTTGGCACTAAATTGAACCACCTCATCTAGTCCCCTGGCACCCCCTACGGTATTAAAATGCAAACGGATTTAAGCATCCTTTTGAAAGCAACAGGAAGCCATTGGGTAAAGTTAAACAAGAACATAACTCTATGAGATATAGATGTAAATAAGGCTCTGGGATGGTTTTTCCACAAATACTGAGCATCAGAATATGTTCCACACATACACATACATACAATACATGCGTAAATGATACGAATGATTTTGGGGGGGGTGTGTACACTCATTATATAGACTAGACCAGTAATTCATCTCCTCCTTTTCCTGGGATGCAAGAGAGAACTGGATGACATTTATGTCATCCCAGTAGTGGCCCTGAGCTGATGTGTCTCCCCTGAAAGAGTCCTCTTCCCCACCACTCTGTGCTGTTCTTCATTAAAGTTCAACATAATGGGTGACAATTCCAAATTAAAAACCTTCTTAGGGAATTGTAGTCCTGCGCTACAACCTTCACTGCCTTCTCACATACAAGTGTGGTTTGTAGTTGAGTGTAAATAATTTAAACATAATATCCTTAAAGTTATAATATCCCAGGATGTAACAAATCAAAGTTTGGTAACTACTGAGTTGGAATTCTGGATTAAGAGAAACTGTATTTTTGTATGTCTGGAATGCACAATCACCAGCACTGAATAAATATCATTAGCTATAGTAACCCAACATTTCGTACAACCTACCTCGAAGCTTACAGATTTTGCCATAATTGGTTTATAGAATGTACAATGTTAATTCACTCTTCTAATAACTTTTTTCAAACCATTTTAGAGTAACCATAACCACTGGGCATTAATTTTTAACAAGGTATCTATACTCACCTATTTATCATTTATAACATGGATGGCAAAAGCATTATCAAACATTTATTAAGCATTTATAAATAATTTTATATTACTTCTAGCATGTATTATAAATATATTATTAATTCTTTCTAAATTATTGAAATGAAATCCTCGAACAGAATATGAGGGTAATATTTATCATGTAAATGACACCCTTGTCATTTTTTGTCACCCTTGAAATTCCCATCCTAGGCCAACTATATGGATGTCAGTGGAAGACACAGGCAGGGGTGAGGAAATAATATTTCTGGGGAAACATAATATTTAAGTTAGTACTCAACAAGCATGATGCATGTAATATAAATTTCATTGAACCAGATTTTTCCAAAGTGAAAATTTTATAAATTGACTTTGAGAAGTCATTGGATTCTTTCTGATCACTAAGTAAGGCTGAATAGAGATGCAGGTTAATATTGTATATATCTATTTTGCTGGCATGCAACATACACCATATACCCACAAAAGAAAAAATACCTATTACACTAAAATGGCATAGTGATGAGTCTTCAGTATTCCACGCCATACGATTATTGCTAGAACATAAGATATTTGGGGAAATGACTCAGCATTTCTCCTCTAGGCTAGAGAGGAAGTATCACAATGGCCCCATTAAAAAACTGTCCCATCTATTTAGATCTAAGTTAGTATGCTCCATTAAAAGGTGAGATTGGCAACTGGGTGGCCATGTTTTTTTAAACACAAGTCTGAATCATCAGGACTGGAGGTAAATAATAGCGGAGTTCTAGGATGACTTTCATGGTCTTTGACCACGTGAAGCAACTTTAGACAGATGCTCCTTGTCTTGTTCCTCTTCCATGGATTCCCAGAAAGCCATCTAGAGATTTAGAGTCAGGAAAAATCTCTGCACAACCCAGGCACACAAGACCAATCCAGTCAATGCCCTCAAGATTTTAAAAGCTTTTGCTGAAGGTTTACATCAGGAAAATAATAAAATGTTATCTGATTGAAGGTTCATTTTAAGAGAAAGCATTTATTTTCACTCTTTTGGAAAATCACACTTTTTCGAGATTGGATTAAGATGGCAGAATAGAAGGACTGGAGTTCAACCTCTCTCTCAAATAACAGCAAAACTACAACCAAATGCCAAGCAACCTTCAACCAAATGGACCGTAAACTTCCAAAAAAGATACTCTGCTCCAGAAGACACAGCGGAGACCACATCAAGAGGTAGCAGGGGCGATTACGCGATAGAAGCAACCCCATACCTCCCGGGTGGGAAGCCCCACAGACTGGAAAGTAACTGCATCACAGAGACTCAGCTACAGGACTGAGAGTTCTGAGCCTCACGTCAAATCCCCATGCCTGGGGATCGGGCACAGGGAGAAAGAGCCCGTGGAGCATCTGGCATTGAAGGCCAGCGGGGCTTGTGTGCAGGAGCTCCACAGGACTGGGAGAAACAGATATCCCACTCTTGAAAGGCACACACAGACTTTCACGTGCACTGGGTCCCAGGGCAAAGCAGTCTCCAGAGGAATCCAGGTGGAACCTGACTGCAATTCCTGGAGGATCTCCTGGGAAAACAGGGGTGACTGTGCCTTGTTGTGGGGAAAGGGCATTGGAGGGGAAGCTCTCAGGAACAATCATCAGCCTGCATTTCTCTGGAGGTGGCCATTTCTGGGAAAATCTGGTCCCTCCCATCAGCGCTGAGAAGCCCCAGGCCAAACAGAAATCCAGGTGGGATCTCAGCCCCACCCATCAGTAAACAGGCTGCCTAAAGACCCCCCAGGCACACAGCCAGCCTCTAATCTCATCCAGAGACAAAGCCTCATCCATCAGAGGGAGAGGAATCAACCCCACCTACCAGTGAGCAGGTATCACTCCCTCACATCAGGAAGCCTACAGCAAGCCCCCCCCCATACAAACTTTAGCCACAGGGGAGGCAAACACCTGAACTAAGAGAGGCTACAACTCTATTGTCACCACACCAAAAACCTACAAAAATGAAAAGACAGAGAACTCTAACTCAGATAAGGGAGAAAGAGAAAAGCCCAGAAAAACAACTCAGTGATGAGGAGATTATCAGCTTCCCAGAAAGAGACTTTAGACTGTTGATGCTGAAGATGATGCAAGACATTGGAAATAGACTGGAGGCAAAGACTGATAATTTACAGGAAACACTGAGCAAAGAAATACAAGATGTAAAAATTAAACAAGAAGAGATGCAAAATACAATAACTGAAATAAAAAAATTCCTTAGAAGCAGCCAACAGTAGAATACAGGAGGCAGAAGAACGAATCAGTGAGGTAGAGGACAGATCAGTGGAAATCACTAACTCAGAAGAGAAAAGAGATAAAAGATTGAAAGGAAATGAGCAGAGTCTCAGAGAACTCTGAGATAATGTTAAACGCACCAACATCCATATTATAGGGGTGCCAGAGGGAGAAGACAGAGAGAAGGGGACAGAAAAAATATTCGAGGAGATTATAGCCGAAAACTTTCCTAATATGGGAAAGGAACCACTCACTCAAATCCAGGAAGTGCAATGAGTACCATATAAAATAAACCCAAGGAGGAACTCCCCGAGACACATATTAATCAAAATGACCAAAATTAAAGACAAAGAGAAAATATTGAAAGCAGCTAGGAAAAAGAAACAAATGACATACAAGGGAACCCCAATAAGGTTATCAGCAGATTTTTCAGCTGAAACCCTACAGGCCAGAAGGGAGTGGCATGATACACTAAATGTGATGAAAGGGAAAAACTTCCAACCAAGATTACTTTATCCAGCAAGGCTCTCATTCAGATTTGAAGGAGAAATCAAAACCTTTACAGATAAGCAAAAGCTAAGAGAGTTCTGCAACACTAAACCAGCTTTACAACATATCCTAAAGGAACTTCTCTAGGCAGAAAAGAAAAGGCCACAACCAGAAACATAAACACCACAAAGGACAAGTCCCACCAATAAAGGCATATATACAGTAAAGATACTAAATCATACATGCACAATTTTTATGCTACAAAAACAGTAATCATGAGAAGAGAGCACAAATGAAGGTCACTGGAGAAGCACGTGCAATTAAGAAACCAACAACTTAATACAATCTCAGTTATATATAGACTCCTATATCAAAACTTCAGGGGAACCGCAAACTAAAAATCTACAATTGATACACGAGCAAATAAGAAAAATCAACTCAAATACAACATTAAAGATAGTCATCTTGTGAGTGGAGACAACAAGGGAATAAGGGAAGAAAAAAAGAGCAACAAAAACCACAAACAGTTAATACAATGGCAATAAGGACATATATATCAATAATTACCTTAAATGTTAATGGACTGAATGGCCCAACCAAAAGACATAGACTAGCCGAATGGATACAAAAACAAGACCCATATATATGCTGTCTTCAAGAGACCCACTTCACTTCTAGAGACACATACAAATTGAAAGTGAGAGGATGGAAGAAAATGTTCCATGCAAACAGGCACCGAAAGAAAGCCGGAGTAGCAATATTCCTATCAGACAAAATAGACTTTAAGATGAAAAACATTTTAAGAGACAAGGAAGGGCATTACATAATGATCAAAGGATCAATCCAAGGAGAAGATAGAACAATTTTAAATATCTACGCACCCAACATAGGATCACCACACTATATAAGGCAACTGCTAACAACCATAAAAGGAGAAATCAGCAATAACACCATCATAGTGGGGGACTTTAACACCCCACTTACAGCAATGGACAGGTCATCCAGGCAGAAAATCAATAAGGAAACACAGGCCCTGAATGAAGCATTAGATCAGATGGACTTAATAGATATTTATAGGACATTCCATCCAAAAGCAACAGAATACACATTCTTCTCAAATGTGCATGGAACATTCTCTAATATTGATCACATCCTGGGTTACAAATCAAGCCTCAGTAACTTTAAGAAAATTGAAATCATTTCAAGCATCTTCTCTGACCACAATGCTATACGACTGGAACTCAACAACAACAACAAAATGGCCAAAAATACAAATACGTGGAGACTAAACAACATGCTACTAAATAACCAATGGATCAATGAAGAAATCAAAGAGGAAATCAAAAAATACCTAGAAGCAAATGACAGCAAAGACACGACACCCTCAAACCTCTGGGATGCAGCAAAAGCAGTTCTAAGAGGAAAGTTTATAGCAATACAAGCCTACCTCAGGAAACAAGAAAAAGCTCACATAAACAATCTAACTTTACATCTAAAGCAGCTAGAGAGGGAAGAACTGACAAGACCTAAAGTTAGTAGAAGAAAAGAAATCATAAAGATCAGAGCAGAAATCAACGAAATAGAAACAAAGAAAACCATAGAAATGATCAATGAAACTAAAAGCTGGTCCTTTGAAAAGATCAACAGAATTGATAAACCCTTAGCCAGATTTATCAAGAAAAAAAGAGAGAGGACACAAATCAATAAATTTAGAAATGAAAAAGGAGAAGTAACAACAGACATCACAGAAATACAAAGGATCATAAGAGACTACTACATGCAACTATATGGCAATAAAATGGAAAACCTAGAAGAAATGGACAAATTCTCCCAAGACTAAACCAAGATGAAACAGAAAATATGAATAGACCAATCACAAGTTCTGAAATTGAAACTGTGATTAAAAAACTTCCCACAAACAAAAGTCCAGGACCAGATGGTTTCACAGGTGAATTCTATCAAACATTTAGAGAAGAGCTAATGCCTATCCTTCTGAAACTCTTCCAAAAAATTGCAGAAGAGGGGACACTCTCAAACCCATTCTATGAGGCAACCATCACCCTGATACCAAAACCAGGCAAAGATACCACAAAAAAAGAAAATTACAGGCCAATCGCACTGATGAACATAGATGCAAAAATTCTCAACAAAATACTAGCCAACCAAATCCAACAATACATTAAAAGGATTATACACCATGATCACATGGGATTTATCCCAGGGATGCAAGGATTCTTCAATATCCACAAATCAATCAGTGTGTTACACCACGTCAACAAACTGAAGAATAAAAACCATATGATCCTCTCCATAGATGCAGAAAAAGCCTTTGACAAAATCCAACACCCATTTCTGAAAAAAACCCTTCAGAAAGTGGTCATAGGGGAAACCTACCTCAACATAATCAAGGCCATCTATGACAAACCCAGAGCTCACATCATTCTCAATGGTGAAAAGCTGAAAGAATTCCCGCTGAGATCAGGAACAAGACAGGGATGTCCACTCTCGCCACTACTATTCAACATAGTTCTGGAAGTCCTAGCTACAGCAATCAGAGAAGAAAAAGAAATAAAAGGTATCCTAATTGGGAAAGAAGAAGTAAAACTATACCTTTTTGCAGATGACATGATACTATACCTAGAGAATCCTTAAGACTCTACCAGAAAACTATTAGAGCTCATCAATGAATTTGGCAAAATTAATTGGATACAAAATTAATACACAGAAATCAACTGCATTCCTATATACCAACAATGAAAGATCAGAAAGAGAAATTAGAGAAGCAATCCCGTTTACCATCGCATCAAAAAGAATCAAATACTTAGGAATAAACCTTCCTAAAGAAACAAAAGACCTGTACTCTGAAAATTATAAGGCGCTGATGAAAGAAATCAAGGATGACTTAAACAGGTGGAAAGACATACCATGCTCTTGGATTGGAAGAGTCAATATTATCAAAATGACTATACTATCCAAGGCAATCTACACATTCAATGCAATCCCTATCAAATTAACAATGACATTTTTCAAAGAACTAGAACAAAATAGTTTAAAGTTTGTCTGGAAACATAAAAAACCCAGAATAGCAAAAGACATCCTGAAAAAGAAAAATGGAGCTGGAGGAATCAGGCTCCCTGACTTCAGACTCTACTACAAAG
>PVHT020000140.1:4145466-4175962 GCA_004024745.2 Catagonus wagneri | reverse complement strand
CTCTCTGACATAAATGATAGCAACATCTTCTCAGATCCATGTGTCAGAGTCAGGACAATAAAAAGAGAAATAAACAAAATGGGACTTAATTAAACTTCAAAGTTTCTGCACAGCTAAGGAAACCCTAAACAAAACGAAAAGACAGCCCACAGAATGGGAGAAAATATTTGCAAATGATTCAACTGACAAGGGATTAATCTCTAAAATTTACAAATAGCTCCTGCAGCTCAACACCAAAGAAACAAACAACCCCATCCAAAAATGGGCAGGGGATCTAGGCAGACAGTTCTCCAAACAAGACATGCAAATGGCAAATAAACACATGAAAAGATGTTCAACATCGCTCCTCATTAGAGAAACGCAAATCAAAACCACTATGAGGTACCACCTTACACCACCCAGAACGGCCATCATCAAAAAGTCTACAAACAGTAAGTGCTGGAGAGGGTGTGGAGAAAAAGGAACCCTATTATACTATTGGTGGGAATGCAAATTGGTGCAGCCACTGTGGAAAACAGTATGGAGATTCCTCAGAAAACTCAAAATAGAATTACCATTTGATCCAGCAATCCCACTCCTGGGCATCTATCCAGCAGAAACCATGACTCGAAAAAACACATGCACTCCAGTGTTCATTGCAGCACTCTATGCAATAGCCAGGTCATGGAAACAACCTAAATGCCCATCCACAGAAGAGTGGATAGGGAAGATATGGTACATACACACAATGGAATGTTACTCAGCCATTAAAAGGAACAAATTACCAACATTTATAGCAACATGGATGGACCTAGAGATTATCATACGAAGTGAAACCAATCAGACAATGAGACAGCAACACCCAATGCTACCGCTTACATGTGGAAACTAAAAAGACACAATGAACCTTTTTACAGAACAGGCAGTGACTCACAGATTTTGGAAATCCTTGGTTTTTCAAATAAGACAATCTGGGGCGTGGGGGGATGCACTGAGGGTTTGGGATACAAAATCTGTAAAATTGATTTGTGATGATTTATGTACACCTATAATTGAAACAAAATCCATTAAGAAAAAAAAGAAAAAAAAGAAAATCACACTTTTTCTGGAAACTTTAACATTTGTTTTCTAGTTGTTGACTCATTTCTGTAAATTTACTTTTTTTTTTTCTTTTTGGCTGTGCCCAAGGCATATGGAAATTCCTGGGCCAGGGATTAAACCCATGCCACAGCAGTAACCAGAGCCAGAGCAGTAGCTAGATCCTTAACCTACAAAACCACCATGGAACTCCTCTGCAAGTATATTTTACCTTCTCATTGTTGGTACGTTACTGTCCTCTCCATTTTACAGAGAAGTTAGGAGAGTACATGGAAAGAACCAAAATCCTTGGAGCAAACACGATCACAGAAACCAATATCAAGACCTCAGAAAGATGCCATCTAACACTGAGACTGAACAATGATCATTATGCAATAAATTGGCCTGAAAATATGACTGCACAAAAGTCAGGTTGTCTTGTGACCAGGTTGAAGAGCTTCAAGTATTCTTCAAGATACTATCATAGTGATGGTGCTTCTTAGTTTGGACCTGATTTTACCTATACTTTATGGTTTTTGTAAATGTGGGGTAGGGCTCATGGAGCCAATGAAGTGCTAAATCCATCCCTCTATTCCTGCACTCTACACACATACAACCAACCACCCCTCGGTATCACCATTGCTTGAATAGTGGACAGTACCGGATGAGTATGCTAATATCACACAGAGAAGGTAACAAACACTCCTATGGGCAGTTCACCAATACATAAAATACATGCTCTGTCATTCTGGCTATTGCCCCTTTTCTTTATTAGGGTCATGTTCAAGCAGATTTGGGAATGAAATGTCACGATCCGAGCACCAGTGAGTGATTGGTGCAGTTAATCCAGATGGATGAAGGATGAATCAGACAGTCTTATTTTGAAAGGCTACCTTATGTTTTGCTAACAATTCACACAGAAGATGCAGGAAGCCTCAGTTCCAGTCCAGGGGTCTCAGGCAAGTCACCTCAAATCCCTGGCACCTGGCTTCATCCTTTGTAAGACAGCACTACCTCAAACTCATGTCCCAATGGCGCAACTGCTTGATTTTCAAGATTGACCTTCCCTTTCTCATCCTTTGAAAGTGAACATGAGTAAGGCTGAATTGCAATCAATTTGGAAAATCAAGACCAAGAGTAAAGGAAAGCGGGAAGAGACCAAACTCAGGCTGAAGATAGGAGATTGGAGAGAAGATGAAGTGGAGACAGATAACACCTTCGAGTCTTCTACCAAGGGTAGATATATGGGGGGAAACAGACCAAGAATCCACTGTGTAGTGTTTGCTTTTTTATTGAAGTCAATGGCTACATTGCCAAGTAGATCAAGCCTATCTTCAGTTGGTTCTCCTCTGCACTGTTATTGGTCATGTTACCCCTGAACCTTGGGGTAACCCTTGCTCATGGTTCATGGCTGTCAAAGGCCTCTTCCACATACTCCCATTCAGTTCTGCCCACTCTGAGTCACGAGGTCCTAGAAATTTAACTCTCCTCCAAGTTCCAGAATAATGTCTCCAACCATGTCTCAAACTCTTAGCCACAAATTAGTAAATAAATAGACCACAAGCCAATCTTCCTTTGGCAGCTGTAACTATTTACTAGACCATCCTTTAAGAGGCAAAGCCTTAAGCAGAAGGAGGGGTTAAGAAAAAAAAAAAAAAAGACACTTTAGAGACAAAACATAATGCCTTAAAACAGAAACTTCATTACTATGTGGAAGTTTATGATGGGGTAAGTTAGAACTCAGCAAAATGTACGTCATCTTATATTTTAAATAGCTGGCTATTGTTCATTTGCTGTAGTACATTACTCACCGGGCCTGCGATTTATGTTGAATTAAAGTTGTGAGCCTGTGGGGAGTATCATTGCTGCAGTGGTCATATTTTAACAGTGCCATGAGCAGAAGAACTAAAGAAAGTTTGATTTTAGTTTACCTTGAAAGTTTGATTTCAGTTTACCTTGAAATTCAGATTACCTTGAAAAAGAAGGTAAGTGGTTATTCAGAAACTGAAACTGGCTATAATATGCTATTATAAAATAAAATAATAGCCTTGTTTCAAGTGATGTATTTTCACATAACCAAATTGTGGTGTCCCATCCCTGAGACTGAAGATACAGTACTAGCAGCATCTGGATGGCAAGTGAATTTCAATGACCCTCCATACCTGAGCAAAGCAGGAAGTCACTGACTCTTTTTTGAAACTTCTGGAAAAGTGTTTGGGAATTTATGCATCAACACTTCTCCACAAATTCTTACAAATCTGACTTAGTGCATTCTCAGTTCCCAATTTTCTACACAGAGGGACTGTAGTAAGTTTTCTTTCAGTAGTCCAACCACTTATTTTATATCGCAATAAATATACCTACATTATCGTTCCTTGAAAAGTCTGGAAAATTCATGGTATTTCAAAAGATAACTTGAGTGCTGTGAAACCCTGCAGTGAAGTGAGAAAATCAAAGCTATCCAAAGCTGTGACACATTGTTTCCTTGTTTCTAAGCCAGAGAAAATCAACTCTGCATTGCATTATTGATTTTGAAAATTTGTCTAGGTATTGTTTGATATGGAGTAGTGGAAATGTACTATACTCTCAACTTATAAGAGCAAGCATATGTTGGTAGAAATATTTTAAATTCTAGTTTCATAAAATCATTACATTTTTCTTTAGGTTGTATAATAAAGGTTAATCTTTGTGTCTTATAAAAATAGCACAGCCTTGAAATGAGTCAGAGCAGGTACACAAGTAAAGGAAACACAATTCATAAAAATATGACAGGAGACTAATACTACTAATTAATTTTGGGAAGAATGCAGCCAGATTACACTTATGGAGGATTTAAAGGCTAGCAAATAAATGGCAAAGATCATCCAATCAATGTAGATAAATAATGAAAATCTTCAGAAAAAGCCAAAATGTGACAAGTGAGAGGGTGGTCTTGTCACTCAGTTGTGGGGATTTAAATATTAAAAAGTCAATTGTTTAGGCATTAAACTTAAATGGCTTGAGTCATGAAATATGGAGATGAAAGAAAATCTATGTGTTTCTCTGTGTTGCCAGCCAGAATTCCCCAGGACCTAAATCACTCTCTAAGGGTAAATTATAATGTTCTGGTTTGTATATTATCTTTGTCATACCCTTAGGAACCCAAGAAAAACACTACAAAGAAGGAAGGGCTGTAGTTACTTATCCAGTCTCCCACCTCCTCAAGAACAGTGGTTGTAAAATGCACAACAGCGTGCTGTGTGTCAGAGACCCTTGCTCTTCCAAGATGTTCCTGCCTCCTCAATGCCTGGCATAGTTTAATAATGAACGCGATTGTTCATAGAAATCTAAAAGGTGTTCTGATAAAATCCATCTCCCATCTCCGTAATAACTGGATAGAGACCATTAAAACTGGTCAGGATGAACTTGAGCAGCCAAAACAGGAATTTTGTAGCACATCCGAGTGTTTTTTTCTGTTCCACCACTAGGGGGCACCGTGAGCACAGATGAAGCCACGAATCCCTGGAGACCCACTAGAACTAGACAAGCGATAGGAATCTGGGATGTCTCCTTTCCACCCATGTTATCACTCCAACCGATTAAATAAAAATAAATAAATAAATAAAAGAAAAGAAAAAAAAAACAAAACACTGTAAGATAAAAAATGAAGTCTGAGAATTTATAAACCTAGATTAATATTTTGAAGAGAGCCAACAAGGAGAAGCTGTTTTTCTAGGGTTGCCAGGTTTTTTGGTTGTTTTTTACATCACATGATTATGGAACTCTGAGAGCCTAGCACTACTGACCCACACGTAGTCCTAAAAATATTCTCATTAGCCCCCCAAAATATGACATTCTACCTTTTGTTCAGTGTCTTTCCCTACTTTCTTCCTTTCAATGGGTGCTTTTTTCTGAGCCAGCATTTCCCTCACAGAACAGGAGTTTGTGAAGCGTGGTCCATAGCACAGAGAATTTCTGGGTGAGACTTTGTGAGGCTGAGGAAAGGGCATGTGCATGGGGTCCTTCCTCTATGAAAAGCTGAAAACTTTAGGAGGAGAAAAGAGTGGTTGGACCAGGGTTTTCTCTAGACCAGCTTCTCTAGACAGGGTCAGAACAAGAATGAGCAGGCAGCCAGGTAAATAAGAAAGTTTAGATTTCACATATGCAAAAAAAAAAAAAAAAAAAAGTAGTAGTAGTTTAGTCGGGTATTTACCTCTTCGGGTATTCTTTTCTTTTAATACAGAAAAGTCAAGAGAAACAGGAAATAATTACACTGATTCCTCCCTCCCCATCCCCAACCTCAGCCTCTGAATGGCAGATACTATGCTTTGTATGTCAAAGAAGGTGATAAGGAGAGCCTGGAACATGAAGTCTTCCAAAAAGATATGAAATGGGATGCAACGCAACAAGGTTCTCTACATAGGAAGCCAAGAAACTACATCAGTTGTTAAGAAATTAGGATAGTTCTAGGAAAGCCTTTATAATAATCTACATAAATTATTCAAACCCGTACAAAAGTATAACTGTGTAAAATATGCCCTTCTAAAACATAATTATTTCTGGAAAGCCTAATGAAGAAAATATTTTACATGAGTACATTCAGTAATTCAAGCAATGAGGCCCTTGATAATACTGTAAGATTTGAATCATATTATGTTCATTACCCTTTTAATTTTTTTGAGTCAAATTTAAGCTTTATTTTAGTTTGGATAAAATTTGCCAAACACTGCCATCTCTCAAGTTTTTTTGTTTTCATTTTTCCTATCCTCAATAAAAAACATGATCAGATTGAACATAATAATTTAAAAAAACAATTGAAAAACTGCATGGTAACTTGTACTACTGTGCTGAAAATAGAGTCAAATGTCCTCTTTGGAAAAAAAATGCAAAAAAGCGGAAATTATAGAAGTTTGATACACAGAGTTAATTATTTAGCAAAAAAGGGCATATCCTTTGAATACTATGGAGACAGGAGGATGCATGAGGGGCTTGGAAATCTCACAGGGCCTCCTGAAGTCCTCCTGGTTGGGAGCAGACGGATGAGTAACGCCTTAGTGCGTGACTACACTGCCACCTAGTGGTGCGAAGAATCAGCCGTCTAATAAAGAGGGATGACTTCCAGGTCCGTAGCAAAAAGAAATGTTTCCTTTGTAAAAGTCAATAAGAATTTTACACCAGATAGCTGAAAATGCCTAATAAGAGCTTCTATTTCTCTTCTCTGTATTCCTTTGCCAAAGCTTTATGATTCGCATTGATAAAAACCTCAAGTCTCTGCTGAAAAGCTCTGCAAACTCAGCACAAGCTTCAAGTGTCTTTGAATAAAAATGTTTCTTCTTCTTGCTTTAAAACAGTTTCTCTTTCAGCAAGTCCACTTCGGAGTTAAATCCCTCTTTTCCTTTTCTAGTTGGAAACCAAAACAAGAAATAGTAATAATAAAAACAATCCCCTTGAAGAATGTTTCAAGTACCTCTTCCTTGCCCTCAACCACTAGCCTTCTAGGAATGAAATTATCCAACATGTGATCAATCCAGGAAGCAAACTGTTGAAAGGCTCCTCTTCTAATATTGACATCTTTATTACAGGCAGTGATGATACCAGATCGTGTCTGCAGATTAAGGTCATTTTAAAGGCCGGAGGAAGAAGAAAATGCTTGTGAGGCATCAAATTCTTCTTTGAGAGACGGTAAAAAGAACTATTGCTATTTACTCATGGCGGATTTGTTTTTTGGGGGCATCATTATTACAGCAGACATCAAACCGTAGGGGGAGAAAAGCTGCAAACAAAATTTCAAGGGAAATAACCGCAATAAAAAATAAATAGCAGGCCCAGAGTTCACAACGCCTGATGTAAACTTCGGCACAACCGGTTCAGACATCTCATTTCTTGAGTATGTTTTTTCAGTAGACACAAAGGCCATTCTTCTTACAGCAAGTGAAATTCTTTCCTCTGGCAGCATTTGTCAGGTTGGCCAAGAATACTATTTTAATATTCAGGTTCAGGAAAAGGCTTTGTCAAAGTGTCAATACTTAAGGGTGAAAGGCACATCTACTTAAAAATAATTTTTCAAAAATGTTCTTCTATATAGCAGAGTACACATTCAGATTATAACATTTGAATGATACAAGACATTCATTTAATTCTATACACTTCTTTTTTTTTCTCCGATGAAGACATTCAGCTGCAAAAGCCCTTTGCAGTCATCTAAGGCGATTCCTGCCTTTCTTGATGTGGTGCTAGTACCACAGATGTAAAGACAGGTACGGATAGACTAGGGTCCAATTATCTTACTCCTGGGTAACCCACTTTGCACTAGTATAACCTGTAGTCTCTCTGTAAAAGTCTTATGCATTTTAAAGGCTCTTTTTGGTTTTTATTTTTGTTTTTGTTTTTTTAAGGCATGGATGATAATCTCAACAGTCTAAAATGAAACTCTCCAGCAGGTAGTCTTGCAATGTACTTGGGAGCTTCCGTAGTTATTATTACACCACACTATTTTAATAAATATAAAGGCAATGTTTATTCACTTTAAAGTCATGACATCTATGAAGTGAAAGGTTTTCACAGCAACGAGCAATTAGTTAAATATCACACATGGAAGCAAAACAGCAATTTGTAGACTTCTGTTGCTCAGTGCCTTAATTACTTATAGTGAAACTTGTTTCAGACCACTGAAGACAGGGCTATCGAAAAATCCCCAGGCAATTAAGGACAAAGCGTGCTCAAACATGAAGAGCACTTGAAGAAATAAATTGAAAGAGCAGGTTTTATCTATAATGTTATTAGGTAGATAAATCACTGGAAAGAATAAACCCGCGGAAAAAAAATTAGGCACAAACTAAGATTAGTCCTTTAAAAATCTCCTTGGAGAATATGCAGTTTTCCCCACGAAATCAATATCAGTTCAATTGAAGATAAATTACAAGAGAAATCAAAAGCGGACACTTCACAGGCAAGTAATAATAGTATTGTTTCCTTCATTACGTAGTGAGATCTGATTATAAAGCAGTGATGGGGGGAGGGGAGCAGTTTATTTTTGCTGGCTGTTTTTTCACTAAATGACACTTGGCTTTTGGAGACATTGTTGTCTGAAGGCCTTGCTGGCACTGGATTGAGTTTCCCCTTCTTTTTTAATCAGTCTCTAAATGTCCCCTAGCTAAAAAGAGAACTGGTATTTCGTTATGTTCTATTTTCTCCAGTTGAAATACTTGGATCATATATTATGCATGTTGAACATCCAGAGAACTTTTAAAAATTGTCAATGGATATCTAAAGAAAAATATTTTAGAAAATCTAAAAGTATTCTATTTCCTCTTCATCGTAAGATATAGTTTATTAAAGACAATCAAAACAATAATCTATACCTCTACTTGCAGTGCAATGCAATGAAATGGCCTCTATGCACAAGTACATAAAATAAAACAGCTCTACAATAAGTATGCTTATGAAAATAACCAGTCTGGAAATGAATCAAAATAAGATTTAGGTGGTAAAGATTTTAATAACCAGTGATTGTGATAAAAGCACATTTTAGTGTACAATGCCAGCAGTAACAGATTTTGGATGCTACTTCTTTCATAGACATTGTACGAAGCATTGCATGTATACTATGTTCCTGATGTGGACTCTTAAATACATCCTTCTCAATGGTATTATTAACACAGTATTCTCAGGTACTGAAAAGGAAAGGTCCCCAAATTTTGACCTGAGCAGTAAAAAGTGCTAAATATAGTTTTTTTGTTTGTTTGTTTTTCAATTATCAAGAGCAAATGAAAGCTTTAGAAGTGAGAGTTCGTGTCAAGAAAATTTAAAAGTATTTATGGAAACGTCACAGTTAATTGATATTCCCTATTTTCTTTTAATATGTGTGAATTAAATAAAATCACAAAAACACATAAAACTAGTCCTAGAAGTGCCTCAGCATCTGCTTAATAATCCTTTAACTTAAAAATGAAAAAAAAAAAAAGGGGGAGGCATAGGGAACATTTGTAACATTTCTGCAGACATTCACTGATGCCCAGATATGCCTTGGCTTCAAAGTCCGAGATAAATGCTTCACCTGGGTTAACTATGAACTTGTCAAAGTCAAGATGTAAAAATTCTAAAACAATTTCTGAATTCTCTTGTGTTAGAGAGGAGTCTGTTCACTGTTGCTAGAAAGCATTAGATATGGACTTGCGATGCCGCATCTAATTTAGACATATGAACTTTTTTTTTTGAGAACATGGGCTATTAGAGCCTTCTGAATGGAGAACAGAATATATAAGCACAGAGCTGGATTGAGAGAAAAGTGGGTCAAATATGACCAGGACAGGACTTGTGATGATGTTAAATCTAATTAAAGTGATCCTTTTCTTTAAGAGAATGAATGGATCCCCCCAAAAGAGGGCACCCTGAAGAAATTTTAAGGCCCTGTCACCCTTCTGAAAGTGAAGGGTGACCTGCAGTTCAGAACCAATACACCTGATAGGTGAGAACAAGTACATACATTTTGAATACAATACTGACTCTTACCAATTTTCTGACATCCGCACTATTACATGATTTAAGCAACTATTTATAACTCCTTTCTACAATCTCTATACCATTAGGCCACTGTTTTACATGCATCAGTGGGACAGACAGATAATACGTTTGAGCAATAGAGCCTTACAACAAACAAATGAAAACCATAAAAGTGAAACAAAAAAGGCAGAGAAATATGTAGAGGGTTCAGGTATATGCACAAGAAGGGCAGAGAATAACTAGTGATGCTTCTGTGGGCTTGACTTTTTTAGCTCCTCGGTAGCAGGACAAGAGAAACATCAGAAGCAGGTATTTGTTTTTTTTTTTTTTTTGTGAAAAGCAAAATATAGTCTATTGACTAATGGAAAAAAAAATTGGAAATTTAAGCACTGAAAGTTACTTGAATGTATAGAATCAGGAGGTGGAAAATGGCTTGCAAAGGATAGAGAAATATATTTGGTGTTAATAACAGAGTGTTTATTCTTTGAAGAAAGATTGCGGGAAAAAAAACCATGCACCAGGAAAGCAGGAGAAGGTAGGCAAATTAGCAGGGTTTCAAGTTTTTCCAGGGATATTGAATATTCCATTAGCTGAGAACTGGAGAGCTACATTTAATTAATTTGACAAGAGCTACATCTTTCTTTCCAACGCTGCCTCCCCTTGAACTCAGAAATGCTTTCCTTTCTGTAAGGTCACCCAGATTTTTGGCCCAAATTTCTGAACAAATGAATTCCCCACAGGAGAAATTTCTAGAGTGACGGCACTGTGGTTGAGACCCTGTTCAGTCCTCTGATTCTCAATGACTTTCTGAACCCTCCCAAGAAGACAACTAAAGCTGAGAAACCGGAAACGATGCCCAAATGTGTAGAGAATGGTAGCCAGGGAGTTCTCCAGGGAGAACTACATTCATCAGGGCTTGTCCGTAGCAATTCTCATCAAGAGCGTCCCGCTCCTTTCAGTTGCTTGGGAATCTGGGTTTTATCCCCATACCTTCTTTCATGAGCCCCATCCAATCAATTGCTGGACCTTGCTAACTGTTTCAGCTTCTATCTTTGGATTGTGCATCCCGGGCACAAAGCCAATACCTCTGTCCTGTCTGCCTCATTCTTTAAACTGACTTCTGTACCAGGCACCCAACTAGTGGTCTTGGATCACTTCCAGTCTAATCTTTACTCTTTAATAGTCAAAATGATTTACTTAAAACGCCGGTCTTCTTGTTGCCTCTTTAGCCCCCTAAGATAACTGCTCCCCACTCCCCACCAGGAAATAGCTCCAAACTCCTTTATCCATCCTGCTAGACCTTGCCTGATGTGGCTCCAGCTCACCTTCCCATCGATATGGACGGCAACTTGCTGTGCTCATATCAACACTTCAAGTACATTGGTCTTATATTTTGTGAAACATCACAAACGTGTCCGCCGCATGGACTTAATCCATATGCTTATTCTCACCTTCTGTTCCCAAACACTGACTTATTTTTAATCATTCCTCTAGTGAAGGTAAAAACTATCTGCCCCAAGAAGCCTTCCTTGACTCAAATATAAATCAGGTTCCACAGTTACGCAGGAAACCTCACCCTTTACCTCTTTGTTGTCTCCGTAATGTTTGTCATCCTTCACATCTAACTCTCTCCTTCCTCATAGACTCCGATGGAGAAAAGCCAAGGTCTGTGTTGTTACTCCTCGATCCTTCGCACTTAAGAGTATTTTCTGGTTCAGAAAAGTGCTTAATAAATAGGTTTTAAAATTTATTATTATTATTTTTTTAATGGTTGCACCAACAGCACATAGATGTTCCTAGGCCAGGGACTGAATCTGAGCCACAGGTGTGACCTACGCCACAGCTGCAGCAATGCCAGATCCTTAATCCACTGTGCCAGGCCACAGATCGAAGTCATGCCACCACAGAGATAACGGTGCATCCTTGCTTAAACTACTGTGCCACCGAGGGAACTCCAACAAATAGTTTTAAAATGGACAGAAGATCATTAATATTATAAGTAACAAATCTACCATATGTAAAATAAAACATCTGAAAGCGATGTTCATACACCCTGCTCAAGCTCGTATTCTTTATAAGGGAGAATAAAAAAATATGAGGCATTGGAGTCTAATGTACTTTGGAAGGATAACTAATATATGTAGTTCTCAATGTTAACAATGTATGAAATTTTTGACAGTATTACAAGAATTGGCAATACTCACAATAAATGACAGCACTGATACATATATGACAACATTACAATACACGATAATGAGTCAACACTAGCAGTTTTCACTCTTGCTGGATGACCTCTAATATCCACGGCAATAACAATTTGCAGTGAGGATTGTTGTTGAGTGCATTTATGATTCAATGTATGGCCAGCTCCTAATAGAGGGTTATTTGAGCCCTGTATGCTGGCGAAGATCACTCAATTACTGAGCAAACCCGGTCAGTACAGCAACCATCATCTGCATTCCAATCATAATTTGAATGTTGCAAGGGTGCCAGCAATTCTGTTCACATATCAAGAATATAACCACATTTGGAAAAGAGATGACAAGATTGATATAAACAGGTCTCTCATCTATTACTCTACTCCCTTATTTGTTTTACATTTCTTCATAGTATTTAATATTTATTGGATTATTTTGTCTACCATCACAACACAGGTAACTTTGTCGAGAGCGTATTCAATTCTGTATCACTAGTAACTTGAAAAGTGCTGCACAAGAGGTCCTGGATAAATAAGAGCTGATGAATAAATACATGAGTAGATGTATATTTAATAAAAGAAGCTGTAGAGTATACATGGGCCCTCCAAGCCTCAGTTGTTAGGGAACTGGGCTGAGATACTGAGAAGGATGTTTTAAAAGCTGACATGTGGCAACAATGAACAGGAAGAGTTCAAGAGAGTAGGCTGCATATAAGTTTATGGCACTCATACTTCACCTCTATACACCATGTCTGAATGTTAAGATCGAGGGTTGGAGAACTGTGGTTACATGAAGTCTGGTGATAATGACCAAAAAAAAAAAAAAAAAAAAAAAAACGGGAATGGAAAAGAAAACCAAACTCGCCATCTCATTGATTCCAAGGATGCTTACTCCTCCATTGGTGAACACTGAGTCACAGGGTAAAGCAATACAGAGAATTTGCCTTTTTTTTGGGGGGGGGTAACAAATTGATTTTTCTTCACCAGCAGGGTTGCAACTAGGGTCAGGAGAATGAAACACTTGCCTTGGACACAAAAATTCCTAAACATGAACCACACACACACACACACACACACACACACACACACACACCTTCACAATCACCTTAAATTATATTTTAATGCAAAATTTAAAAATTCCAAGTGAATGGAAAGATTTTTGATACTTTGTTCATCACAGGTGTTCTCAATTTCTTTTGATTTCTTAAGATAATTGCATTAAACTTTTTGTCTTGATAAATGAGGCTCGTTTTCGTCTGCTGCTGCCCCCACCTTCCTCGCCTTACCCCAGTCCCCATCCTGTGCCGTAATTCCTGAAGTGGGTGAGTAGCGGATGAGAAGCACAGCTTTGGTGGAGGCCTACTGCAACCTCCTAGCAGGGAACTGGAAACACCATCTCAGGTCAGGACCCAGGAAGGAGAACCTTTCCCAGAGCCCAAGGCCATGCACCACACAGAATCCAATCACCCATGGTCTGCCTGAGTCTGCACTGGGTGTTGTAAGGCGGGTGCAAAGGGATTCACTCACAATGTGCACTTGGAATTACATGAAAATCCAATGAGAGGTGACAACGAGTATCTTCAGTTTTACACCTTATTTGTGAAGGAAGTGAACACCTAAACATTTTCACTATGACAGCCAGCACCCTGTGGAACTCCATTTCATTCAACAATAGTCTCTGATTAGCAGATAAACTTTATACTTTGCCATCTTATTATATTTTGCCTTCCTTATTCTATTTGGTCTTGGTATATGATCTTTTTTATGCATTGTTGGATTCATGCTATCATTTTATTGAGAATTTTTGAATCCATGTTCATCAAAGATACTGGACTATAATTTTTTTTTTTTTGGTAGTGTCTTCTCTGGCTTTGGTACTTTCCGTAAACTGTAATGCAAGAGTCTGTGTTTTGACTTGAAGTCTAGACTTAAGAATCTGTGCTGTAATACCTTTTTCCTTCCTTTTATTATTTTTTAAAGGACTTTACCTTTTGTATACTTCTCTTTAAAAGTCTCCATTTAATCACATAATGAACACAATATTCTCCCATAGAAATTCTGGTAGCAATTTCAGAAAATACGAATGTGGGAGAAGTGAGAATGTGCACATAAACTCTTGATCTGAACCCAAGAACAGCATCACAGCAGCCAGCTGCCCCCTTATAAAGTGTGGCCACAGAAGATAATTTCTGTTAATAATTCATTAAGAACTATTCCTTTCTCTTTCAGCAAACTTATCCATCACTTTACCCATTTTCAACAAGCTTCATAATTGGATGTGGAGAAAGGGCACACGTGATTTTATGAGCAATGACAACAAACATTTGTACAGTGTTTTACAATTTGCAAGGTGATTTTCATAAACATAATTCACTCCCCACAGCCACAGTAGTAGTTAGGTGTTATTAAGATCACCTACATTTTACTAATGAGGAATCTGAGTCAGCAAGGTTATAAATTCAGAATATGGCTACATCAGTAAACCCAAATAAAATATCTGGCATGTACAGAGATTTATTGTTTATGTAACAAGCAGTCCAAAATTTGGGCAGCAGCTAATGCTGGTTCACCAGTTCAGTAACGTCAGCACCAAAGTCTCCCCAATATTTTCTTCTTCTCATAGCTATAGGCTGGCTACATTCTGGCAGTAAGAAGGGAAGAACAGAATAAAAGACCCCAGATTAGCATAATAGGACTGTTCAAATTTTTCTTCAAAGGATGACTATAAGTTGGAGTTCCCTTCGTGGCTCAGTGGTTAACGAATCCGACTAGGAACCATGAGGTTGCGGGTTCGATCCCTGGCCTTGCTCAGTGGGTTAAGGATCTGGCGTTGCTGTGAGCTGTGGTGAAGGTTGCAGACGCAGTTTGGATCCTGTGTTGCTGTGGCTGTGGCGAAGGCTGGCGGCTACAGCTCCTGTTAGACCCCTAGCCTGGGAACCTCCATATGCCTCGGCTGCGGCTCTACATGAAAGGCAAAAAGACAAAAAAAAAAAAGGATGACTATAAGCCAAGTAATGCATTCACACTGCCTAACCAGGTTTCCTTCTGTAAAATCCACCCCACATTTGCTTTGTTATAAGCACAGACAGTGATCAAGAACAGTGCTCCTGTTGACTGACTGAGAACTGAAACACGCTAACGCAGCTCTCAGATTCTACTGATCCTGTTCCAGAAACGGTCCTAAGTGCTTCCTTCGGGCAGCTATGTGTGCAAACTTCCTTGCTTCCCACAAAGATTTATGAGTGAACTGCTGTTGCCATCCTCATTTTACAGATGAGGAAACTGAACACAGAGAGTTGAAGTCACTTGCCCAAGCTCAACCAGCTCTTCAACAGTCAAGTTGAGATTCTGCCCCAGGAAGTCCAGGCACATTACCCCACACTTCACTTACTACCACTTCCTAACTCCTGAACATCTGTTTGGAGCATAGCTGGACTCTGCTCATGTACAATCCTGCATAGCTGTCAAATTTCTTCAGCACGTATCAACAACCCCTCCCAATGCAATTATAACTAAAACTTGGGAGTCCTTATTTTTCATGCATAAGGCATCACAATAGGGCTTGTGATTTTTTTAAAGGGGAGATTATTTTAATTTCTTTTCTCATTTTTAAAGTTTTATTGAAATATAGTTGATTTACAGTGTTGTGATAATTTCTGCTATACAACAAAGTGATTCACTTATTCAGTTATATATATAAACACATCCATTCTCTTTCAGATTCTTTTCCCACACAGATTATCCCAGAATACTGGGTAGAGTTCCCTGTGCTACACAGCAGGTCCCCGTTGGCCCATCATTCCATATACCTCAGTGTGCATATGCCACTCTCAAGTCCCCAATTCACCCGCCACCCTATCCTGTCCCCTTTGGTGACCATCAGGTTTGTGATAATGGAAGTGAAGTTGTGGTATCTTTTCTTCTAGGGTGTATTAGTGGCTCATCCAGTGTTAGAGGAAGTGTGTAAAAACCGAGAAACAAACAATCTCATTTCATGTTAGCTGGGGAAAGAGAAACAACAGAAAAATGTGGGATGAAGACATAACACAGAATGTTATCATAGAATCATATAGCAGAATCTTTTGGAGCTAAACTGTAATCTTTTATATGGTCTTTTATTTAAACTCACAAGTCATACTACTCATGGTATATCGTTGAGTAGAAAGAGGTTAAAATGGCATGTTTAAGTATTATCCCACTTTATGATTTGTAAGTTCATATATATGTCCTCCAGAGACAATTTTCTTTAGTGTTAACAGTACATGGTATTAAAATTATGGTGTGTTTCCAGGTTTACTTGTTGCACCTTTTTAAAACACCAATTTTCTCAATTAACAAAATAAGTTCACAATTTTGTGTTTTCATGCAAGTGTGATTAGATGAGCCCAAATGAAAAAATAAAAATAAAAAATGATTCCAATTTAACTTGAGACCTATAGAAACAATGCTTTAAAAATATGCATATAAAATACTCTAATTTTTAGAGATCTTGCCTTTTAATAACTTGTAATTTATCCCTTACAATGATCTCCACATTTAGCTATATGAGTGTTGTAACATCAAAGTTTTAGAAGTCTCTTTCATGCATATATTTGAAGAGAAAAAAAAATCCTATAGATGAGGCACACATCTTATTTTTAAATATTTTCATTAATTTGCTGAAAAGCTGCAGTTTCTATGCTGTCCTCTTTTGCTGCCAAATTAACAAAAGGCAACGACAGAAAAATACAAAATCTCTCTCTTCTGGAACATATTTTTGAGTCACAAAAGGATATAGTAGGAGTTTCGTGAATGTGGATTTCAAATCAACCAACAATCGAAGTCAAATTCATGTTTGATCTTCCTTTAGAAAAGATACCTAATTACGTACTTACACTCAAATTGAAGTCATGATCAAGCTTATTGCTCAATAAGGAGCTTAGAGAATAAATTATAGAGACACTCATGTGAGCAGGTACTGATTAAAAAAAAAAAAGACCAACCAATGTGCTATAACCCAAAATGTGTGAGCGGATTTTTATACCCACATTAAAACCAAAACTGCAAATACATAATTCTCTGTCATGATAGAAATTTCTTTTATTGATTTATTTTTAGTTTTAAATTGTTATTATTATTATTTTTGCACTTGTATCTGTGGCATATGGAAGTTCCAGGGCTAGGGATCTAACTGGAGCTGCAGCTGAGGTCTGTACCACCACCACATCAGGTCCAAGCCATGTCTGTGACCTACGTCACAGCTTGCAGCAATACCAGATACTTAACCTACTGAGCAAGGCCAGGGATTGAGCCTGCATTCTCAGAGAGACAGCCTGGGGTTCTTAATTCTCTGAGCCACAGTGGGAACTCCAGAAATTCCTTTTCATATACAATTCCTTTCATTCAAAAAGCTCTCTCGTGGTGTCCTCTTTAAAGTTTTATTTCAAAAATTTCTTACAGTATACTGTATTTTTACTGTATTATTTGTTACCTAATCATCATTAACGCATGATCTCATGCAATGGAAAGGATGTAGTAGCAGAAACACATATCAGGGCTTGAAAGAGGCGGCTCTCCCAAAAAGGGAGGTACCTCTGTAGAATCCCCTTTCTCCACCTCAGAGTTGTGCCCGGGTGCAGTGATACTCAACGGTCCTGCACGTGTCTCAGTTTTGTGGCTACACAGTGTCAAAATCCCCTTTAGACATGTGTACATTTGTGGCTATGATTTACTTTAAGCCCAAAGTCAGGAATGTGTTTCCACTGAGAATTGCTGACACAGTCCTCGGAAGATGGATTACAGAGCTCACGGAGATACAGACACTATCGAACCCAGAGAGAAAAAGAGACAAAGTTGGACAGGCAGGCACAGTGATAGGAAATAGAAACTGATGTCCAGGGGAGGGTGGAAGCTCTGCCCGTGGCTTACCCAGCAACACTTGCTCTCAACTTTTTGCTGCAGCTTTGGCCATTACTAGCAGCAACACGGTTCTCACTTGCATATCTATCCTTTATTTGGGTAAACAGATTGTTTGATGCTTAAATATTTTCAACAACCTATAATATCAGGAAAAATCTGTTTCAGTCTGTGGTTGCTGTCGCTTTAGGCACCGATGATTTTAATTCTAAAGGAAAGAAGCCATTTAAAACAGGGAAGTACTTTTTGGTGACATATTTTGCTAAACAAGAACATTTTGGTCAATTATGATTGCTTCTGTTTAAAGACTATTAGTTATAAAAAACATTTGGCCTCAAAAAATATTTTGTCTGTTGACTGCAAAAGCCTGTAAAATAACATTATTTACTTGGAAAGGAACACATTATGCAAAAAAGATGAAACTGGAGGTCCCAAATAAACCACACTGGTCATCCATACTTGATGAATTGCTACTGTAATCTGTAGCATGTTTATTTTTAGTAAAATAGTGAAAGTGTAGCTGGAATTTAATGTGATAGGCTTTTTTTTTTTTTAAAAAGCTCTGAATAAAACCTAAGTCCTCTGTTTCTCGATCTAAGAAATTATACATAATTCCTGAGTTAGTTTTAAATTTGTTATAAATTCTTCTTTTTTTTTTTTTGTCTTTTTGCCTTATCTAGGGCCACATCCATGGCATATGGAGGTTCCCAGGCCAGGGGTCTAACAGGAGCTGTAGCTTCCGGCTTTCACTACAGCCACAGCAACACGGGATCCAAGATGCGTCTGCAAACTTCACCACAGCTCACGGCAACGCCAGATCCTTAACCCACTGAGCAAGGCCAGGGATCGAATCTGCGACCTCGTGGTTCCTAGTTGGATTCGTTAACCATTGAGCCACGATGGGAACTCCTAAATTACTTATGAATTCTTACAGAATTAACTGGATTGTAGAGTTCTCATTGTGGCTCAGAGGTAACAAATCTGACTAGAATCTCTGAGGATGCAGGTTTGATCCCTGGCCTCACTCACTTCAGGATTTGGCATTGTTGTGAGCTGTGGTGCATGTGGCAGACGCAGCTCCAATCCTGTGTTGCTGTGGCTGTGGTGTAGGCCGGCAGCTATAGCTCCAATTCAACCCCTAGCCTGGGAAATTCCAGATGTCGTGGGTGCGGCCCTAAAAAGCAAAAAGCAAAAACAAACAAACAAACAAAACAAAACAAAACAAAAAAAAGAATTAACTAGACTGCAAATGACAAGAAAGAAACTGTTGGTTAAAAAAAGCATACATAATATTTAAACATGGTGTCTCTACAATGATAAAGAAAGGGGGAGGCCATTTATACCCACGTGGTAGAATATATTAGAAAAACCCTAGGCTTTCCTTATTTTCATATTTTGAAATATACACTGAATATTGACTTGGAAATGGTTCAAATGACTGACATTTATCATCTCTTGATGTGTGTTTTTCCCTATATTCCTAATTGTTACATTTGCAATGTATATTATAGTTACTGAAAGAAGAAAGTTTTTTAAAAAAGTCAAGTATTACAGTAATGATACCCACAAATCAACCTACAAATTACCTATAAATACAATAGGTAATATTTAAAATAATTCTAATAACATCAACTCATATTTTAAAAATATTTTATAAATCAACTATACCACAATAAAAAATTTAAAAAATATTTTGTAGCTTTCAAAGTGCTTTTACATACATTTCTACCTCATTATCTCCATCTTATTGATGGGAAAGCTGCTAAACCTCTCAAAGTTATCCTTTCTTTCTTTCTTTCTTTTTTTAAAGAGATGTGATTCAGAAAAAAAAGCCACAATAGTTTGGGAAAGCCACATCCATGTTTGTTTTCTTTTTCCAGATGCCCCTGGAAAAGGAGAAATATACCTGGTCTTATAGGAAAAGTATCAGCAGATTTCATCTTTGGGTAGAATACCTTCAAACACCACACGGGACAGTCAGCCCTCTACTTGCAGGTTTCACGTCCACAGATTCAGCCAACCTCAAATTGAAATATTAAAATTCCAGAAAGTTTCTGAAAGCAAAACTTGAAGGTGCTCTGCGCTGGCAACTCTTAACATAGCATTTACATTTTATTTATCAATATTTACACAGCTTTTACATTGTCTTAGGTATTATAAATGATCTAGAGCTGATTCAAATACAGGCACAGATTAGAGATACTGTAGATTTGCTTCTAGGTGGTCTTGATAAAGCTATTAGTTCAACAAAATAAGTCACACAAATGTTTTGGTTTCCTAGTGTATATAAAAGTTATGTTTACACTAGACTATAATCTATTAAGTGTGCAACAGCACTATGTCAAAACAAAAAACAGTGTAAGTGTTCTCTTGTGTGCAGTGGGTTGAGGATCTGGCGTTGTCACTGCAGTGGCTCAGCTCGCTGTTTTAGTGAGGATTTGATCTTTGGTCCCAAAACTTCCACATGCCATGGGTACAGCCACTCCCACAAAAAACAATGTACATCCCTTTAAAAAATACTTTATTGCCAGGAAATGCTAACTGACATCTGACAAAGTAGAGTTGTCACAAACTTTCGATTTATTAAAAAAAAAAAAAAGGCAGTATCTGGGAAGCACAATAAAGCAAAGCGCAATAAAACAAGGTATGCCTGTATATGGGCAGATGAGTGTGGGTTATATGAAAATCATACACTACTGTATATAAGGGACTTGACCATGGGGAGAGTTTAGTATCCTTGTCTGGGGGGTTGGTGCTGGAACCAATCCCTGCGGATACAGAGGATGACTGTATTCTAACATTTAAATAGCATTCATCAATTTATATTAAGTAACATTGAGAGTCCAAGTGAAATTATTAAAGTGGTTCTAATTAAGCCCATCTTGACTAATTTTTTAATAGTAAAACTAATTTAGCTCCCAATTAAAATAGTAATTGCATTCTATAATGATTGCTATTCAAAACAATATATTCAATTTAGTATTACTTTTGAGGAACAGTAATATGCTATACATAAAAAAAAAAGGTTTTAAAATGGCTTTACCATGTTTGAGAGGAGAAAGGAATACTTACTTATCACATATGTTTATTTCAAAGAAGATATTTTCCATTGTGTGATTTCTTTTTCAGAAATTATTTCTTATGTCATTTTAATTGTAATGTACAAAAGCTTAAGGTAAACAATAAAATGAAATAATTTCTTAAGACACTGCCTGCCTTTTCCTCTTTCCTATATAATCTGATTTGTCTCAACTAAATTAAAATTCTCGTGTTCCCAAATCAGTCTAGATGCTTCATTCCCAATTTAATTCAATGAAGAATGGCTAACTCCTCTACCATTCCCCGCATTTGTATGGAGGAGACTTTGCATAATAAATGAGAACACTATAATTATGTGTGTTTTATTCAGTACAGGCAATATTTGACTTAAATAATGCAATTATAGATGAGAGGGGTAATTTTCAGGAAACTCTCTCAACGACTTTCTCACTAGGAGTCTTACACCTCAAACACCATCACAGTAGCAATTTGGTTAACATAGATTTTAAAAGAGCATCCTTTCCTTTAATAATCATAACAACTTAATCCAAGATCATTCTTTTAAATGTCACAGACCTATGGGAGAGCTGCGCTTTACAAAAGATTCTGCTTTAAGACAAACAAAAAAACTCTCTGAAAAATAAAGTTAAAAGCAACATTCAGTACCTACGTATACAATGATATTTAGTAGGTGCCTCTGATAAATTTGAGCACACCCTTTAAACAGGGCTAATTAGTACTTCTTATTCAAAGCACTTTACAGAAATAAAGAGTGACATTATTTTAATGAATATTTGAGGCAATATTTTAATGAATATTGAGGTGGTATCAAAAAAAGTAAACAGGGAACATCCTGTATAATTTTATTAAAATTTAGCTTTGAACTGGATGAAGGGTTTGTAAATGAAGAGTCAATGACTCTTGTGATTTACATTCAGAAACAATGAATGATAAATGATAATGATGATGTAAAACTGCCAAACAAGAGTGACTCCCCCCCCAACTCCAGTTCCACTTTACAAGCTTTCTAAAGTAATAAAACGTACAAAACTCAATCAGATAACTGAACAACCTAAGATGTACCCAAATACCCGTGGCTGATTAAAGGCAAATTTGCTCTAATCATGGCTCTGCACTTATCAGTGTGAAGTCAGAACAATATGCAGTCTATCTTGACTGGAAAACAAACATGAAAAGCTCTACCACACACTGTGGCTGAGAATGTTTTCTGAGTGGTAATTCTGATATTTGATGTATATTCTTTATTCTTCCTAAGTAACTTTGATTCTGTGCTAGCCAAGATACAACCCTGAAAAAAGAAAAAGACTTCAAAGTACAAAAATCCTGGAAGAACTTTCAGTGTCAAGTGAGAAAAAAAAATTGTGCCCACTTGCCTTCCAAGTAGTTTTTATTTCAATTCCACGAAAAACAAAGACTCAGTCTCATTGAATTGGGAGGTGTGCAGCTGGTTGGTGGTGTCCCTTACGTTTACACGTAATGCTAATAGATAAGAGTTCATTTTCAAAACAGTTTTTATGTTCAAATGGCTATTCAATAAGTCATAGAAAGATCATCTATCATAACGTTCCCCCAAATGTATGCAGATTTAACAAAACACAAATATTACCAGGGGAATGAAGAAGACATTTAGGAGAGAATGTGAAGCAAATCACTTTGAAGTTGCAGGCTAGAAACAGGTACATTTAATAGATTCTAAAAGGAATAGGAGGTTGTTGAGAAAATTCAAACAAAAAATAATTTTTTACATCAATTTACTAGATGTTTCAAGCAAACAAATCTAAGAATCCAAATCTTTTAAAAAGTATAGTTTCCACTTCATACTTCATTTGACTTATACATATTTAACCTGGGACAAAACCTCATGTGAGTTTTAAAACCTGAACTCTGGATGTGGTATGCTAAAATATGTATTATAATTTGGTGTCAGTCACCTGATCATTTTAGGATAAATGAATAAATAACACAGGACTGTGATTTGGATGGAATTATGGCAAAGTTTTTTCTTAAATCTTCACTATAGCCATAAAGATGTGACCAAGGTTATTTAATCTGAACAATGTCACTAATAATCCTTACACAATAGCATGCCATAATATAAGATATACCTCAAAGAAACTTCCTCTAGCCCTTCTTGTGTTGCTTGGCCATAGGGTCAATGTTATAATCACAGTAACTGAGGACAGTTAGCCAAATACAATAATTCAGTGATAATGATTAACTGTGAACAACTTCATTGAGGTTTAAGGCACAGTGTAAGATCAAAGGACAAAAATTATCTGTGCTAGGAGGAACTGGAAACCAGCAAAGGAAAATGGAGAGAAAAGACAAATTCTTTGTAAACCAGATTCAACCTGCTTGTTCTGCAAGACCTGTAGGCCTGAGTTACTCACTTTCTGCCCAGCCATGAATGGGAATGAAGAATCCACAGTGGGATATGTTTACAAGGTGAATAAGAGAAGGAACACAAGGAGACCATGGCAGAGCCAAAAACCGTATGGCGTGTGGATGTGATCTTACAGGATAAACTTGCAGTACAAGTTTTGAGATTCTCTCCTTGGCTAATGACTAAGGGGAAATCAAACAGGGGGTCTAGTCAAATGCTTGGGATTTGTTGCTTGGTTGTTACACATTTCTGAAAGGGCAGAGGACAGCGGATAAAGCAGGCACCCTTCAAAGTTTTGAGTACCTTGTGGATGCAATATTGAAAATTAATCCAAAAAGGATGAGAACGAAATAACCTGAGTAGGAAGTAGGTACATTTCTTGGCACAGTATTACCTGGGAGGTATCTGAATCTCTATTGGTAAGCAAAACCTTTTTTTTTTTTTTTTGACTTGCCCAGTCACAAAGAAGTTCCTGGGCCAAGGACTGAACCCTCGCCACAGGAGTGACAACACTGGATCCTTAGCCACTTAGGCCACCAGGGAACTCCCAATTACTAAGCAATTTCGAAGTGCCATTTTCAGACTTAAAAAATGTCAATTGTGCATGTCCCAATTTCGTTTTCAGTCTCATCTCACACTATTATCAAAATGAAGATAAGTTATTTTAACAATACCTTAAAATGTGCAAAGTAGTTTTAGTACTTAAATACTCAGTTGTCAAAGGTGTACAAACTTCCTGCTTCCATCTCAACTAACTTTTGATGATAAACAAAGCATTACTACACTTAGTTAACACGTTTTCAAATGTCATTACTTAATGGTAGACACTACACTTAAAAATAACCGTGCACAGCCATCCACTCTAAAACAAATGCTGACATCAATTTTTGCTAATTCTTAGAATTTCTTTGTAAGAAAAACAAAAGGGAACACACATCTTAGGTGCCTACTTTCTTTCCTTTTTTTAATCTTTTTTTAAATCCTTTTAGAGCCGCACCCACTGCATATGGAGGTTCCCAGGTTAGGGGTCTAATCAGAGTTATCGCTACCCACCTACTCCAGAGTCACAGCAACATGGGATTCGAGCCGTGTCTGTGATCTATACCACAGCTCACGGCAATGCCAGATCCTTAACCCACTGAGCAAGGCCAGGGATCAAAACCACTGAGCAAGGCCAGGGATCAAACCCGCAACTTCATGGTTCCTAGTCCAATTCGTTTCCTCTGCACCATGACGGGAACTCCTTAGATGCCTACTTTCTAAAGGAGAAAAGTCAATCCCCCCAAAAAAGGAAAAGAGAGTATTTCAGTGCTAATAATATATAGTGATGCAAGAAAAAATGCAAAATAATTTACAGTAATCGGTATGCGTATGTTGTTGAGATGTGTACCTAGGCATAAGCCGTTTCATAATGTTTCACACATATTCAGGGTCCTTTCATTCATTACTTGAAAGAATCAAGTCTTTGTGGTAATCATTGTAACTGATAATTTAAAAGTTTTAAAATAGTTTTGAAATGTGCTTTTCTAAGATCTTAAGAGTGCTGCTAAAGTTGGTCAAAAACACTATTTATATTTACTATTATATATTTATATTTTATCGGGTCAAAATCCAAAAGGAAACCTTGTTGTTGGTAAAAATGCCCATGACTTAGAAGTTCAAAATCTAGTCCTAATTTTTTTATTTAACACTTTTATTCTACTATTTCTATGGTGTTAACTTGTTTTTTCCAGTTTCACTTTCTTCGTTGCTGTACTATGCAATTCCTGACTATCTGTAACCAGGTACTTCGTTATCTAATTCATATCATGGAATTTTTCATCCTCAGACATAATACTCAACAACAACAAAAACTATTTGCCATCTTTCCCTGAAGATGAATTCTTCAGAGGCGTGTCACCACCAAGTCCTAGGAATCAGACAGCGGCAGTTGGTTTACAAAGTTCTCACTACATCTGAGTACAAAACAGAAATGAAAACAAAAGCAGCCCCATTATTCCAGCACGTGAATCCTTCCTAATAATGACCCAGCAATACCAGTCAATACCATACATAACAAAACGATATTGTTGCCGTGTTTTGTTTGATCCTTTTTTAAAAAAATAATCACAGACTATTGTTTTAGTTTCCAAAAATCACATACATTTTCTAACTACTATGACCTGTTTCATATGCTCTCTAGAAACAATAAACTTCAAATGGAATTCATTAAATGAATTGCGTGGACAGCCTAAGACACCCGAAATCTCTTTTAATAAATGATACATTTATCCGAAGGTAAAAAATACTTTATTTAGAATCTGTCTTCACCAAACACTTATCTCTGTGGCTTGAAGAGGTGGTGTGACTTTTAGATAGTAAGAAAATATAGATTATTTTTCCTGACTTTATGGCATTTTAATTTAACTGTTAACTGAATGGCATATGTGAGATTGCTCTGAATCTGAAGCTAAAGGTAAGTTATCTTTTCTAAAAGTTGCAGAACTTTATTCAGTCACAGCAGAGTTATTTGTTTCCATACAGGTCAAACTAATTCAACGGGGACTCTGCTAATTGTCAATGCCATTTTTCAAAAGTACATTCAAATGGTTTAGGGTACAATTTCAGGAAATCTGTTTGCTAGCACAATTCTAACATTTTTTCTTTAAGGTGGAACTTACTTATTCCATCAATATAACACATTGAACTGAATGATCTTGGAGAACTGAATTAAACTTCAGAATTTTTCAGCAACTACCCATAATCAGCTTTAAAGATCTTAGAGAAATAAATTTTACCTTAAAATATATGTCAAATGTTAATATTAGCATTCCTCTAAATCCTTTTTTTAGTCCTGTGGCAGTTAAGCTAAGAAGAGGACTTTCCAGTTCTTTTGAAAACGCGAATCAGAAAACTTGGAAATAAAAAAGAATTAAAAGTAAAAACTGCAATTATCAGAGCATGTAATTTTTCAAATCCACTGTTGCTTGGGGACTATTTAAAATCTAACTACAGTTGTGTTCAAATGTCACACGTGGAAGAGAAATTGGATGGAAGAAGGTGGCTCTAGGTAGGCAAAGTTCAAGTTTTCCTGTATCCCTTTTCCTGTGTGGCCCCTGTAGCTCCCAGGGAGCCCAGTGGCAGCAGGCAATGTCCTCACCTCCATGGAGACCCTGTGGGGCTCTAGGAGAGCAGGCACCACAGCAAGTAAGACCCTATGGGTGAGCTGGGCAGAACTGGGGGATTCGGCCACAGAGTTATTACTGGTGAAAATACATTTTCCCAGAGCAGATTTCTTTACTTTTCTCCCCCGCCTTTTTTTTAGGGCCCTACTCTGGGCATATGGAGGTTCCCCAGCTAGGGGTCGCACTGCAGCTACAGCTGCTGGCCACAGTCACGTCATATCCAAACTGCGTCTGCGACCTACACCACAGCTCATGGCAACACTAGATCCTTAACCCACTGAGCAAGGCCAGAGATTAAACCTGCAACCTCATGGATCCTAGTCAGATTTGTTAACCGCTGAGCCACAAAAGGAACTCCACCAGAGCTGATTTCAAATGAAACTTCAGCCCTAGGGCAGATGGTGGTGCCCCCTCAGAAGGCAAAGCCTTATTCCTAGAATGCTGTCCTCCTTGGGTACAGTTTGGAGAATGGGCTTCAGAGACAATGGAGGAACCAAACCGCCAAAGGGAAGTCGGTCTCATGAGTTGAGGATCAAACTTCACACAAACAAGTGCAGCCTCTTAGGTCTTGAAAATTTAAACAAGAAATAGGACCCCACGGCTTAAAATCACCTTGGCCCCACTTTCACTCGTCAGAAATTAACACAAAGAACAACCATTAGTGGTCAGCTATGCAAAAATCTTTCTTTCAACTGACCCCAAACTGCTAAGTGTCTTTCAACCAGAAATCGATTCATGACATTTTTAAAGTATGGATTTAGAGTTTATATTTTAGGCATACTTTAAACCATGGTTTAAAAAACAAAAACAAACAAAAAAACAGAACCCTTAAGCATTAATTCTAATTCTAAATAACATAAATTACTACATCATGCAAGGAAGTTCCCTATTCTATTCTGATGTGAAAAGTAGTAAATATTTGCAACACCATAATCTCACCAAATGGTGGCACATGTACCATGTTTTCTTTAGATCGAGACTGAATTTCATTCCCAACATGAATTGCTTCAGCTACTTGAGTGTTTGTTATAACAGTTCTTTACATTTATAAAGTCAAAGGACCTGTAAGGAAGTATTGGTCTAATGAATAAAGGTATCTGAACTTCTCTCAAGTTTTCAGTATCAAGTTTCAGGCTTTATTTTAAGCATTAACAACTATCTCGCTGCTGTCTTTACTTGAATTTTATAAAATGTTACTACAGCATCTGTTCAGTATCAGCAAGAACACAGTGACAGTCTTTTTGGCAGAATAATGTACTTGAAAAATTATTTCCTCTATTGCAATCATCATAGAAATCTCTTAATTTGAGCAATATTCATTCATTCACCAAATATTTATTGAACACTGAAGACTATGTCAGGCAGCACCCTAGGATTTGGAGATGAAATGAAATAAGACAAACAGGTTCTGCTGCTTGAATCTAGGGAAAGACAAACAGGATGTCAAATGCGAGAATCTACAGAAAAGTAAAATAATGGGCTGATTCCAGGTGGGCTTTCCTTCAAAAGTTGGCTTTTACCTGTGACCTGGGCTATGGGACCTGCTCTGCTATTGACAAGTTTTCAGAAACATCCTGGTAGTGGGATATTTCTTACAGATGAGGTTATTTACATTATTCCCAGTTGAGTTTTGCTATTTCATTTTTGGTTCCATTAGAGTTGAAATTATAGAGCTTAATAGCTTCTCATAGTCACCATTTACATGCTGGTACAGGACTTTCTTCTGCTCAGACCCCTTCTATGATCCCTTTTTATTTTAAGATTTACCCCCAGAACAAGGATTGTCAATCCCTCTCAATTGATGAGAAAACTGAGACTTAAAAAGTTGATTTCCTAAGCTCAAAGAATTGAATAAACTCAGGCATTATGACTATATGCTTTTCTTCCTATGCCACATCTATTATCAAATCAGAGCCCACATTTTTTTAAATTAAGCAAAATGTACTTTCAGATAAATAAATGCATGTCCAGGGTCTAATATGTGCCAACATGATGGTTGCAAAAAACAACAATAATTGATATTCAATTAATTCACTAATATATCAGAAACATCATTTACATATAGGCATAACAGTTGTCTTGTGAAATCAACTTAAATTTCTTCTTTTTTTTCATCTGGAGCCTCTCCACAAAAGTTCCCTGTGGGTTTTGTGAGCCCAGACATGGACAGACTATGCCCTGTCATCTGGTTTGGTGGTCATATGCTAGAAGTTTCCTGATCCCTTACAACCTGATCTTTCCTGATCCCTTAAAACCAAGAGGAACAAAAGGTAGGCTAAACGGTGAGGGCACCTTTGACTCTTCCCATTGTATCTCATTGTGCATTCTTCAAATTTCCTTCATCTGACTTTTCTGCTAATAATTTTGGATAAACAGGCTTGAGTGCCTCTGCCTAAGGTAGTTGCTAAAATCTGCAGAAACTGGTTTCAACAAGTAAACGATGAAGCATGGAGTAGAGGTAAGAATAGGTTTGGAGACCCTCAGTTTGACTTTGGGCAAGCTATCTCAATTCTCAATTTTCATGCTCTCATTTGTGAAATGAGCAACTATTATAAGCAACTACTTCACATTTGTGAAGGTGACAACAGGGATACTGTGCAAAGCAACTCTAGAGGGTTTAGAAATACAGTGGGAACTCAATAAATGGTAGCTAAACAATTCCATAATGTCACCCCCATTCCTTTCACTCCTTGCCCACTGAGTACCTAACTCCTTGTATCACTTAAAGGGTTCTCCAAACTTAAAGTCATCTTGGAGCAAACCTTGTGGCTCTTTTAGTCAAGTAGATATGAGGTAACTAGACTCCCCACTTGAGGAAGAGAAGTTTAAGGTTTCGAGGTTTTTTGTTCTGTTTTTTGCCTTAGGACAAACCAGAAGCTCAGCTGTACAGCGAGATAAGATTGTGCTTACGGCTATATATCCTATGCTCTGGGGAACCCTTACCTTTGAGTTAAGAAGGGGCTAATGTTAAATTTGTAGGAAATCAGGCACTCTTTGATGAGGAAAGGATTCATATATCAAAAACGCTTTCTCTTTGTGTTCAAAATGTTGAAGTCTTATTTCAACCATTGGAGAGGTCCTGATAGAAACCAATTGTTAAAGGAAGTCAGGCTGAATTCAGAACAGTCTAAGAAAGGAATGATTGTCGACCAGTGACCAAGGACCAACGTGCAGACAGAAGATGTGTTGTAATGGTTTCTGAAGACACCATGGATGCCCTCGACAAGTGCCTGTCCCACCTGGCCTGCCACGGGGACAAGACGTGAGTGCGTTTCTACCAAAGCTCTGTCCCTGGTGCCCTGACACTGGCACCTCAGGCTCTAGTGACATTATCAGGGGCCTGCTGGAGAGCAGTGGGAGGTGGGGTGCTGTTGGCAAATCTACCCCAAATTCCAGATTCTTTTCTTTCAAATAAGAGAAAACTGACCTGACCCTGTGAACTGAACATGAAACTCTGTGGACATGGGAAGTGGAACCCTTGGAGGAGAAAGGCCATTTTCAGTGGGTAATGGATTGTGGGCTAAGTGTAATAGCTATTTAGGGAAGACAAAAATATGGCCTAACGTTACCTGTTGGCCATCATTTTAAATACTAGTTTTCTCTCTATTGAGGCTCTAACATGTTTATGTCCTTTTGTACAACAGAAAATAGCTTATACCAGTTACCTATAGGCAATCATCAAAAATATTTTTTAGGAGTAACTGTTGTGGCACAGTGGGAATGAATCTGAAATGAATGTATCCATGAGGATGTGGGTTTGATCCCTGGCCTTGCTCTGTGGGTTGAGGATCTGGCATTGGCGTGAGCTGTGGTAGAAGTCTCAGACCCAGCTCCGGATCCCCTGTTGCTGTAGCCATGGCATAGGCTGGCAGCTGCAGCTCCAATTTGACCCTTAGCCCAGAAAATTCCATATGCCACAGGTGTAGCCCTAAAAAGTGGAACAAAAAAAGGGGGGGGGAGTAAAGAAAAAAGATTGTTTTTAAAATACCTTCAAAGATTATAGCTTAACAAGAACCCTTACTACTAAATTTAGGTGATAGTTTAGCCTTGAGAAAGTCTTCACTAGGACACATATGAGCATTTTCTAAGAAGATATATCACACATACACATCAGAATATTGTAATGAATATAAATTTGTTCATTTTGCTCATTTTTTTAAACTACAAATGTACTTAGAATGTAATGTAGTACTGTCATCCACTATTTTAAAAGTGTATTTTTATATAATTTTATTTATTTATTTATTTATTTATTTATTT
>PVHT020000140.1:3995332-4144466 GCA_004024745.2 Catagonus wagneri | reverse complement strand
TCTGCAACCTACACCACAGCTCACGGCAACGCCGGATCGTTAACCCCACTGAGCAAGGGCAGGGATCGAACCCGCAACCTCATGGTTCCTAGTCGGATTCGTTAACCACTGCGCCACGACGGGAACTCCTATTTTTATATAATTTTAAAGGTTGCTTTCCATTTACAGCTATTACAAAATATTGACTATATTTCCTATGTTGTACAATATATCCCTGAGCCTCTCTTATACCCAAAAGTTTATACCTCCCACTCCTTCCTACCCCCATTTATCCCCTCCTCCCATCTCCCCACTAGTAACTACAACCACTAGTTTGTTCTCTGTATCTGGGAGTCAGCTTCATTTATGTTATATTCACTAGCTTGTTGTGTTTTTTAGTTTCCACATATAACTGATAAGACATTCATTTTTAATACATGATTATGTGGCATGTTTTTTGAGAACCTAATAGTGTCTGGTATTGTCCAGTGTCTACCATAAATAAGAGTCTAATCACACTTTTATCTTAAAATGTCTACTCTGCCATCACTCTGAATTATATACAATATATTCAGATAATCAACATAGACAAAGATTGTTCATCTTTTCACCTAAGTGTATTTCTAGGTCAAATGATTTGCCCTGGTATCCAAGAATTTGCAAGAGTCACCAGGGAGGTTAATTTATTTTTCTCACATTAAATCAGTGCATTGGGGTGGGAGCAACAACAAAGAAACACAGTGCCCGACAGAGGGACTGATGCTGAAATCTATGTGGAGTTTCCAGGCAATTTCAGGCTGATGGTGCGTCTTTCAAGGCCTCTACATGTCTTCACAGCTTGCTTGACGCCTTGACTCTTTTGGGGTCCAAACACTACTTCCTAAAGCAATTCATCCTTCTTTCCCTTTCACCCTACTGTTATGCAGATATGATACTACCAGTCATCATGCCACATGTATCCTAATATTGTAATATTGGCGAAAAGGCTTATGGGGATCAGCAAGTCTTCTGGTGTGTTCCTTATCTTCAATAGCCACTGGCAGCCTTGGCTTACAAGCTCCAAAAGCCTTTAACAGTGAGCTGATAAAGGGTGGTGGAGAGAGCATGAGACTCCACACAGATGGAAGTGCCCTTGAGTGAAGAGTCTGTGCTGGATTAATTCCCAGGAGGGGGGCATTGGAGGAAGGGGAGTGGGGAAGGCCCCAGCAAGAGACGGGACAACACTGACTTCACATAAGGGCCCTGGCTTTGTTCAAGATGCTGTAAGAGACCATCTTAGGCTGGGAGGCTGATAACTAACAAAACTTGATATGTTCCGGAGGCTGCGATTTTGAGACAGAGTGCCAGCCTAGTCATATACTGGTCAGAGCCTTCTTTTGGGTTGCAGGTGACCATTTTCTCTTTGTGTCCCCACAGGGCACAGAGAGGGTGAAGAACTTCCTTTGGTCCCTACACAAGGGCACTGATCCCATTCAGGAGGGCTCTACCCTCAGGCCCTGATTATTCCCAGAGGTACCACTTCTAAATGCCATCACACTTGGGGTTAGGGTTAGGATCTCAATATATGAATTTTGGAGCAACATACACCTTCAGTCCATTACAGGTTCCTAAACAAGTTACCTCTATAAGTGATACAGAGTCAGCAATCCTAAGACCGAGATTTGTTGGATCAGAACATACACTCACCACATCCTTTTTTACTACCATACTAGCTACTTGTCAGCATCTAACTATTTTGTAGTATTTGCATATTCATGATCTCATTCTCTTGGAGAGTGTGTGTGTGTGTGTGTGTGTGTGTGTGTGTGTGTGTTGTGTGTGCGTGCGTGTGTGTGCGTGAACACACATAGTACTTGATTTAAACTAAGAGAAATCTGTCTGATTTGTGTTACTAATAAAGCTGGACTCACTGCCATTTTTTTGAACCCTTTATTGGGCAATTTTTACGCAATTAAAATAGTGCCTATTTTTGCCTCAGGGACAGAGCCCTTTGCGACCCAAGTATTGGCAAAGTACCTGAGGTATTAAAATTGAGGCCAATTATACCAAAGTCTACAAAAGTAAAGACGTTTCTAATATAGCTTGAAAATGGCAAAGAAATACAGTTTGAAGGGAGCCTTAGTTTTGTCTCCTGACAAATTTTGTTAAGCTCACAGTTAAGCCATGAAGAGCATTTTTCCTGAGAAGCTCAGCTGTCTGTGTCTCTAAATCACTCCGTGTGTCAAGGGAAGCTTATCTATATATCACAAAGCCTCTCTGAAATATAGCTTACTCAGGGGGAAAAAATGCTATCTTAATGTATTATGTTATAATTAATCACACTCAATTCAGAAAGATAAAGGTTCTTTTTCAAAACAAGGGAGATAAAATAAAGGGGGTTAAGATCCAATAATAAATTGGGACTCTGTATGAGTTGAGAATCTTTGTTTTTCTGATGCTGCTTCATCTAGAAAGCCAGAGGATACTGTCCTAATCACTAAAGGAATTTTATTCTTTTCCTAGAGCTGTTTCTCCCAGGCAAAACAATTAGGTGATTAAAGGGGGTTTACACAGTTCATTGCTGTGGTCTAGTAAGGATTTGTACTTGACATTACCAGTAAATGAAATTCACAGGGGAAAACCTGACTTGCAGGGGCTGTTACGTTAAAGGTACCACAATCAGTCAATCAGTGTGTGGGGGAGGGGTGGGAGAGAGAACAAATGAGTTGGACCAGATGTTGAAAAGCTAAATTATCCAGTTGATGGATTTTTTCCCCCCAACGGTTTCTTGACTACGAGACGCATGCCCCATTGTCCAAAGAAAATGAGCTTTCATCACTTTCCAACAGTCTCTCTAAACTAAGTAGCAGGCTTCAAGAACAGAAACCACCACTGCGGTAAAAAATACAATCTGCAACTCAGCCGTTTTCAGGATAAGGATTTCATTAATACTTATCCTTAACTAGGAGTTGATGACTACCTAGAGCATTAAACTTGGGTGAGTCTTAACTCATCCCACCTTTCCAAAAGTTGGCAGTTCCTTCCTTGTCACAGGTACCATGTTTTCCTTTACTGAAGTGAAAAGGAAATATACTGGCTCAACGAGAATGGCTCCACCTCCCTAAAGTGCCACCTTTGTCTTAACTCTCAAAGACATGGTTCTTAAATATTTTACCATTCTCCTATATTATGTATATTGCTTGTACATATAAGAATCATTTCCTGCTTTTCTTTAATACTATAAAGTCCTTGAGGGAAGGGCTTTTAGATGCTAGACTCTTAGCACTAGCATAGGTGATTTTAGATACCAGGCACTACCTACTTATTGAAAAAAATGAATCGGTATTTCTCATTGTGGCTCAGAGGGTTGAGAATCTGACCAGTATTCGTGAGGATGTAGGTTCAATCCCTGGCCTCGCTCAATGAATTAAGGATCCGGCGTTGCCATGAGCTGCGGTTTAGGTCACAGTTGCAGCTTGGATCTGGCAGTGCTGTGGCTGTGGCATAGGCCTGGAAGCTGCAGCTCCAATTTGATCCCTAGCCTGGGAACTTCCATATGCTGCAGGTGTGGACCTAAAAAGAAAAAAAAAGAAAGAAAGAAAAAAAAGGAATGAGAGAACTGCTTGATGACATTTAATCAGAAGAACAAAATCGACTTCTCTGTGAAGAAAAGCAAGTTTTCACCTTGCTAGACTGAAATCTGTCCCTTAATTCTTTACATCTTGCCTCACTTATAAAAGCTTCAGTAGTTGGCAGGTCATCATTTGGTGTGTGCTTCCCAGAACACAATCTTGCAGTAGTTTTCTCAATTGTAAACTCTCCCATTTGCCTTTAATTGCCCAGCACATTGCTATTAACCTGTATATCATTTGTGGTCCTGGTTTAAGTTCCATTTGTAACCTAATGAGCTGATATTGGGCAGAGCAGTGCATTTATTAATACGTTGAAAAGTAAAGAATCTCCTAGAGCATTATCTAGTTACAAGGTAAACGAGACTACCAGCTGTTCAACAAATTATCCGACTACTCAGGCCATACTAATTGCAGTTCAGGTGCAGTGCAGCTAGGCATGTGGAGTTCAGGAATGTTATAAAAGCTGCCCTGACAAGTGCCAGGATCTTCCAGGATATGGTGATAACTAAAAAAATGTCTTAAGAGTAGAAGCCCAGCTCCTCGGGTCTTACTTTGTTAGGCTCTTCCTGTACTGGCTCAGATCTCAGGACTGATCTCATTCCTGGCTCAGCCCATTCAAAGGAGTAGCTCATTGTTCAAGATCAGCAAGTTTGCCTTTAAACTTTGCTCTGCCCACCTACCTCCTGCAGCAGGTGGAGATCACAGGTACCGCAGCATCGGTGAACAGCTGCCAAAGATGTGGGAAAGTCTGTCTCCAGCAGGGCACCTGGTGATGCAGCCAGGTAAAGAGGGCGACTGCTGGGGAAGCAGGAAAGCCCAAGTGGTGGTGATAGGGGAGTGTTGAGCCTGCTTTGTTGTTTATAGAGGAACTTGGTTCTATAAAAATAGGTTGGAAAGTTAATAAACTGACTCAGTATATTTGAGGAAGTATTTGGGGAAGAACTTTGGTTCAGTGCTGACCGCCTGGATGCAAATCCTAGCTCCATCACGTGTGAACAGGGGACCAAGGCAAGTAACCTGTCCACGTTACAGTTGCTTCAGCTGGAAAATGGAGACACTAGTACCAGCCTCATAGAGATGTTATATAAAGTAAGTCAAAGTCTTATACATTACACGGAACAACACCTGGCCCATGGTAACAATTATCACTTACATAAGTATTATCATCATCATCAACATTGTTGTCATTTTTTTATAAGAGCAATGGGAAAAAAAAAGGAATCAAAAATGAAAATCACATAAGTAAGGTTTAACAGATAAGTCACCATCAAGGGTAGCAAACATTTCTAGGTTCCTAACATATTAAAAGGATGGTCAAGAGTATTTCTAGGGTTTTTACTAACATGACTTTTGGACCTTCATAAAGGGCTATGACAAAATTTGCCCCTCGTTTAAGGAAGAAAATATTTAAATGAAAGGGTTGGAAGAAAAATCTGGATGTTGATTTACAACAGATACCATTGAAAAGGAAATACACTATGCACTTATTTCTAAAGAGGTTTGGGAATTATCATCACAGAGTTTAAGCATGTGCAAGGCAGAAAGAACAGTAGTGAAGCTCCATCCTCCATCAAAATGCTAGTCACTGAGTGGCTAAGAGTCTTTCCTTTCATTTATATTTCCTTTATACTAGGTTACTTTTTTTTTTAAGTTTTATTGAAGTATAGTTGATTTATGAGGTTGTAATAATTTCTTCTGTACAGTGAAGTGATTTAGTTACACATATCCAGTTTCTTTCAGATTCTTGTCCCACATGGGTTATCACAGGATACTGGGTAGAGTTCCTTGTGCTAGACAGCAGGTCCCCCATTGACCAATCATTCCATATACCTCAGTTTGCATATGCCAGTCCCAAACTCCCAGTCCATCCCTCCAACCCCCCACTTGTCCCCTTTGGTAACCATAAGTGTTTCAAAGTCTGTGAGTCTGTTTCTGTTCTGCAAATAAGTTCCTTTGTATCCCCCCCTTTTTTTTTTAGATTCCACATATGTTGAACATGATGTTTATCTTACACTGTCTGACTACCTTCACTTAGTATGACAGTTTCTAGGTTTACCCAAGTTGCTGCAAATGGCATCATTTCATTCTTTTTTTTTTATGGCTGAGTACTTCTGTATGTATTACTAAATGAAAGGCACTTCCAAAACCATCTCAAATAATTATCATCAAATATCCAGACTTTTTAAAAATTGTATTCTTAAATAGACAAAGTGAGGTAGCCTCTGACCCTCTTCTTGATTTTTTACACTGTAGGTATTGACTTAGTTCCTTCTATTTTCTAAATATTTTGAGGAGGTTCATATCTATCAATGTATTTGATTAAACTAATTATCTCTTTGGAAGAAACAGAGTGCAGATTCAAAAGGATGGAAGTTAAAAACAGCACAGTCTAATTAGGGGACAGAGAGAGTAGTGGAAAGGGCAGGAAGAGGCATGGGACTGTGACAGAGTTGGGACAATGGCCGGTACAGAGCTTCATTGTGGGCTGACCTAGCATCAGAAATGGGGCTGACATTGAAAGAAATGGCCAGTGTTTGGCTGGAAAAAAATACTTTTCCTGATCAAGAAAGCAGATGCTTTTATTGCTGCTTTTTTAAGGGAAACAATGACAAAAAGTAATGGTATGCCACCACAAGTTTTGAAATTATGATTTTTTTTAAGTTAGAGGAGTTATCAGGGAATACATTTGCACTGAATTATATACATAATGAAGACAGACAAGGTTATTAATATAACTCTACATATACATATATACCAATAAACACCTGTGAACATTTGTATATGGCACAAATCATATATTTTTATATAAAGCTACAAATATGTATAGAGTTATGTATTACAACTCATGCTCTTATTGTTTTTATTATGTATTTATAAGCGATATACAAATATTTGAAATACATACACATATGTAGCATGAAACCGGTATGAGACTTGATTTTGAATTTCCTTCCTTAATTGCTGTATGGCCTTGAGCAAGTGACTTCCCCTAATTAAGCCTGCTTCTGCAACTAGACAGCGGTGGAGAGGAACACACATTCTTCAAGGTTGAGATGGACATCGAGGAGATAGAAACAAGCTAAGCACCTAGTTCAGGGCCTGGTACAGCTGCAAAATAAAAGATGTCTATTCATCATGTAGCCACAGCCGAAGTGTTGTACAGGTATAGTTGTAGCTACAGGTGTATTGTTCATATTTCTCTACTTTACACCCAGCTTCTCTCTGCCTGGGTACCACCTCGGAAAACAGAAATGGAAGGAGAAGGCAAGGAGAGGGACTGTACAGATAATGGCTAGATATTCAAAGAAGGCAGATGGGACCTGGGGCAACTTAGAAAAAGTCAAGGCAGAGGACAATTACGTGGGTGTTGATCTTCAATTGGTGCTGAAAAAGAAACTATAACAGGACTACGTGAAGTTTGTTTGTTTGTTTAAAAGAATTCCCCATAAATTAGGTTTGGAGAAAAGCACAGACAGACAAAAAGAAACTCCATTATTTCACTTTGTTTAAATCACCCTTTGCTAAAAGTAGCAACCCAAGATAAATTTGAAAGGAAATGTCACCAAGAAAGGAAAGAACAATTGGGTGAGCATGCTTTTTATTTAGGCAAAAAAGTAATTTAACTTCAAATAATTGAATTAAATATAATAATGGAGTCCTTGAGACTAAAGTCTGTAAAGCGTGTGATGCTTACAGTGAGATTTTACTAAAACTTGAGAAAGGTGGGGTAGCGTGAGGAATCACCTAGTGCAGCCATTTCCTCTTCCGCTTATAATATTGTTCTTATTTAGAAAATGGGTTAATTTCAAAAGATCAAGAAAATGGCTCATGCAAAAATGATACGTTTTTCAGAAGCTCCATTTATAATCTGTTAAACTTTGAGAGAGTCCCATTAAAAGAAAGAGAGTATCATGGATCTGCCTTAATAGTTCATTAAAGCTCTGAAACCAGTCTAGAGATCTATTCATATTACAGCACTCATAATCTCAAAAGTTGAAGGAGGAAAAAAAATGCCATGACCCTGAAAACCCTCATATAAATTGAGTCTATAAACTTTGCTATCTCTTTCATGGCTATTGAAATGCTTTTCTCCTCTTTCTTTCTTTTTATATATGACCTGAGTTCGAAACAAAACAGAAAATGGCTTTTTTATCACATTTTGGAAGGGACAGAGATTGAACCCACCGGCAAAAAAAGTTCAGTATAATATAGACTAATGTGAATTACTGATCTGATGCAGAATGCCATGCCAAATTAATTACTGATGAGCTATTTTAGGGGAAAAATGCCAAGATTCAGATTGTTTGGGGCACATTTGCTCAGTAATAAATATTTAACACACTGTGGGACGTTCTGGTTGCCCTGGTCAGCTGTTCATTTCCTTTGATCCCTGGAAACTAATCTTTGCTGCAGTCAACTGTAACTGATTGAAGACAGTCCCCCCCCCCCCCCGTAAACCAGGCACCTAATGCACATTTTGCCATTTGCTTTTCATATGACTGTACCTCTATTAGAGTAAGAAATGAGACACACTACCTGAATTTGATGCCAGCTGCTATCTGTTCATCATTTAATACTTCTGATTTTAATCTAATCTGTCTGATATTTCTAACTCTATCTAAAGACATTTCTATAGTGACAAATCACTTTAACTCTTGTTTAAAAGCAGTGTGACTGTACTAACATTTTTCCCCATTAACAACTAAGTTCTTCCATTCAAGTATGGTATTTTATAAACTAATAACACTATTGTTTTCTTGAAGTCTTATCCTAAAGTATTTTCTTTTTCCACTTCCAAACATGAAATTTCAAAAAAATATGAGCTGAATATATTATCAATTTTAGTATGAATCAGAGATTATTGGTATACGAATCATTTAAAATATGCATCCGTACCTCCTATTATTATTTTATCATTGGCAACTGTGGGTAGGATTTTTAAATAGAATTCCTAATTTTGAATAGCATTTCAGACCAGACAGAAAATCATTTAGAATGTTCTTATTCTTTGATAAAATATCATGGATTATAAAATTAACTCACATAATCTACTTCCGAACTCAGTTTAAACTAATTCCGATCATGCTTTTAAGCATGGATGCAAAGTGTTTAATTATTGTGCTACATTGAAATGGGTAACTTTCAAGACAGCTTTTCCAGAATGGTTTAGAACTGCATTAGCCAATGGCAGCCACTAGCCTTCCATGGCTACTTGATTTTAAAATTTAAATGGAATTAAATCAAACATTAAATTCTTCAGTTGTATTAGTCACATTTCAGGGGTCAGTGCTGACTTGTACTGGTGGTCACTGAGTCGCAGAGTTGGGTTTACAGACCGCCTCTGTCCTCACAGAATGTTCTACTGGGCAGCATGGTTCTAGACCATATAATTTTGGTTTTGTAAAGTTTGAATTTTAATATTCACTAATCTCAGAAATATAGCACCTAAAAATAAGTTACTATGTGTTGAGGACCTATATGTCAAGTACTATACTTGGTGATTCTAATAAAATTAGAAATTTTTATAACCAAAATTTATTTGGTTATAAAGCCAAATTTATAACCAATTTGACATCTGTCCATTTAAAAAACAATGTTGACAAAAGACCCTGTTTTGAGAAATATGCTTTTTCTTTGATAATGTTTAAAAAGAATTTATTTAAGAATGGAAAGTTCAATATCAGGGAACAAGGGATTTTTTTTTTTTTTAGGGTCGCACCCATGGCATATGGACGTTCCCAGGCTAGGGACTGAATCGGAGCTACAGCTGCCAGCCTATACATACCACAGTCACAGCAACACGGGATCTGAGCCAGGTCTGTGACCTACACCACAGCTTGTGGCAATGCCAGATCCTTAACCCACTGAACAAGGCCAGGGATCGAACCCACATCCTCATGGATCCTACTCGGGTTCATTAACTGCTGAGCCATGAAGGGAACTCCATTTTTTTTTTTTTTCAGGATTTAAATCTATCTAACTATAAACAGATTATGATATTCTCTTATCTGTATACGTATGTGTATGTATTTAGTGAAAATGCTAGTAAAAATTGCAAAACTAAAATTAGGAAAAAAACTAGATAGATTAATAGCAAAATGAGATGAAGTGAATAAAACACTTTCTAGGAGTTAATATACATGTATATAATTATATATTTGTTGGTGTATATATGTATTCTGTATATACACATATATAATTATTAATTTTTTTCTACTGTATTTAAACTTATTATGAACCTCTAGTTTTTTGTACTTCAAAATTATAGCATTAAATATTTTTCTTTCATATGTCTCTATATATTTCTCTACATAGCCTACAAACAATAAACATATTAAATAACTTTTCAAGGCAATATTATAAACGGCACTAATTATCGGAGATATGGTATTCCTCAGAGTATTACATTGATTACCTTACAGTATTTAAAAAAATCTAATTAAAGTCTATTCAATTTATTTAAACAATCATTATTTTTAATGAAATATCCCACATTTTAAAAATGCTTCCTCAAGAATTTGTTTTTCATATAAGAAAGTTAAAAGTGTTTACTCGATCAGTGCCACTGTATTTGCAGGTTCTCAGTGTGAAGTTTATAGTCCCCGTGAAGGGCACCTCCTTAAGGTGTACAGTGCAAGACTGGCACAACTATACACCTGGAAGTATGCCATATTTTCCTTTGATTTTATTTGAACATCTGGGAAGGCTACAGCACATCTTTTACTAAGTATCAAAAATAAAACCTGCTTACTACTGAGATAACACTAACCTTTGGTTCTAAAGCTGAAAATCTTTGGCCTGTGCCTGGGATTCTACTCCACTTAACTGGATACATACATTGGATACTAACCTCATTTACATATTCATCAATTTTCTTATTTAAAAAGTGTCTTAGTACATATCATATCCTTGGTCTAGGAATATAAAGCATGGAACAGTCCCTGTCGAAAGGTTCTTAGACCATAGGAGAATAGAGATAAGGAGGGAAATAACTGAAATATATTCTCCTAACTGCAACCAAATGCACATATACAGGCTATTAAGGAAGTATAGCGGATGATTACCTAAGCCATTACCGTGGATCATTACCTAGGTGTCAATGAAAGTTTCTTAGGGAAATATTACCTTAGAGAAATATCAAAGATTGAGCAGGAATGAGCCAGGTGTAGGGGAAAATTAAAAACATTCTGGACAGATGTCTAAGCATAGACATAGACAGAAAACCCAGCACTATTTTTCCAGGTTAATCCAGACCTCACTAAATTATGATCATTATTAACAATTATGCCTATTTGGCAGAAAGTTTTATTGTCCCCTCAATATCCATTCTTCCTCTTCATTCTTTTTTTTTAAACAAATAGAATCCCAGGATTATGGCTGGCCACCTGGCTGACCACCTAAAAACTACAGTCTCCCTTGCAACTAGGCAGGGACAGATAACACTAAGTCATGGCCAGAGATATTTGAACAGAAGTGAACTGTGTAATTTCCAGGTCATGACTTTAAGGGGATAAGGCAGGGCTTCTATTCCTTTCCTTTCCTGAATGCTCTCTGAAATGCAGATAGATGTGCCTAGTTGGAGCAGCAGTCTCATAATCACTAAGTTAAAACTGTATGTCGAAGATGACTCAACAGTGAGATGATAGGATTGGGTCCTCTGTGTTGCAGTTCCACTACAGCAGCACCGACTACTTAAACCTGAACTGTCATGTTGGAGAAAAAATATAATTCCATCTTACATGAGCCACGTTAATTTTGATAACTTTGCTAAAAACCATTTTTATCAATAGTTCACATTTATCTTTACATCATTCCTGTTACTGGATTAGAAAACTTGATGAACAGCTGGACTGGAATCTCCATTGGCAGTCACATGACTTTGGGATTTTTAAGGTGATCTTAAGCAATCAGTCCTAATTAGCTTTGTTAACTGTCTGATACAATGTCCAGAGATTCTAGGGAATAAGGCAGTTAATTTCATATATCTTTAAAAAAAAATAACTTGACAGTAAAAATTTGTCTGGTAACTTATTTCACCAGTTTGTGTATATATATATTTTTTCCTTTTTAGGGCCACACCTGTGGCATATGGAAGTTCAAATCAGAGCTGCAGCTGCTGGCCTATGCCAAAGCCATAGCAACACTGGATCCAAGCCACATCTGTGACTTACACTGCAGCTTGTGGCAACACCAGATCCTTAACCCACTGATTGAAGATAGGAACCAAGCTTGCATCCTCACAGACACCATGTCAGGTTTTTAACCCACTGAGACAAAATGGGAACTCCTAGTTTTATTTTTATTAGTTATGTTTAACCTATTTGTAGGTATGATATGAAAATACACAATGGTGACATTTTATGAAGGCATGACTTGATAGAATTTTCTTTCTCTTTTTACCTAAAAAATTAAAATATTGTCCATGATTCTTTGAAAATAAAAATTTATTTATATATAATACATTTAAAATTAAATATATATATAATACATATATAAAATAAAGCATACTGCAGTACAACTGAAAACAGTGACTGCAAAGTTAGCCACTTATAACACAGTCTTACTTAGGAATGCAATGCATTTTAATAACAAATGCCACATTTATTATTTCCAATACAGTTGTGTCTGATTATTACTATTTTTTGCCTGAAGAAATTGAGATAGCAAACTTTATGACAATGTATGAAATCTGTGCTGAACCCTATGCGATATCAAGATAATCCAATCTAGACTCTGAATGAGTTATAATTCTTTAATAGATGCAGACAGGTCACTAGCAGTAAGGCAAATTGATTAGCTATTTGCTGTCATGTGTATCAACACATTTTTCTTAGAAACAGTCTAATATTCTGATTTCAACTGAGTTTACCCCCATTATAGAAACAAAATTAGGTATCATTTGATTAAACGTCACAAAACTAGAATAAGAGATATTGCCTACTCTGATGAGGGGCCATAGTTTCATGTTAGTGATATCTCACTTTATAGATCACACTGAAATCCTGAGCGATGAGAGTTTTGCCGAAATTTAGCATTATACATTTAAATGATCTCATCGCAATGATTCTGTGATAACACAAAGGTAAAAGGGGGGCCAGAACTGGTAAGCCTACAAAGGTTCCAGAAATCCTATTTTGGCAGCTGAAATGAAACTTATTCTGCAAGTGATAGCTAAGCAGCAGCCTAAACATACTCTCTAAAAGAACTTTCTAGCAATCCAATGCAAAAATATGATTCCCTCCCTTGAGAGTCACTCCTATTACCATCTTCCTCTCAAGGCTGAATACTATTTACAATATATTCTTTAACTATATTCCATATTTGAAGAAATATCATAGGCCTGTTGTCATACCAATAGCTGAAAACACAGGACTTGCCAAAGACTTTCTGTGTAGCTCACTGAATTAAAAAAAGAAAATCAGGATCACATCAAAAGCCAATTCAACATTCCATGGCAAGCCAGAATGATCAACTTCCGCTTGTAACAAATCCCCTCTTCCAGCCCATAAGTATTATGTGCTCTGACATAGAAGCTTTGCAGCCAATGCATTTGTGCTAGAGAGGACATATAATACCTAAGCAAGCATCTGGGTATGCTGAGGGATGACTGTAAACAGAGCAGGCACCAGCAAGGCTGTAAAGCACACATTCAAATATGACATGGCAGAGCTATGGAGTGCTAGCCATCAACCATGGCAGTCAGCCTACTGCTCTCACAATTGGGGTGGAAATCTCCCAAACAGAGTCACAAATGGTTATGGGACTTGAAACTTAGGCTGCAGCAGGAGGAGTGGAAAGAACTGTAAGCCATATTAGATCAGCAAAACTGTGTTTCCAGAAATAGCACTTACAAATGGAGAGAAGGAAGAGAAAGATACTTGCTTTCATATGTGAATGTTGAATAATCAATTTTACCTCTACATAAATTCCTATGTAACTTAAGAGCATCAATCAGTTTGGCAGTTAAAAATATAAATGATTCAATGGAACGGAGCATTAGCTTATATATTTTAAGCAGATTTTGTAAATTCAAGTAAGAAATGTTGGTTAAGCAGCCTTAAAGTAATTCATCTCAGCACATTTACTCATTTATTTATTTATTAAAACTCTAAAATTCGTCAGGTGCTGCACTCAGCAATGGGGATGTGAAGATAATTTATGCACTTGTTAGTTTTCTCTAAACATCTTTCAGACTCAGCCTAATAACTTAGCATGTATTTTATCTCAATGTAAACCCCTCCCACCAATATATTGAAATATTCAACAATTCAGTCTATCCAAAGCTAAATTATGCACATGCATATGTGTAGGCATGTCTATTCATATTCATAAATGTGTGTGTGTGTCTGTGATCCACTGGTTGTCATCACAATGTTTGCAGAACGCATAAACAAGTAAAAAGATCACCCTGCCAGGTGAACCAAGACATTTTCCCTGCTCCATTTATTTTTACCAAGGTTTTCTATACTTGGAATTTTAAAGGATCATCAGAAGTGATTCTTAGATCCCTAGCATTAAAAACATGAAGAAATTTCTTCGTACTAGTTGTGAGATGAGATGTTATAGACAGACCACTATGAAGAATAAACATGGGGGAAAACAAAGAAAATGGGGAGATTTCAAGGTAAATTTGAACTATACAGGTCCTGTGATCCTCAGGTCACTTCCCTTCCTCTCTCTGGCTTAACTCTTCCCTTTGGGGTAGGATAGATGAGAATTTGAGTCCTGCTCAGTTTTTTATTATTTTCATGATCTTGGATGGTATATTTAATCTTCCAACTTTAAATTGCCTTATCTCACTGTCTTTGAGGTTTTCTCATGCTGATACTGTCATAAAAACACACACTATTCCCATTGCGACATCCTTGGCTTGTTTTTTGAATTGACTTATTCATTCATTTACTTCTAGCAAACTAGTATGGCACAATGTTTTACCAAATGAATACATGAAATTAATGAAAAAAATGCCAATGAGATGCTAGCTAACATAAGATTTTTTTTTTCATAAACCATCATAGGTCTTTCAGGAAACCAACGAGAAGGTTGGATCTCAGCACAGACATGTTTCTTGGACCTGTCACTCCATCCTATAACAAATGATGGAGTGAAAAATGAAAATCCTAACAGTGACTCTGAAACAGCACAGAAGACAGAATTTTAAAGTCAAAATATTTGGGGTCTTCTAATATTTGGGGTGCCTTAGAATAGCTTCTCAAAGAGCCAAATTGGTCAACTGTTTTATTTCATACATGACATCTTACAATAGGTCCTTTGATTCAGGGTCTTCCTGGCTTTCTGTAATAGTTAAATAGAATTCCTATTTAAGTGTGACATTATCCTGTTGTTATTTAATACAAGAAAGATTTTCTTGACACATCATTAGAAGCATTATCATGACACACTAGTGCCAATTTTATCTCCCCAGGGTTGGAAAAATACAGAATACATAGGGCTCTATCATCTAATAACATACTAAGGTAATTTTCTTTTGTCCACCCATTGTGACATAAAGGAAAAACTTAAAACTTCAAAATAGAAGCACATATAAGTTAAAAGTAAAAATCTAGAAAAGATATTGATTAGTAAAAATTATTAGAATTCACTTGTAAATATGGATATAAAAGGCTTACTGTATCTTAACAGTCTATGAACTTGCAGCCTGAGTGGTAATGACTCTACTGAGAGCAAAGGTCTGTGTTCCTTTTAATTTATTCCCAGTACTCAACAGTTTACAGTATAATTTTTACCTTTTTTTTTTTTTTAGGGCTGTACCTGTGGCATATGGAGGTTCTCAGGCTAGGGGTCAAATTGGAGCTACAGCTGCTGTCCTACACCACAGCTCACGGCAACGCTGGATCCTTAACCCACTGATCAAGGCCAGGGATCAAACCCACAACCTCGTGGATCCTAGTTGGGTTCGTTAACCACTGAGCCATGAAAGGAACTCCCTAGAGTATAATTTTTAGAATGTATTTAAAATATAAGTATATGTTTAATTTAAGTACATTTAAAATATATTTTCTGTATAAATCTACAAATGAATGAAAATAAATGACACCTATTTAATGACTTACAAAAAAAAATGAAGATTTCAGGTACAAGAAACTCCAGGGACAGGCGCAGACTCAGTCTTTGGATGAGAATGAATGTTGATTCTATGGCATGCCTGTCCCTCACGTTTGATATAATCTTTTGATTACCTACATTAATCACCCTGTGTTAAGACACCGAAGGCACAGGGTAAATGGGATCTGATGGTAAATGAGATCTGATAGTAGTAACACCCCAATCATCATTAACTGTTAGAATTTTAATCCTATTAAGTACATGAATTGATGTAAGAATGAACAAGTGATCATGAAAGAATGTTCCCAGCAAGACTGCATCATTAAAGAATTACTGACATGGCTTGTACTAATACTAGAGACACTGGTGTTGCTATAAATTGAATTGTGTCCTCCAATTCTTATAATGAAGCCCTAACCCTCAATGTGATGGTAATGAGGTCTCCAGGGTTGATGCCTCATGATGGGATTAATCGCCTCATGAGAAGAGATACAAGATTATCTATCTATCTATCTATCTATCTATCTATCTATCTATCTATCACCCACAAGGTATACATCTTCTTGCCTAGCAAGAAGATGTTTACCAGACAGGAAGAGGGCTTCACCAGAAATCAAACTGACTGGCACCTTGATCTTGGACTCCCCAGTTTTCAGAACTGTGATTAAAAAAAGTCTGTTGATTAAGCTATCCAGTCTATGGTATTTCATCATAGTGGTTCAAGCAGACTAATGTAAAAGCAATGTAATGTACTATTTATTTATTTATATCTCCTTTTACTTTAGGAAAAAATCTGTTACTCTGGGAGAAGAAAAACTTACAGATCTTAGGGCATATATTTATATCTGCCACAAGACAAAGAATTCACGTCATAAGACCACAAAATAAATTTGGATTAATGTTATAAATATAAACATATACATATTTAAAACAAGAATGATAATGGACTTCATAAACTAAAACATGATCTAGAAAACACACAGTCATAATTTAACTGGGTATTAGCCCCTTATAAACACTCTACCTCTAATTCTTGGTTTTATAATCTGATGCTTTGAAATGTACATTTTCCCATGCACAATGGATACTGGTTATCCACAGAGATGTCGTAAAAATGTACTTATTGCAAGATGATGCATCTAGAGCTACTGAAGGCATTGAGAGTTTAAAGAATTAGGATCTTATTCACTTACCTACTTCAAAGATTGAAAAGCTGTTTATGTTATTTGAACCATGGGAGGTCCTTTGAAACATGGGGTTTAGAAAATATTGCCAACTTTTAAACTGAAAAATGAGTTTCTTATTTAGAATACTAGATCTTATAGCTTCATGAGACAGGAGAATGTACCTAACAAATGTTTTGCCACTTTGGGAGGTGTTTGCCTTAAAACCCTCGAGGAATGACCTGAGAAGGACGAAATCATGGGTGACCGTGACCACTTCAAATTAAGTAGGCATTTTGGTTTTCATCTTAAAAGTTATCATTGTGTATAGGAAAATAATCAAAGAAAAAGAGATTTCCAAAGAAAGTGAACCAAAGGTGAGAGTCTCAATGTCACTTTACAGAAGAGTATTGTGAAGTTCTGAAATATCAAGTTCATTTTCTTCACCAAATGAAACACATGTAACTAATTTTATTCAAGGGTAACAGGAGTGTAAACATAGGTAAACTGAGTTGGAGGAAGATTCAGTATCTTAGGGAAATATCATTTTCACTTGGTTTGACTAATGTCTTTAGTCAAGCCAGAGAAGCAATAATTTTAAACTATCACTGCTAGTGTGACAATGGTAAAATCACAGTTGTTCCCACAGTCTCTTCGGAAATGTTTTTGTAATACAGAAAGCAAGTGTGAATTCAATCCAAAGACATTAAATCTCAATGGACAAAAGTCAAGTGTTATGTTTTGAATTAATTAAAATAACATATTTGGTCCCATATAAGTAGATGCATATTTTTCTTTCAACATGGGGATTGGAAAAGGGCCTTTGCAAATAATTAGCATAGAGTTTATTACTCTAGAGTCTGCAACAGTAAAACTATATTTGAGAAGGAATAAGGCAATAAAATTCAGAAGTATTTTAGATAAAATTTGAATTATTTTATGCCCACAGACAGCATTATCACTGCCAAAGTCATGCTTGTTTCTCAAAATTTTCCATAGGCACGTAGAATAGTTCTATGCAATGTCTTTCTTGTGACCATTCTAATTGTAAAGGAAGACATATAGTTATGAGATGTTTACCTTGGCTTCTTCAGTAAATTCAGTATCTCCAGCATTGCTTAATATTTACCGAAAAAAAGAGCTATTAACTAATAATTTACATAGTTTCCGTTTATGTTAAAAGTATTGATGAATGAATGCTAAACAATCCTGTGAATCTCTCTAAGACATGTGACTTCTGATTCATACTTCAATCCCTTTGACGGGTCTCCATTACTAGGAAGACATCCTAGGCTCCTTCAAAGTTCAATTCTGAACACTGTTTACCCAGATCCCTAAAAATTGCACCTTTTTTGGGGACTACCTGGCTTCTCCTCTGAGATAGCCATATGGCTGAGCTATGATGCCTTCTTTCCAACCTAGGCCACTGTTCTTCTTTCTTCTATTCATAAAGCCATTATTTAGCATTTCAGGAAAAACAAAGATGCATGCAATCTGGCCTATTCTTGAAGGAGTTAACAGTGTAACATAGACAGCCTGGATTACATACTACACCAGTGGCTGTGATAAATACTTTCAGTTTCATTCATTTGAAAAACTTGCTGTGATATCATACTAACCATGAAGCCCATTCACTTTAGTATGCTGCTCATAATCCTCTAATTATCCATGCTTCTAACATGACCTTCTTCTGCACATACCACTTAAATATTTTTGGAGGGAAGGTATGACCATTTTACTCCAAATCTCTGAAAATACTATTTGCTCATATGGATGCCCTTATATTGCCATGTCTTCTTGAGATATAATCATTTTTCGAAATCTAGTTTTAGGCCCTCTAGTCTCAAAATGTCTTTATTGACTTTTACAGTTACCAGTTAAAACTCCCTACTCTAAATGTATCAAAGTTATTTTGTTTGTTTGTTTATTTTTTGCTTTTTAGGGCTGCACCTGTGGCATATGGAAGTCCCCAAGCTAGGGGTCAAATTAGAGTTGTAGCCACTGGCCTAGGCCACAGTCACAGCAACACCAAACGGAGCCGTGTCTGCGACCTACACCACAGCTCATAGTAACACCAGATCCTTAACCCACTGAGCAAGGCCAAGGATCGAATCCACATTCTTAGGGATCCTAGTTGGGTTCACGACCACTGAGAACTACCAGGAACTCACTAAAAGTTATTTTTTGACCTGTTAGTGGAAGCTCATATCTCGGCTATGTATTGTATCTTAACTTTCAAATGTGTTTGTCCTTCACCATCTCCTGAAGTGCTTTACACAGTGTGATGCATCACTATGTTCAGAAAACACATGATAAATAAATTACTGAATGGAGGTATTTATCATATTATTATTTCACCATGGGTATAAAGTAGGTCAGAGAATACCTCACCTTAGAGAGATTAAGATTCAAACATAAACATGGAAAAATAAAACCGTATTTGTTTACCCTAGGAAATGCAGAGATATGAAATTGATGATAGAACTAAAGCCACACAAAGTCCAAAAAGAAAAAAGGACAGGTTTAGATAGGAATACTGTTAGCTGCAAATTCATTTGAGTATATATCTAACATTTCAGAGTGGAAAAGAGTTCAAGAGATATTAAGACAGTAGGTGGTTACTTAACTGTCTCAGAGAACAGAGAGTCGGTTTAGAGATGGCTTAACAGTAGGTACTAAAATGAAAGAATCCCAGTGCCGAAGCATCAGTAAGGAAACTCTTTACAGAAATCCCTGGTAGGGGAACAAAATAGAATCCATTCGAGCAGAAAACAGTGGAAGGACTTCTTCATAGAAAGCCTCGGGGAAATAAACAGTCTTTCAGTTCCTGCTGAACTGAAGTTGCCCAAGGATCAGACCCACCCAGAACGGATGCTGCCATCTGGGTAGTCCTGTTTGCATTCAGGATTACTTCCAGCCTCAGTGGGAGAATCCAGCCTCCAGGGAAGGGCAGCTAAGAGACTAACTTTCACTGAGGGCCTGCATTATTTTATTTATTTCTGCATATAATATGTCTCTTAGTGAGAAGTTATATAGTAGCATAGACTCATTTTACAATTCAGAGAATTGGATCAAATGTTAAAGAGCCATGATGGCCAGGTCTATTAAAGGGACTGAGCCCCAGTTTGAAGGTGGGTCCTATGGATTCTTTCCATCTCATTAATTTTCTTTGCTTTTTTTTTTTTTTTTTTTTTTTTTTTTTTTTTTTTTTTGTCTTTTTAGGGCCACACCCATGGCATATGGAAGTTCTCCGGCTAGGGGTCGAATGGGAGCTGTAGCAGCCAGGCTATACCACAGCCACAGTAAATAAGGGATCCAAGCCACATCTGCAACCTACACCACAGCTCATAGAAACACCAGATCCTTAACCCACTGAGCAAGGCCAGGGATCGAACCTGCATCCTTGTTGATACTAGTCGGGTTCATTAACCACCGAGCCATAGTGGGAACTCCTGATTTCCATTTTTTAATGACTTGTGATCTCCTTTTACAGTAATACGTGTTCTTCTATAGCCCTGTTAGAGTTTTAAAATAATTATCAACTTTGTAACATTAAATTTATCTATTACAAAATTAATTATACATTTATTTTAAATTACATTTAATATCTTTATGTATAATTTACATATAATTTATTTTAAATTACACTTAAAATCTTTATATGTAATACCAAATCCAAATTTTCCCATGTAATAAATGAAGCACATTGCTTAATATTCTACCACCCCCATAAGAGGGGGGGTGCTATAGTGTTCTGTTTTGTACTCATTAGGGAATGTAACTGAAACCCAACTCAGTGGCACATCCTAATCAATAGTTAAACAAAAAACGTGATTTTTTTAGAACTCCAAAAAATGACATGTTGATTTTAGAAACAGATCAAATTTACTTACATACTACTTTATTCAACAAAAGATGACTTTATATGTTGATTATTATTTTTTATCAGATAAAAGTAACAAAATTAGTGAGAACGATTTTGAGGTAAAATTTAAAAATTTTGAAGAATTACTATTTTTATATTTCCTATTTACTCATTCATTTTCTTATTGTCATCCAAGAGTTCACCCTATATATAAAAAAATTAAACAATACAAATCTGAGAACAAAATTATTTATAATTGAATGACTTTCTAAATCATAATACCAAGTAAAATCCTGTTAAGTGGAGCAATCAAAATCAGTCCTAAAATTTGTGGTAATCTATGAGCATATTCCAAACAAGTTTTGATAGGCTCTTAAACTATTGTATTTTGAAAATAAACACAATAAAATGATTATTTTCTATGCTGCTTTTTAAAGAACAGAAATTGATACACATTTAAGAGTCTATGTATAAAGGTACACAAACATATGCAAAATATGTGGAATGTAATCATGGAAAAATATATATGGAAAATATATATAGTGGCTATAGCAATTTATATTTCTACCAACAGTGCACAAGGTTTCCCTTTTCTTTACATCCTCACCAGCACTCGTTATTTCTTGTCTGGTGTGTGATGTTAGGTATCTCATTGTGGGTTAGATTCACATTTCCCTATGACTGGTGATGTTGAGCACTTTTTATGTACCTGTTGGCCACTATTTTATCTTCTGTGGGAAAATGTCTATTTAAGTGCTTTATTCATTTAAATAAAGAATTACCTTTTTTTTTTTTTGCTGTTGAGCTATACAAGTTGCTTATATATTTTGGATATCAACCCCTTACTAGAGATATGTTTTGCAAACATTTTATCGTATTCCATAGGCTGACTTTTCATTTTGTTGATTATTTTCTCTGCTGTGTACAAACTTTCTAGTTTGACATGACTTCACTTATTTATTCTTGGTTTTGTTGTCTTATATTTGTTGTCAAATCTTAAAAAAAAAAAATTGCCAAGACTGATGATAAGGAGCTTATCTCCTATATTTTCTTCTTGGAGTTTTATGATTTCAAGTCTTATGTTCAAATCTTGAGGCAATTTTGAATTGATTTTTTGTTAAGTCTTGCATCCTAATATATAATCTATCTTGGAGAATGTTTCCTGTCTTCTTGAGAAAAATGTGTGTTTTGCTACTGCTTGTTAGAATGTTCTGTACAATTTTGTTAGGTTCATTTGGCTTAAAATGTAGCTTAGGTCCAGTGTTTCCTTACTGATTTTCTGCCTGCATGATCTATCCTTTGTTGAAAGTGGGGTATTAAAGTCCCTTACAATTATATTACATTTTACCCTTATTTATTTTATATGTAAACATTTGCATTATATATTTAGGTGCTCCAATGCTGAAATATTTGCTACTGTTAGTTTGTCTTGATGAATTGACCTCTTTATCATTATACAGTCATCTCTGTTTCTTATCACAGTTTCTGACTTAAAATCTATTTTGTTTGATTTAAGTACAACTATTCCTACTCTCTTTTTGTTTCCATTTGTATGAAATATTTTTTTCTGAGTCCTCACTTTCATCCAGTGTGATATTTAAAGCTGAAGCGAGTTTTCTGTAGGCAGCATAGAGTTACAATTGTTTTTGTTGTTTTCATCCATTCAGCCATTGATTAGAAAATTTAGTCCATTTATTTTTAATTATTGATAGGTAAGCCTTTACTATTGCCATTATGCTAAATGTTTCCTGTGTATTTTGTATTTTGTAGATCCTTTCTTCCTTTCTTGCTCTCTTCTGTGATATGCAGGGAATCTATGGCTGGAGTGGAGGTCTAGTGCAGATATGCTGGCCACTGCTTTCCTCAGTGGTGAATGACACTGGGGTCCAATATAAAGCAGTTTGCTGTTCTGGTGAGATCTATGACAGGTTCCTCAGTGAGGAAAACTATGAAGTGTCCCCACAGTGTCAACCTGGTGAGGTTGTCACTGGCAAAGGCTTCTGGGGTCATGGACAGACGAGGCCACTGGGGATCATGGTCACTTCTGCATGGAAGATACTGGTAACCTTGCCCCTATCCTAGTCCTAGCATCTTAAGAACTCTCATCTATGCCAGTCTCTGCATATAGTGAAACTGTAGGTCCTTCATGAAGTTCTCTGAAGGGCTAGGGATCTGCCCATTTATCCTGCACTCCTTTTCCAAGGGAGAGACACTAATCCTGGGGAGTCTACTCTTAATGCTGAGCAGTACCAGCCTGAGGGATAAGATGATACTGGCAAAATAAAATTATTCCTTCTACTCTTTTTGTGCACTTATTCTGTTTTTTGCTCCTCTGTGTTGCAGAAATTTCTTAGGTAGACTCCTAAGCTCTCTCTCTTTATTCACAGAGAACGGTCTCATAGTTTTTTTGTAGAAGAACAGAGCTTGGGGTCTTCTACAATGCTATCTTGCTAATATTGCTGGTTGTGAGGTTTCCACTTATTTAAATTAATTTTCAGAATAAAATATCCAAGAAGCAGAATTCTTTTTTTGAATTCCTGATGGGGATGGATACTGATGTTAATGAACTAGGTTGAGGAATCAGTGTAAACTTTAAAAAAGAAAGAAAGAGAAACCTCATCATAAGAGTTCATTTTAAATTTTCTTTCAAGTTCTTTCCTGGTAAAATTCTATGCCATATCAAAGTACAAGCTGTAATCTTTCTTTCTCTCTCAATATTCTGCACTTCAAATTACCGTGTGGGGTCACTATATAGGATTTGCATAAACAAGTTCCTTAATGAAGGGCAGGCAACTAGGAAAATGTTACCTTTCTTCAGGCTAGAGGGCTAGGTGGAAATACTCTTAGAAGTGACACTCTGCATCTGGCAAGATCATTGGAACATCTGGCCTTCATTTTCTCCACTAGAGGACTGAGTTGTTTTAAATTTTTGGTTTTGGCTTTTGTTTTGTTTTGTTTTTTAGGATTACATTTACACGGGGAACTATCTATCAGCAAGATTTGGGGAACATAAATGGATTAGAACATCCTTTATGCCATAAATCTCAGTTCTTTTTCAGTCATCTTACATTCCCATTTTGAACTGTGTGTCATTTTAATGCCATCATGTGCCCTAGAAAAACCTGCTTCATCATTTCCTTCCTTCTTTCTTTTATGATAATGTGCCTGAAGACAGGAAAGGGTTCTTTTCAAAATGATATTTAATGACATTAGTTCTCAACCTCCCTATCTCAAAAGAGAGCGTAACATAATGCCTTTTCAATAATGAAATAAAAGGGATAATTGCAACAGTAAAAAGATGTTTCCTGTGTAATATACTAGTGAAAATGAAGATCAAATTTTAAAAACTCATGCACTGAAAGAAGAAAAATAGGTATGGCCCAACAAACAGAGCCGACAAATGTTGTATAAGACATTTAAACTGAGTGTTTCCCTTATTACTATACAGTGACTAGTCAATTTTCAAGAAGTAAAAGTGAAACTTAACCCCACACCAACTTTTTAGGTAACATAGGCTGCATTTCCGTCATCTTGTAGCTCTGTGATGTAGGAGGTACTTTGAGGACAACTAGCTAGCTAGCACGTTTTTCTGTATGCCCAACTATAGATGGGAATCAATGAACATCTATAACTTTTCAGGTCTAGAGCCCTCTCTGGAGTGCTTGATCTTTCTGGGTCAGAGATTCTCCAAGTTAGTATCTAGCTCTAGAGACTGGGTTGGATTTTACCAGAAAAGATCTCCTTGTACACTCAATTATCATAACAGTTAACATTTAAAGAGCACTTACTATATTCCAGGTAGTAAGTACTCTAAGCACCTACCTGTGATTACCTCGTTTAACCCTACACCAGCTCCATCATAAAGTTTCTACTCCTACCCCATTTTGCAGATGATGAAACTGAGGCAGAAATGCTCAGTGAGACGATAATGGTCACCAGCTAGCCAACAGCAGAGCCAAAATGCAAACTTAGGCAGCCTGGGCCTAGGGCCCTTGTCTTCCTCATTCAGCTCTGCTCCGCTCAATGCAACAAATGCTACCTCTTCTAAGATCATCTCCTCCACAGGATGGAGATGCAGGGATTTTTACCTTAGACTTCTAGGTGATTCTGCACTGATTTTATTAGCCCTGTTATTAGTTTTTAGGATAGGCTATGGAGCATGGAAGTGAAGACTGGGTGAGTGAAGAGCCAAAACTTTTTCATTATGAAACAACTGAGATTATTCCTGACACCAGTCATAACTCCTCCCCTACAATTTAAGATGTATTATTTTTTTTTAATTTTATGATTTTTATTTTTTCCACTAGAGTTGATTTACAGTGTCTGTCAGTTTCTAATTTACAGCAAAGTGACCCAGTCATACATATATTCTTTTTCTCACATTAACCTCCATCATGTACCATCACAGGTGACTGGATATAGTTCCCTGTGCTATACAGTGGGATTTCATTGCTTTTTGATTTGGCTATGGGGTGGGGGGAGAGCAGCTATTACTTATTTTTTTCTCTTAATTGGCAAATTCAGTCTAAAAAAACTGCCTACACATACACACACATCTGCTTTATTATGTGTTTCTGTTTTCCCTTTAAAATTACATAGAACTGAAAGTATAATTCGAGGGAGAAATAAATTGTTATGTTCTGTAATTGCAAATAGTTTCAGTTTCTAAATGTGAAAACTGGTTGTGTTTATCACATTACGCACTAATACCTGCTGAATGATGCTTTTCTAGGAAATTTTGCATTCATTTATTATTTTTAAATTTTTGTATGTATTTATTTATTTTTTGAACAGAGGGATCATTCAGTAGGGAAGGGGATGGAAAGATTTCATTTCACTGTTAATGGTCTGAATACTAGCCTAGTTGTTTATTTTGGATGTCCTCACCACATTTATCTTGCTACACATGTAGGGAAAGAATATTTGAAGGCAAATCAAACAACTCAGTTCGGGTATAGTTATATTGTAAAGACACAGTTCCAATAGCAATTAAAATACATTACCCTGAAAATGATACTTTATATACAGGTATGATTGAATCAACTGTTACGACAGTCACTGGAATTTTCAAAAAGAAGATAGATCTGATTTTTTTTTTTTTTAACTGACTATACCATCATGGCACTTGCTTAGCTAAGTACATCAACAAGATTTATAACTACTGTGTTTTATAGGGCATATCTTGATATTTTTCCCACACTACTTAATTTTGCTGCTTCTTTTTACTTTGCCTCAACATTAGGTAGCTAAGAATATTTTCCAAAAAACGTAAAACATTTTTTAAAGGATTTTCCTTTTAGCAAATCTGTGATGATGATATTAGTAGTTGTTAATTGAATTTTGCTATAGTAAATAGCCATACAGACAATACTTCATTCAACTTCCTAAAAACCCTATGGATTAGGTGTTACCCATTTTCACAGAAGGAGGAAGTAAAATTTAGAGGGATTAAGTAAATTACCAAGATACCCCAGTAAAGAAGTGGTTCAATCAGGATTTATATCCAGGTTTTTATGACCCGAAAGCTCTCATTCTTCTTTTGGTTTGTGTTTGTTTTTTTGTTTTGTTTGTTTGTATTTTGCTTTTATTAGGGCCACACCTGTAGCATATGGAATTGCCCAGGCTAGGGGTCGAATCAGAACTGCAGCTGCAGGCCTACACTGCAGCCACAGCAACCCGCTTAAGCAGGCCAGGGATTGAACCTGCATCCTCATGGATATAAGTGGGGCTCGTTTCCACTGTGCCATAATGAGAATTCCCTAAAAATTTTTAATGAATTATAGTAAGAAAAAACTTGTTTACAAGCTTCCTGAGATATTTCTTACTGAATTTTGTTCAACAAATATCATACCCAAGTTGCATTCTGTCCTTTTATACATAATATAGGAACTTTACAACTTTAGAGATTAAACTTTGGTACAAAATTTGAATATCTTCTGATACACAAGGTATTATGGCAACCGAACAGAACCTGGAGGCGTATTCTTATTTTTCTGTGTCTTTTTTGCTCTGAAATCAATTGCTCTGGATACTCGTAGCTAATGTATGAATCAATTATCTCATTAAGATTTTATATTATTAAAAAATTTATTTCCATTGCTCACAGAAAATATATTTCTTACAATGTAATTTTTCATTTCAACAAATACAGTGGGGTATAAAAAGAAAGTTTTTTGTTATTTGGCAACTCCAAAAGGACTTCCACCTGCCTCTATGGTACACTGCTGCTGGTCGGCCAAAGGTTTTTCAGAGCTTAGGATGCCGAATTCTTACACCTCACTCAAAGAGGCTATACCTTTTAGCCACTGGCACAAAAACAACCACATCCATTTTTGCAATTCATTCAGTATTTTTCCCCCAAGCACATATAAACAAAATATGCTAACAAATCCAAGAACTATGCAAAAGAGGGCAATGCCAGGCTAATAAGAGCACTGTCAATTTCAGCATGCAAAATATTCATAATTAATGTAAAAAAGAAAATCAATTGGTTAAAAAATCGTACACTGGTTTTTATCTGCTGGGGCAGCTGGGGCTTTATTTTCAATGAATATATAGTATTTTAAAAAGAAAATATAAAAATAAAACAGTAATAGAAATTTCAGTAATTATGAAAAGTAATTTTGACTAGTGATTTCTATTTCTAAAATTATTTGCTTGAACAAATCTACATCAATATTCATGAAGAAAAGAGTTTAAAATTTAAAGGAACAGTTACTGTATAAACCAACTATTTCAATGACATAGGTATTACAATAAAAAAAACTCCAAGGAGAGATTGGTATTCATTTGGCTTTCCATTCTCCTATTAAATTCTAGAAAGGAAATGAAGACCTCGACTTATGTGAATTGTTTTTGAACAACAGGAGCAATGTTAAACAATGAGTAGAGGTTTTTTTTAATTAAAGGACAGTTTGTTTCCCACACTGCTTAAAAAAGGAGTTACAGCAGCTTACAAAAAGTACACAGAGTACAGCAAACTAAAAACAGGTAAGACCAACTAAAATAAAGGAGATAAATTAAAGCAAACAGTAAATAATCACAAAGTAAGAAATCACAAATGTGATTAACATGTAAAATATATTATGGAATAAAAATAAAATATAAATAGTATGGAAAACTCTAATCTTCATTGTAATATTCTCTCTAGAATTTCCTTTATTTGGCAACAAATTCACTACTTCCAAAATATACAGGGAAAAATACTTCATATCAGAACTTGATCAGATTTTCTATGCTGATTTCTGGCCAGTTGTTAATATCCTGATCCATTGATGCCTGAATTCTGCTGTCCTGATGGTCTTTTTAAATACAACTCTAAGCATGACACATTCCCTTGCTTAAAATCTTTCAGAGTGTTTCCAGTCTTAAGAACAACAACAAAAAGCATGACATGGAATAAACTTTGATTTGGCTTGTCAGTTATGCCACATCTCATAATAATCCCCATCTCCCAAACTAACAGTTTTCTTGATAGGTCTAACACTTTCTACTTTTTTGCATTTTTTTTTTATGTTGTTCCCATTGTTCTTTTCCCTGTCCTTACACCCATCTCCACCTTGTTCATCTGTCAGATCTCCACTTGGTCTTTATTTTTTATTTTTTTCCTTTTAGGGCTGAACCCATGACATATGGAAGTTCCCAAGCTAAGGGCTTGAATCAGAGCTGTAGCTGCCAGCCCTATACCACAGCCACCACAACGCAGGATCTGAGCCATGTCTCTGACCCACACCACAGCCCAAGGCAATGCTGGATCCTTGACCCAATGACCAAGGCCAGGGATCAAACCTGTATCCTCATGGATACTAGTTGGATTCATATCCACTGTGCCACAATGAGAACTCCCTCTACTTAGTGTTTAAGTGCAAGGACTACCTCCAGTGAACAGCCCTCTCTGCTATTTCCAGGCTCTGGAGATCCAGGATCAAGTCTCTCCCATCTCACGAACACAGAGCTCCCGTTTTCTGTTTATAAGCCTGTGACTCCTGTATGGCAGGACCAGATCCCATTCTTATTAGAATCCCCAACACTGAGGCTAATAACTGACTCATTGTAGGTTTTGAATACATGATTACTGAGTAAAATAGGTGGGGAGGAAATGAAAGTGTTCCACTATAAAATGACCGCTAAGCAGAGGGAGGAGTAGCCATACTTTTATAGGATTGGGAGCTTGCCTGGACCAATACATCATTATGATATACCTGCATAGTATTTCAGCCATACATATATCTCCCTTCCACAAGACCCATGGAGGGTTGTCAGTGTAGTTTTCTTTGGCTTTATTAAAGTAGATTATTTCCAAATTTGTTTTGGAAAAGGTCATTTCCACACCCGAAAGACTTAATTCATACAAAATAAACTATGGCTTTAATTGCATTCAAAGGGTATCACTGGTCTTCTTTCTGCGTAACTAGCATGCTTCAGTAATGACTTTCCAGACTATCTGATCAAAGCAAGAGTATAAAGAAAAAAAATGGAAACTTCTATGAAATTAGTAAGGACAGAAAGGACAATTAGGAGAGACATGACTTCTATTGTTTTGGCCACACTTACAGCATGTGGAACTTCCCGTACCAGGGAAACTCCTCTCTTAATACGACTTTAACAATCCAACTAATAATGTCAATCGTTTGTTCCTTGAAACTAGTTTCTGAACTCTGTCACTCTCAACTTCAGATTTTGCGTGTGGGTGGACTAATGTACTGAATAAAATCCACGTTTAATTTTGCAGTATTTTAAACATTAAAATGTGACAACATCCTATATTGTGCCTATGAGGCTTAATTTCCTGCCTTTAGGTCAGAAAATAAATGATTTAAATCCTTCTTCCAGGAGCAATGAAAGACCTTGAGTTTTTTATCTACATTTCTGTCCCCAGTGGCCATTAGCATAGATAAATAATGCCTTCAGCTTGGTTACTAATAGTAACACATGATGGTTGGTTGGTTGGTTTGTTTATTGCTTTTTTTAGGGCCACACCTGCAGGCATATGGAAGTTCCCAGACTAGGGATTGAATTGGAACTATAGCTGAGCAGCCTTCGCCACAGCCACAGCTACACAAGATCCAAGCCGTGCCTGCCACCTACACCACAGCTCATGGCAACGCCTGGTCTTTAACCCACTGAGTGGGGACAGGGATTGAACCTGCATCCTTATGGATACTAGTTGGATTCTTAACCTGCTGAGCCACAACCGGAACTCCCACATGATGGTTTATTTTGAGCACAGATCTGAAACTGGTTAAACAAACCTGGAATTCAATCCTTGAATAGCATCAGAAAATGAGATTTTTCAAAAGTCTCTCCGAACCATAACCACAAAAGATTTGAGAAAATAAACATTTTGATTTAATGTAACAAAGCTCGTTTCAACTTTAAAAGCAAAAATGATGGCAGTTCCCTTCGTGGCACAGAGGAAACGAATCCGACTAGGAACCACAAGGTTGAGGGTTCGATCCCTGGCCTTGCTCAGTGGCTTAATGATCTGGTATTGCCGTGAGCTCTGGTTTAAGTCAGAGATGCTGCTTGGATCTAGCGTTGCTGTGGCTGTGGCGTAGGCCTGCAGCTGTAGCTCCTATTTGACCCCTAGCCTGGGAACCTCCATATGCCGCGGATGTGGCCCTAAAAAGCAATAAAATAAAATAGAATAAAATAAATAAAAATGATGGCTATTGATCTCCTGCTAGGTCCTTATGCCATGTTCAGTTTATGTCCCAAATCCTCGCCTGCTGGTGATCTGATGTATCGCCCAGGAATTAACAATAAGATTTCTTAACATATTCCCAGTCACTATCTGAAGTTTAGGACACACACTGTTTCTCTTAGATTGGGGTAAGAAATTTTTTTTCTGCCCCAGGAGTACATTTGATATACCTGTTTGTCTCTGTTGGCATTTTTCTGCCAAAATCATGTACTGACTATAATTCTTTGGATGATAATAATAATGGTAATAATAATAGTAATCTAGTTGATCATAACACACTGATCCCTCAAGTGGAGTTAAGAACAGTAGGTTGAAGTGTTGAATTTATTCACATCATAAGTTATACATCAGTTGTGCTGTGAATAAGACACCATCTGTATTCTTGTAAAAAGAGGTGACTTTTCACACAGAAAAAACTAGTAGTTAAATACTGTAAAATTCCTTTCTGTACTGATTTGTGACTATTCTGGGGTGAGGGGAGATTCAATTAATTCTTCTAGGGGAAAACTCCCAATGAATTCACCGAGGAGTTTCCCTTAGTAAATAGTGCAGAACTAGCAAATTTCATTTTTCTTGAGCTATTTTTATGGTTATATAATAAAGTAGAAAATACATGCTCAATAAAATTGTTAAGAGTCAGCTAAGGGATTTGTACTTCTTCCTTTACTGTGTACAAATAAACACTTGAGGTACAGATCTTTATTTCCTTATTATTTATTTGTATTTTGACATAAGAACTATTCTAAAAGGGCTTTGATAAATATATTGAAACTAAACAGCCATTCAGTCTACTCCAGGAAATTTGCATCTGTGTTCCCCATGATGAGGTAGCATTTCGTACTCTTTCATATTTCAGAGTGGATATGTCACATCCATCAATAGTTGGGAAATGTTGCTCACTAAGAAGCAAAACCCTAACACAGAAGTGCCAAATTGATGGGAAAAAAAAAAGGAATTGAAAAGAAATGAAGCAAGCTCTAATGAACAGGCAAACACGACTTGTTTAGCACTGAAAAATCAATGAGGTGAAACAGTTTCCCTCACCAAATGAAAAAGGTGAAAATAAACCAACCATTGAAACTTGTCATTTCTTATCTTCATACCAACAATACATATGGCACCACTATTCTATAGTGTCTGATTTTTACCATTGAAAGTATGATTTATCTATCAGCTTCAACTTCATCACTAACTCTTCTCATTTTGATTTTTTTAAAGATCTTCATTAGTCAGTCATGACCTTCTAGTTATCAAAGCCAATAACCTTCTGAAAGTCTATACTACTCCTACCAGCTATAGTGTTTGAAACTCTTCTACCTTGGTTTCAATGAGACTATGTTCTTACTATTTTCATTCCGATTGCTTTAACAGTTTCTTAAAAAACTCCCTTGGTGTTCACTGTAGACTGAATGATTGCCGCCCTCCCCCCACCTCCAGTTTCATACATTGAAATTCTAAGTCCCAGCGTGATGGAGCCTTTAGGAGGTAACTAGGCCATGAGGGTGGAGCTCTCATGGATGGGATTAGTGCCCTTAGAAGAAGAAGCAAAGGCTTGCTCTTCAGCTGCCTTCCACACTGTGAGGCAAAAACAAGAACACAGCCCTCCGCAAACCACGAGGTGAAACCTCATAAGACATGGACTTGGCTGGTGCACTGGTCTCAGGCTTCTAGTTTCTAGAACTGGGAGAAATAAGTGTTTGTTGCTTTAGTATAATTGTACTTTTTTATAACTATGGCAGCCTGAAAAAGTCAGTTTTTTCCCCCATCACATTTATCTCAAGTTTGAATGATAGAAAGGGTCGAAGCTTTTGCCTTCCCTATCTTCATCTCTTTTTCTTCCTCTTTTCTGCTCCCTACTGCTCACTTAGCACTTTCAGAATTTCAACTATAGTTCCTAAAACTGTTGACACCAGAATATGCATCCACAGTTCCATTTCTCTTCCAAGCACTGGTCTTAAACTTCAACTTCTAGTGAGGTATCCATGTACATGTGCTAAGTGCAGTTTAACTCCTTGGCCTCATGGTACCCTTGTCATCATGTGTTCATCCATTCCATAAGCAGTGGTCTTGCTGTGTGAAACAGACACTATGTTCAGGATCCAGGATGAAAGGATGATAAAGACACAGCAACATTCCTGCTGCAACTCATAGTGGAGAAACATATAAACAGATTCTCAGAGGGGGGTATGACCAGTAGTGCAAGAGACCAAAGGTCTGTAAGGACATAGAGCACTTCTTTTTTTAGTCTCCTCATTTCTTCTAATTGTCTCACTATTAGCCAGGCCTGCAGTGAAAAACCTCAGACTGATCCTTTATTTCTCCAGCTAACAATTCCTTTTACATCTGAAACTGGTTTGTAGAAACCTCTTGCTTTATATTCCTCTGCCTCTTGACTGTATCTCCCCCTGTAATACTCCAAACATCTCCATTCCTAGAGTTCCCTTAATGGCTCAGCAGTTAACAGTCCCAACTAGGACTCATGAGGACGTGGATTTGATTCCTGGCCTTCTCAGTGGATTAAGGATCCGGCGTTGCCGTGAGCTGTGGTGCAGGTTGCAGATGCAGTTCAGATTCCGAGTTGCTATGGCTGTGGTGTAGGCCGGCAGCTGAAGTTCTGATTTGACCCCTAGCCTGGGAACTTCCATACACCGTGGGTGAGGCCCTAAAGAGAAAAAAAAAATCTCATTCCCTCTGCCTCTGGTTTCCATGACATACATTAGGGACTCTTCATGGTCTGATACTGACATATTTTCCATTCCTTTTTAAATGGCAACAGTCACAATTAAACTGGGCAAAACGCATTTCCAAAACAAGCCTTTTGGCTAATTTTTCTCCTTCTCATGGATTACTCTGTCCCTTGCTCAGAAAATTAAGTTCCTATATGTTACCAAGGTTTATCTCATATCCTAATTGCCTGGTAAATACTTGCCAATCTTTCTACCTAAGCCTGCACTTTTTTCTCTGAATTCCCTCTGCCTAACTTTCAAACTTAGAATGTTCTGCCATGCACTGTAGTTTCATACACACATATACACAGTTTTTCTCCCTATAAGATGGAGAGACAGCATAGTGTAAACAGCAAATTTTTTCTTCCTTTTTAGGCTATGCCCATAGTGTGTGGAAGTTGCTGGGCCAGGGTTTGAACCTGCGCTATAGCAGCAACACGAGTCACTACAGTGACAATGCCAGTTCCTTAAGCTGCTGAGCGACAAGGGAACTCTAAGAGCAAGTTTTCAGAATAAAATGGATCTGCCATTTACAAACTGTAATAGCTTGTTCAAGTTACTTAACCTCTCTGAGTCTTCACTTTCTCATCCATAAAATTAAATGTGATAAATAATGTGAAGTACCTTGTAGAGTACATGGCATATTACAGGTACTCAATAAAGGCTAGCTATAATAATAATGAATACTTTAAGTAGAAACTTGCTGTGGAAAGGAAATATGTGCTTCCATTCCATTATTTTTGACAGGGTTTAACAGAGCCCTCTGCCTGTACTTGACCCTAAGTGAATACATTCTCTGTGGATGAATATATAGACATGATACTTCCTCCCAATAGAATTTTCTTTCTCAGAATACATCAGTGCTGCCTCAGAACTCAGATGATGTTCTTCGCCTAACCATCTCCACACACTTCAACGAAAAAAACAAAATTTACTATGTGTGCTTTCATTCATGTTTTTGAAGAAATTTTGAAAACAAAATAAGTAAATGTACCATTTAAAATATAGACGGAGTTTTACTTTTAAAATGAGGCATATGGATATAATACCTATGTATTTTTTGGTACAATGTTGAAGTTACCATCTTGAAAGGGTCTAGCTCCTTTCCTATCACTAAATTTTATATCAATCTACTAATATTTTATACAATAAAGACTACTTTGAAGTAACCACTCAAAACTTGGAGGTGGCAGTTTTCTCCTATGCTTTGCAAATATATCATGATGTTTCATATTGAATTTAAAATATTTTGGCAAGAGAAGTATCTTCCTCTATCTCTCTGCAGTTGACATGCATTTTTTTTTCAAAAAAGGCAAAACCACCACTCTTAGATGACTTTGAGTGGAAAATGTAAAATTTCTGTTCAACTTGGTTACTTATGGAACTAGCAAGATGTTAAAATTCACCTAAATAGCATCTGAGAAGCTAGGTATTTCTAGGCAATCTTAGAATAAGTTATCTGAGTTAGATATAAAACATCTTAAGGTCTAGCAGGGCCATCGACTTAAATATTTGGGGTTGTTTCATTTGAGAGAAATATGTGCTTCTCTACTAGACAAAAATCTCTAAGGTAACCTCTCCAGAGCTTGTAAAACAGCTCTTACCAAAAAAGGAGTCAATCTTAGTGCTATTCAGAAAGAGCACTCAGGAATATCTCTTCCCATCCACCAAGTTTCAGACAATATTTCTGACATAGCTATTTTTTTATGCAAGTAACTGCATACAGGCAACTGGGTGGAGGGGCGCACAGGCTGGAACAAACAATGGCTATTTCCTTCCTGACAGAACAGAAGGAGGCCCCTACACCTGACAGTCAACACAGGGCCCCGCCCCCCCATCCTTACTCTGCCAAAGTATCCTGTGGGCAGGGCCCCACCTTCCCTGGGACTGGGGTGGCCTGTGACCCAGCTTGCTTTGTCCCAGGCCCCTTCCCCTCAGAGGGTCTTGGAAGAGAAGAAGGTAGGCAGAACAGGAGGTGACAAGGATGAACATTTGGTGCCGCTAGCAGCAGCGATGACAGAGATCTAAGAATGAAACATTGAATAAAGACAACACAACTGTCCAGATATAGTTTGTGAACAGAGGAAAGAGAGAACCAGAAATGTGGGGGATGGGGAGCAGCAGAAGGGTGGGAGTGGGCAAGGTTAGCTCCTTGTTATTAGTGCCCTGTGAAGGAAGGGAAACTGAGGCCTAGAGTGGAACCACATAGGGACGGGACCCTAAGTGACTGCCACAGGGCCCCCCCCCGGATAAAGGTGACTCTGCACTTCCATCACTGCAATAGTTTCCAGGGGGACGGCAGGGTGGGCTGGGGCCTGCTTAAAAGGGATAGACATAATAGCTATTTTTGATAATGAAGTAATACCAAAATACATTTGCATGTATTGGCAATATGTGAAACAGTTATTCCTTTCACTAGAATCCTCTGTACCTTCAGCTGCTGTGTTCGCTTTAACAAGCGGAGGGCAATCCTCCCTTAACAAATTCCCCTGGAATGTTCACTGAGGAAATTTGAAAAAATCTGTAAGAATGAAACATGTCTCAAGAACTGGAAAAAGAAGAGAACACCAATCAAATATACTCATGGAACTGGTTTAAAAGGAGTCAAACGAAAAGATTTCTACATATAACCCACAGCCACCTAATAATCCTTCTTTCCTGGCAGTTCTGCTAACAATTCATCTAAATCAATCTATTTATCTATCTATATATTTATATTTAATAATAATCACACATTTTTCGTTTATTGAATGTTTAATTGAAGTACAGTTGATTTACAATGCTGTGATAATTTCTGCTGTACAACAGTGATTCAATTATACATATACACACATCCATTCTTTTTTAGATTCTCTTCCCACATAGATTATCCCAGAATACTGGGTAGAGTTCCCTGTGCTAAATAGCAGGTCCCTGTTGGCCAGTCACTCCATATACAATAACGGACATATGCCAATACCAAATCCCCTAATCCGTCCCTCCCCCCACCACTCAGCCTGTCCCCTTTTGTAACTTTAAGTTTGTTTTCAAGGTTCGTGAGTCCATTTTTTTTTTCCTGCAAATTCACTTCATATGTATACTTTTTTAGATTCCACATATAAGTGATATCATATTTCACATATAAGTGATACCATGTTTGTCTTTCACTTTTTAAAAATCTATGTATTTATCTTTACCAATAATCACAGATTTTTACTTTATAGGAAAAAGGACATACACATCAACAGCACTACATTTTATCATAAAATGTGAACTAGAATAGCACAAATAGATAAATGTTTGAAAGTGTTTAGTAACAGGCCTATTGCACATATTCATTAAGAGTAAGGTGTAAAGAACTACATTACTCTATGTATAAACATACTGGGTTTTTTTTGCCTCCAATTATTATTTATTGTATTTCCAAAAGTATCTGTCTTGAATATTCTACTATATCCGCTCAGATATTCAATAAAGATTTTAAACATAACCTGTCTAAAACACTCCTGCCTTGCCCATTCTTCTGCTCTCATGGCCTTCTGTCTCAGTCAGAGGCACCCCCTTCCAGCCATGCTTGTACCAAATACACAAGGATCAACCTCCCGTCTTTTCCTTTCCACCTCAACACTGAATCCATCAGAAAGTACTGGCTTCCTCATCTCTCTCAAACATCGCCCTGCCTATCACCACGTCATCACTGGCCATCATGAGCTCCCCTGCATTTGAGAAAGACATCATCTCTTCTATCACATCTTTGAACCCATGTCTGCTACCAGTCTCCTTATTCAACAGGCAGCAGCAAGAACTATTCTCTTAAAGCCCTATAAAATCACTCCCAAGCTTTTTACTTTCTAATGACATCACATCTCAGTAAGAAAAAAAAAAAAATCAGAATCCTACAATGACCTAGAAGATTCAATGTGATCTGATCCTGTGCAGTTTCCTGACCTCACCTTATGCCCTGGAGTAAACAGGTCTTGCAGTGTCTCGCAAATGTTTATCTCCTTCCAAGTTATTTTTTTCCAGGTTTTCCCATAGCTACTTTTTTCACACTGTTCATATCATTTCTCATAGAGGTCTTCTGACCACCTTGCCCAAAATTCATCCCCAGCATTTTCTATATCTTGCACCTACTTTGTCTTTGTGTCACTATCCACTCAGCTTTACTGTTTAAGGTTTACTTATTCATTGTCTGTAATGTCCATTAGAACGAAAGTTTCACAAAAGAAGGACTTTTTCTTTTCTTTTTTAAAACAGTATCCCCAGTACCTAGAACAATGCTTGGCACCTGGCAGGTAATAAGTATACGTTGAATGGACAAATTTAAAAGTAAATGACTAAGAGGATAAAATAGAAAATATTAACTTAAAAATTAATTTAAAAACTGTTCATTGTCTGACCCACATGATTAAAAACAGACATTATGGAATACAAACAATTTGCATAATTTTTCAAGAGCTTTACTTCCCATACCTACATGAAATAACTGACAATAGGACAAGTTCATTCTATTATTAGAGAAGAAACCAACTGTCACAAAAATGAGTCATCACGCTTTCTGAACAATGTTAGTGACAAGGCAAGTAATTTGATAAAACTGTAAGAAATACACGTATTCAAAATCATTTGTGTCTATGTCATTTGTTAAAATGTAAAGCATAGATCACTTGGCTTTTCTAATTCTTTATTTATAAACATGCTCTTCCAATAAAGTTTTGGTTAAAATGCAGTCTTTTTTTTTTTTTTTTTTTGCTTTTTTAGGGCCACACCCATGGTACATGGAGGTTCCCAGGCTAGGAGTCGAATCGGAGCTGTAGCCTCCAACATATGTACGCCACAGCCACAGCAATGCCAGTTTGAAGCCGCGTCTGCGACCTACACCATAGCTCACGGCAACGCCGGATCCTTAACCCACTGAACAAGGCCAGGGATTGAACCCACAACCTCATGGTTCCTAGTCAGATTCATTAACTGCTGCGCCACAATGGGAACTCCAAAATACACTCTTAAAGTCTATCTACGACTTCAGTTTCATATATTCTGACAGTAGGCAGAAACATTGAAGGTCCTATATATTTCTGAAATGGAGCAAGACCCTATGTTTCTTCCCCTCCCCTCAATGTCTTCTGCCTGCCTTTTATCTGCAGAAAAACTTTAGCCAAAGAATAAGTTTAATCAAAGAAATGAGAAAATGCAAAAACAAAGAAAAAAAACCAACCCAAATAATAGTTTAGTCAAGCAAAGTTAAGGGCCTTAATTTAGTTCCTTCTGAAGGGTTGAGCTATATTCCATGAGCTGTCTTGTAAAGACTGAAACCCCCACCAAGTGGAAGAAGTTAACTAAATGATGACGAAATTGTGGCCATGACATAAGGTGCCACAATTCTGAGAAATGGCCTCAAGGAAATGGGAATAAATCAGCCCTGGATTTGAAGATGAACTATGCTGAAAAGAATAAAGATGACAGTGACCAGACCACTGCATGACCAATTTCAAGAGGATTTTCAGAGCTGACTGTGCTGTTTCTACATGTGCCCCCTCCCTCCTATAAAATCCCTTGCCCACTGATTGTCAGTGGGGGGCACTGGCCTTCGGACAAGGGTCCACTCTCCCTGCCCCACAGCTGCCAGCCTCCAAAATAAACCAAACTTTCCTTTCGACCAACTTTGCTTCTTTATTAGCTTGATAGTGGTGAACAGCTGGACTCAGCTTTCACTAACATTACAAAGTTGACTCACCAAAATAACCAAAGGGAAATTTTTAACAAAAATTTCAACTTTTTATTTATTTTTTCATGTCCAAAACTTAGGTCCTGATTTTATTAGTTATTTTCATTTTATGATTTTTATTGTTTCTATTATAGTTGATTTACCATTTTCTATCATATTTCAACTTTTTAAGTGAGAGCTATTTAAAAAGAATGACAGTATTTGTTCTAGAGGTTAGCAAAAAAGAATGGAGAATCCTGATTTTATAATCTAACAAGTGGAAAAAAATTCTAAGGTTAAACAATTATACCTTACAATAATTAATACTATGCCTTATTTTGTTCCTTATTAATATGGATTCTTATTCTTTTCATTACATTCTTTCTTCTTACTGATTTTGTCACTTTTTCTGACAGGAAAGAGTACATAGAAATTGAAAATTGTATCAAGCAATTCGAGAAGCAAATGTGACTAAAATCAAGTAAAGTTTCACCAGAATGCTATGCCATACTAACAGCTTTTCCTTTTTGATGCATTATTTGACTGGAAGCATAGCAAGAGACCTGACTATGCAGAAAAGCTGAGCTGGAACATGTTTACTCCCAGCGCTGCCACTGGGTAAGAGGGGCTTGACTATTTGGGTGAGACCACAGCTCTGATTCATTATCTTAAATAATACACTATTTCACTCACCACTTTTAAGGTGATAATCAAACCATAATGCTTTCCCCCCAAGCTTAATATAAATGACAGGAAGGTTATGGTCTTCACCCATCTCTTGGTTTTGTCTCAATCCTATCTTGACAGCTAATATGACCTCTTTACCCTGTAAGACATGCCTTTATTTGAGTGACCTTCTAATAAACAATGCTTCTGCAATTTCTGAAATATGGTGTCTGAACATTTTTAAATGATGCTTAATATTTCTCATATATGGTCTAATGCAGTAAAAATCTTTAAAACTTATTTTGTTGTAGGGAGCCTCCAACCAAAAAACTGACATGTCCCTTCAACTGACAATCAATCATGTAACCCATTTTCTTTCAGATGTGAAAAAAGTCAGTTCTAGATTCAAAGCATAATGTTATATAAATATATACCCTATATTGGTTATGATATTTGAAATCTCCTTTGACATGAGGTTAGGTCCTCTGTTTCCAGTTTAATATTTCTGTATAACTCAATGCAGAATTTTCTGTTACTTTCAGTAATTTACTTTGGAGGCACCAAGTTTTTTAAAGTCAATAGATTTAGGGAAATTGAACACATAGTAATACTGAGATGATCAAAGGAGAGAATATGTTATAAAATGCCTTCCCAACTTTGAATCTTATCCAAAAGTCTTACTTTCTTATAATGAATAGCTTTTGTCAGTCCTGATTTATTTAATTCAAATGTTACACTATGTGTGATTTATTTTTTTTCTCTTTTCATCTTCAGTATCAACAATAATTAGATGATCAACTCCATTTTACAAATGAGGAAGAGAGTAATGGTGAATGAGTCAACTTGCTGAAAGTTGTATAATTGGTGAGTCAGAAATGAATATAAGTCTATCTAACTTCAACCTGTATTCCATCTACTGCACTTCCTCCCAATGCTTATAAAAGAAGAGACTGTTCAATATGGGATAATAGATTTCATAGGTTGAAAGCTCCATTACTTACTAAATTTTTTGAGTCTGGCGAGGTATAGGGCAGATGGCACCATGGGTAGATTTCACCCCTAATTTTCCTAAGTAGATGTAACATGGATGTTACAGTTATTTTCTGTTTGACTTGGTACCTGATATACTCTTGAAAGTTTAATACCTTAACCACTGTGTGGATGTTGGGCTGCTCTTTTGGCATTTCTTGCAAATTCTTAGCAAAATAGAGGATGAATGCCTAGGATTTGCAGGTACTGACCCTGGGGATGCACTGATCCTTGGGTGGCTCACAGACTAGCTGGGGGAAATGAAGACAATTTAATAAACACAACAAATAATAAATTATATAGCATGTTAGTAGTAAATGTTATGGCAAAAATAGAACAAAACATGGTAATGGATCAGTAATGGAAGGAAATGAGAAAGGGAGCAAGTTAAATTTTAAATAGAATTGCTAAGGAAGACTTTGTTGATAAACAGTTATCTGATCAAGACTGTAAAGGAAGTTAGGGGTTAGTTATATGAGCACAAGAGAGAAGAGTCTGGTGGGCAGAAAGTAGATCCAGAACAAGGGCTTTAAGCCCGGCATGCTTAAAACAGAATAAATAAGGAGAACTGAGTTGGAGGTGGGGTCTGGAAAATTCTGAAGGGTTTCACGTGCCATTACACAGGCTTTGCGCTTTTTTTCTAATGGAAATGCGAGCCATCAGGAACACTTGTGTGCAGGAATGACACGGTTTAATATGCCCTGGTCTCATCATTTTGTAGGACTCAGTCTGGCTGCTGTATTGAAAATGGCCTTGAAAGGAACAAAGAAACAGGGTATAATGGAGACTAGTCAGGAGGCTCTTGTGTTATTCCAGGTGAGAGATGATGATGGCTCCATTGAGGGTAACACAAGGGGGTGAAAAATGTTTGGATTCTTTTTTTGTTTTTTAACTTACAGCTAATCAGACTCCCTAACAGATGATGGAAAAAGCTGTGGGAAGACATGTCTAGGTGTGAGATGGGATCAGAGAAAAGCAAGAATTCAGACTTGGCTGTGTGGAGTTTCAAATATCTATTTCATGTCACATCTCACCATTCTCCTCCATTTATTTAAGTCATTACAAACAACGATGACACCTTTTCCTTGGTCCCAAGCACAGCCACAAGCCCACTGGAGTACCCATGGATGAGGGTAGCTATTTGCCATCTCTGTGAGTTGCTGGTTAGCTGAAGCACTGACCAAGTGCATAATGTGGAAATCCTTTTCACTCCGACAAATACTTAAAAGGCTTTTATTTTACATATATATATGTGAGGTACAGGCTATTTAGGGTGCATTATTCAGGTCATTTTTATAGCAGAATACGGTCACTTTAGAGATACATTTCTTCTAAGTAAAATGTTTTCTTCTTAACTTGAAGTCATTAAAAGCTTGAGATAACATGCACAGTTTATAAGCCATAAATTCAAAATCAACATAATAGCGCCTTCTGCAACTCCCTGTATTTATACACAGATTGTTTAGCAAAAAATAAAACTCAAAGTTGACATATTTTTTCTTTCCCTTAATGCTTTATGTAACATTTCTGATAAACTATAATTCTGGGTCAACATCTTGTTTTAATACCATTTGAAGGTCAATACTAACATGCTTTATTTTTTTCAGAGAGCTATTTCACAGAAAGTATTCTAAAGTGATATATCTGTGTTAATAGGGGGAAAAAGTGAACCAGCAAACAAGTGATTTAGTAAATACTAATAACATCCAAAGAGTAGAAAGTGACAAAACAAGGATTCATCTGTTGTTATTGTTGCCATTGTTGTAACAACCATATCTAGGAAAGTAACTGAACTTCTATTCATACCATAAAAGAAGGAAGATAAATAACAATTAAGTGTCTCTAAGCACCATGACAATTAATGCACTGGATGCAAATATCAGGATCCAAAAAGATATTGGCAGGAATGATGGGATGGGCAGAAACTAACAAAAAGATATTTAATGGGTAAAAATTGAATTCATAATTTAAGAAATTTCATTTATAAAAATATACAATTTTGTGAAAACATTCCAATATTTTAAGGATAGGAAGAATCTAGTATACCCTAAAAGTGCAAAGGACAGAGCCTGGACACCCAGAATATTGTTCTAGATCTTTAGAAAACTAAGCAGTACAGGCAAATCACTTCACAAGTCCTGTTTTTATTTATTTTTGACATTTTAGGGCAGCAACTGTGGCATATGGATATTCCCAGGCTAGAGGTCAAATGGGAGCTGCAGTCACTGGCCTATACTGCAGCCACAGCAATGCCAAATCCGAGCCGCGACCACAGTTCACAGCAATGCTGGATGCTTAACCCACTGAGCAAGGCCAGGAATCAAACCTGCATCCTCATGGATACTAGTCCTATTTGTTTCTGCCGAGTGAATCCTGTTTTCTCAAGTCCTATTTTCATCACTCTCATAATGGTGGAAATTTGCCTTGATTTCAAAGTCCCTTTCCTTTGAGAACTAAAATTTTCTACCGGCCCAGATACTGACTAATATGATGTCAGTAAAAATGTAGCTAATTATTTCTCCAGTTTTTAATCACCATCTAATATGCAAGATAATACGATATACGTACATCAAGCTATTGCATACTGCAGAAAATGTAAAAGTTTTAATGCATCTGGTTTCTAGATCTTGGGAAATTTCCTTACATATTGACAGAATTTAATTCCATGTGAAGGCAAACATAGGATTATATTCTTAGAAAACACTGCCTAATATTTACTTAATAACCTTTCTGAAAATCCTACTCTACAATAGAAATCATACAATGTCTGCTCTCAGGCCACAAAGGAATTAACAGTAAGATAACAGGGAAAATCTCAAAATAAGTGGAGATTAAATGGCACATTTGTAAATAACATATGAGTCAAAGAAGAAATCTCAAGAGCAATTTTCAAATAGTTTGAACTAAATGAAAATGAAGACACAACTTATCAACACTGGTGAGATACAGTGAAAATAGTACTTAAAGAAAAATAGACAGCCTTTAATACATATATTAGAAAAGAAGATCTAAGATCACCTACACTTTCACCTTAAGAAACTAGGGGAAAAAAAGAGCAAATTAAGTCTAATTAAGTAGAAAGAAAGAAATAATAAGAATTAGAGCTTAACATCAATGAAATTAAAAACAAGGAATCAATAAAATTAACTAAACCAAAATCTTGTTCTCAGAACAGTAAATTGAGAAGCCTTTAGCTGAGCTAATTAAGAAAAAAAGAGAAAGGACACCTTTTGCTAATATCAAAAGTGAAAGTGGTAACGTCACCACAGAAGTCATGGATATTAAAAAGTTAATAAAGGAATATAATAAATAACTCTATGTCCATAAATTTGAAACAAAAATGAAATGAACTAATCCCGTTAAAGATACTATGTGCCAAAACTAACACAGAATAAAAAAATAGATGATCTGTGTAGGCCTATACCTATGAAATTGAATAAATAATTAATAACCTTCCAAAACAGGAAAAAAACAAACAAACAAACAGGTACAGATGGGTTCTCTAGTGAATTTTACCAAACACTTAAGAAAGAAATGATACAAATTCTCTACAATCTCTTTCCGAGGATAGAAGCAGAGGGAATACTTCTTAACTCACACTTTGGAGCCAGCATTACCCTCATACCAAAACCAGAGAAAGGTATAACAAGAAAACTACAGGCAAACATCTTTCGTGAACATGGGATTTATTCCAGGTATACAAAGCTGGTTCAAGATTTGAAAATCGTTTATAATTCATCACATTTCATGATCACATACATAGATGCAGAGAAAGTATTTTTGACAGAATTCAGCACCTGTTTATGATTAAAGCCTCTCCATATACTAGGACTAGAAATTTCTCATATTGACAAAGACTATCTACAAAACACCTACAGATAACATCATACTTAATGGTGAGAAACTTGAAGTTTTCCCACTAAGATCAGGAACAAGGTAGGGATGTCTCTCTTAACACTCCCCTTTCTAATCGTATTGGAAGTCCTTGCTAATGTAGTAACATAGAGCTAGGAACTAAAAAGTGTACAGATAGGCAGGAGGACATACAATTATCACTGTTCACAGACGGTAAGATTATCTATGTAGAAAATATGAAAGAAAATTTACAAAACCTTCTGGAACTAATAATTATAGCAAGATTATAAGATACAACCTTGAATAAGTGGAATTTGAAATTAAAAACATACCAGCATTTACATGACCACTCCCCAAAATGAAGTAGTTAGGCATAAATCTATCAAGTTCTACATGAGGAAAAACTATGAAATTCTGATGAATGAAATCAAAGAACTAAATAAATGGAAAGCAACTCTGCTTGCATGAGTAGGAAGACAATGCTGTTAAGAAGTCTGTTCTTCCCAACTTGATCTATGGATTCAATGCAATGCCAAGCAACAGCCCAGCAAGCTATGTCATGTGTATTAGCAAACACATTCTAAATTTTATATGTGGGGAAAAAGACATAGAATAGCCAGTAGGATAACAAAGGAGAAGAGCAAACTGGAGATCTGATGTTCCTGCAATCAAGACCTTATAAAACTACAATAATCAGCAAAGTTTGATATTGGTGAAAGAATAGAAAAATTGATCAAAATAGAGCATCTAGAAATATACACACCCATAATACAGTTGACTGCTCTTTGAAAAGGAGAAAAGGCAATGCAATGAAGCAAGATAGTCTTTCTTTCTTTTTTTTTTTTGTCTTTTTGCCTTTATGTAGAGCCGCACCCGCGGCATATGGAGATTCCCAGGCTAGGGGTCTAACAGGAATTGTAGCCGCCGGCCTTTGCCACAGCAACGCGGGATCCCAGCCATGTCTGCGACCTACAGCACAGCTCACGGCAACGCCAGATCCTTAACCCACTGAGCAAGGCCTGGGATCGAACCCACAACCTCATGGTTCTTAGTCAGATTCGTTAACCACTGAGCCACGAAGGGAACTCCAAGATAGTCTTTTCAAAAAATGGTGCTGGAACAATTGAACATCACATATGAAGAAATGAAGCTAAGCGCAGGCTTTACACCATTCAAAAGTAACTGAAAAGGTATCATAGATCTAAATGTAAAATGAGAAACTATAAAACGCCTAGAATATTACACAGGGAAAAAACCTAGATGACCTTAGGTATGGTCATCTTTTAGATACAGCACCAAAGTCACAACTCATGAAATAACAGATAACTTCACTATGATTATATATAAGATTATTAAATATATATATATATATATATATATATGTATGTATATTTTTCTGGTCTATGACTGGCAACATCTAGTGAATGAGATGATAAACCAGACTGGGAGAAAATATTTTAAAAAATCTGATAAAGGACTGTTATCCAAAAAAAGTTACCTCTTAAAAATTCAGTAAGAAGACAATCCACCCATTTTAAAAATAGCCTAAAAACCTTTATGGACACCTTATAAAAGATGATGTACAGATGGCAAATATGCATATGTAAAGAGCATTTCAAATATCTCACTTCCTTCTTCCCAAATTTTCTCTTCTTTCAGGAAGGGTATTTTTTTAATTGTTGTTTTCTACAAAGTAGGCATTGCCTGCCTCATATGGGGTAGACATTCTGTTCTCTAACTTATAATAAAACTCTAGGGCCACCCCTCCAATCTTTGGGCATTTATGCGTAGAGATGCTTTTGGAACAGAAAGTCTAACTCTCAAAAACATTGCCTCTAAAACTATAATTTGAAAAGATACATGCACCTCAATGGTTCATAACTATTTACAACAGCCAAGGCATGGCTGCAACCTAAATGTCCATGAATAGATGAATAGATGAAGAGGGTGTGAAACATAAACACAATGGAATACTACTCAGCCATAAAAAGAACAAAACCATGCCATTTGCAGCAGTATGGACAGACCTAGAGATTATCATATGAAGTGAAGTCAGTCAGAGAAAGACAAGAATCATATCATTTATATATGGAATCTAAAATATGACACAAATGAACTCATCTACAAAACAGAAACAGATTCACAGACAGAGAACAGACTTGTGGTTGCCAAGGGGGAGGAGAGTGGGGGGAAGGATGGACTGGGAGTTTGGGGTTAGCAAATGCAACCTATTATATATAGGATGGATAAACAATAAGGTCCTACTGTGTCGCAAAGGGAACTATATTCAATATCCTTTGATAAACCACATGGAAATGAATATATATATATATATATATATGTAGCTAAATCACATTGCTAATACAGTAGAAATTAACACAACATTGTAAATCAACTATACTTAAATTGTAATTAATTTAAAAAAGATAACTATTTCTGAAATGAGGAGCAAAACTCATCACTGAAGACAAAAGCAGACACAGACTTTGAGTTTTTCCCTGCAGGTCACCTCTCCTAATTCTGGAAACTACTGAGCTCTCCCATGTAACAGGAAGAAGATCATACAAGAAAATATGGATAAACACAAACTTTTTAAACATCGTTGACATTTTCATCTTGATGCAGTAGTATGTCCCTGTAAATGAGGGTCTATTTTGTGCCAGCCCAGGACTTACTGACCTCATATTTAATCCATATATGCTCATCATGACCACACAAGTTAGAAAATGAGATTTAGTTTTATTAAAAGGTCACAGGATTGTTTAAGCAGGAAATGAAAGGCAGCAAATCTTGTTGATTTGCAAAGAATCTTTAGCATAAGGCATGTTTTTATGATTTACACTATTTTCTTGTCTTAAATTTCCGTTGTTGAGATGAGTACTAACCTAATTATTTTAAGAATGACATGGGGAAAAAAGTTATCCTTTTATTCCAATTAATCACATATCAATTAGGGAAACTAAATACACATTATGTGAAAAACTTCAAAAATTCTGTGTGAAACAACATATCAAATAGTGCTAATAGTTTAGAAGTTTAAATCAAGTATCAATATATATTTAGTCATCAAAATGACCAAATTTTTAAAATCCTTTTAAAATACAGGATACTTCTGCACTTATTTGTGAAATTTTAAGGAAGATATCACAAAATGTTAGTACCATTACAATGAAATCCTTAAAATCTTTTTTGAAAAGGAAACTACATTTCAATTTTAGATATTAGCAGTTGATTAATTTTAATATTGCATGGTTTAGGAACAATTTATAATTTTGGGGAATATATTTGTTTAAATTCCTAAGTATATCCAAAAGAGAGTATCTTGCAGAGAAGAGAAAGTGTCTGAGGAATCCTTCAGGAGAGAACAAGGACTGCAGTGGAAAAGTCTCTGTCCAGTAAGGATCAGGAGAGCCTGCTTGGGGACCTGACTCTGGCACTTGATTCAGAGCTCAGTGACCTTAAACCAGTTACCTCTTTGAGCCTCAACATTGGCATCTATAAGATAAGAAAGCTGAATGCGATGATCCCAAAGGAATCTTCCATTTCTTAGCCTCATGAGTTTATCACTCAATAAACGGTTTCACAAAAATCTTTAACTGAGAAGCTTGTGGTAGATGAGAAGAGTGAAAAAAAAACTTTCGTTTAATTTGATAATGAGTTTTGTTTTGTTCCCCACCCCCCACCCCGGCAACTCAAAGTAGGAACTGACCTTGGTGGTGCATTAACCCTCCAAGTCCCTCAAGAATATTGTACTCTCTGCTTTTTAAGACAGAAACAACCTAAATGTCCATTGACAGATGAATGGAAACAACCTAGATGTCCATCAACAGTTGAATGGATTAAGATGAGGTATATATACACGATGGAATACTACTCAGCCATAAGAAAGAATAAAATAATGCCATTTGCAGCAACATGGATGGAACTAGAGACTCTCATACAAAGTGAAGTAAGTCAGAAAGAGAGAGACAAATACCATATGATATCACTTATATCTGGAATCTAATATATGGCACAAATCATCCTTTCCACAGAGAAGAAAATCATGGACTTGGAGAATGACGTATGGTTGCCAAGGGGGAGGGGGAGGGAGTGGGATGAGACTGGGAATTTGGGGTTAATAGATACTGGATAAGCAATGAGATCCTGCTGTATAGCACTGGGAACTACATCTAGTCACTTATGATGGAGCATGATAATGTGAGAAAAAGAATGTATATATGTATGTGTGACTGGCTCACCTTACTATACAGTAGAAAATTGACAGAACACTGTAAACCAGCTATGATGGAAAAAATAAATATCATTAAAAAAAGAATTTTGTATCCTCTGCTTTTCCAATGTGCATCAGTGTTTGGAGATGATGAACATATGTCCTGGATACAGCATGACTAAAGCAGGATACACCTAATTTATGCTCTATTTCAACCTTTTAAATTTAAAATACCTTTCTTGAAACAAGTCAATCTTCATTTTAACATGCTTTCCAAATTTGGCAATGAATACGATCAAGACTCCCTTCCACACACACAAAATCTGAGAAATAATGACAGCTAGAGTTTAATGACAAACCTGCCTTTTTGAATGTGTGCACAAACCAAGCAGATTCTGTGGAATCTATTTAAAGAGATGACAGACAGGATCAAGACAAATGATCTAGCTTGGGTCCCCATGCCCAAAACACTTCTTTTTTTTTTTTTTTTTGTATTTTGTCATTTTAGGGTCGCACCCGCATGTAGAGGTTCCCAGGCTAGGGATCCAATCAGAGCTATAGCTGCTGGCCTGTGCCACAGCCACAGCAACGCGGGATCCAGGCTGCATCTGCAACCTACACTACAGTCCATGGCCACGCCGGATCCTTAACCCACTGAACGAGGCCAGGGATCGAATCCACAACCTCATGGTTCCTAGACAGATTCACTTCTGCTGAGCCACGATGGAAACTCCCCAAAACACTTCTTGAAGAAATGATAGCTTGGGAATGGGTGCTTTCTCAGATTTAGATTATTTTTCTGTCCCCACACCGAGTTAAATGACAACCACAACTTTGCTCTACATGTTGGGGATCATTTGAGTCAAGCCCCCCTCTTTTGAGAAACAGAATAGTATGGTAGTCACACCCACAGACTAGACAGAGATGAGACACAGAGGCCCTACTCACTGAATCCAGGCAAATGACCCATTACTTGTAACCACGGTGTTCTCATTTTTCACATGACAAAAATAGGCATATCTACATATTGGGTTCTTGTGTGGATCACAGGAGCTGATCCTTTAAAAACACTAAACATGGAGTTCCCACTGTGGTGCAACAGATTAACACTCTGATTGCAGCAGCTTGGGTCGCTGTGGAGGCACAGGTTCCATCCCTGGCTGGCTCAGTGGGTTAAGGATCTAGTGTTGCCACAGCTGCAGCATACGATTCAGTCCCTGACCAGGGAACTTCCATATTCTATGGGTATGGACAGAAAATAAAAACAAAATTAAAACACCACCACCACCAAATGTAGTGACCAGCAGGTACTAAAGGTTAATTTTTTCTTTGTGAGCAATCAGGTAAAGTTTCTAAAACTAGCAGAGAAATCAGCACAGAATAGATGAGTAGTCCCTTGCTTCACTTTCTGGGCTCAGCTTCCATTGGCACCTGTGGCCAACTGACACCAAACTCAAGCTTTTTCACTATGCAAATTCCCCTGCATTATGCTGTGGGTGAAATGTAAAGTCTCTTACTGTGTGATAAAGAAACAACTAAAAAACCCACTAGCCTTGCAAACCTTTTGTGTTGTTCTGAATTATCCCCCACTTTGCTCATTTCCTTCTATGATTATGATTCAAGCAACACATTTACCTTCTAAACTTTTTCTTATAATACAACTCCTTAATTTCAATGTGGAAGGTATCTACTGAATTAACCCTTAACCCCCACAAATGATAAGGCCTTGCTCCTATTTACAAGAAGCTTAGAATTAAAATAAATAAGGAAAGAATATACAAAGACATGAAATCAACAGCGATACACTCACTTCTTTATGATTATGCCACACGGAGTGCCTACATTAGAGTCTGCTTTGTTAGCTCTGTAAGTTATTAGGTCCTTGCCAGTAAAATAGCTGCCAGATACACATGACTATTAAAGTTCTGATTTAAAAAAATCAAAATTTAAAATCCAATTCTGTAATCACAAAAACAACACTTCCAGTGCTCAACAGCCAAAGAAGCAGGAAGTGGCTACCATGCTGGACAGTGAAGGAGAACATCTCTATCATTGCACAAAGTCTTTTTTTGCAGCGCTGATTTAGAGCACTTGCCTTATATCATTTTTTGCACTAATTATGACGCTTTTTAAATTTTCCTTCAAGAAAATTCCTTTTAACTTTTCCTGAAATAAAGTGGAATGCAAACAAATCAAGTAATCATCTGTATTGAGCTCTATATGACTGGTCTATGGCAATATAAATTCGTAGGATATTTTAGTCAAGCATTTGATTAAATAAGTTTTGAGTTCTCTCTAAAGGAATTTTGGGGAGCGATTGCATTTATAAAAATGTCATTTTATATAAACGTTATCAACTAAAGAAATTATTCTTGTGAGCACCAGATGGTATAGAATATCTTATACTTAGGATATGTATGTGTGAGAGAGAGAGAGAAAAAGACAGAAATGATGCTTTTTCATTTGGTATATCAGCACTTGTCACTCCAAAATGCGTTCGTCTAAAAAAAAAAAAAAAAAACCCACAATAATAAAACTAAATTTCTATGCCCATCTCAACAGATTCATTTTGTTTGAACAAACATTTCACATCGTAACAAAATATGAGTTAGCAAAGAAAGGGTAAGAATGAAGAAAGTGGTTAAAAATCCATGTAGAAATTTTATAATTACTGAAGTTACGAGTAAAATCTTGTTTTCAGAAATTGAAACAAAACCCAAACCTCTGATTTAATCTACCCCTAACTTCCTCCAAACACTGTGAATCATAGTAGACCTTTACAGAATGTATATGTAGTGCAGCCTCTGACACTGAAAGGTTGCAGACATATAACTTGAACATCAACATGGCTGCCCTCATGTCAACATATGCCACTACAAAATTCAGTAACAGTGCATCCAATATGATTTCCGTGATAGGACCAAGTGAATAAAAAAACTCCTTTGCACTCTTGAGTTGAACCTGGTACTTATTTAAGACGCTAAATTGAAGAAAACATAATTCACAAACGAATGGTCTTTTGCCAGATGTTAAGACATCCCAACTCCCCATCAGTGTTCAACCTCACAGAATTATTCTCTAAACATGTACTAGGAGAGTAGGTCTTGCTTCCCATGGACCTTAAGCACTACAGAACTCCTTTGGTTGGAAAATACTGATTAAGGTTCTTAATTCAATGTTTGGATCTTTCTGTACTCAGAAATTTCTCATGGTTTTTTCATCATCTTGCCAAGGTTCAGAATCTTTTCTCCTGGATTGTCTCAATACACTAATTGAAGTCACCTAGGATATCATGACTCATTCAGCTCTTATCCTTTGCTCCTAATTATTGCCAGATGCAATCTAATTAAACCCACCAGGTGTCTCCCCTCCAGCTCCTAGAATCCTAGCTACAAATAAATTATGGAAAAATAGAATGCCAAATATGTAATGAACTCTTCATGGAGCGGTTGATAGGTAGGGTTTAGAAAAGATTCTTTTTTTGATGATTATAATAGAAGGAGTGAGAATAAATTAACAAAAAAATGTGTAGGCAGTGATGTACAAGATAATTCTGTCACTCTATTGCTCATAAACATATTACTGCAAAGTTACTTTTCTTAATCTAACTGAAAATGTTATTTACTCATCATGCTAAATATAACAACAAAGCTAAAAAGTACCATGTAGAATTATTCAAAGAGACATACTATTTAACATTTACTTTCTTAAGGATATGCACATAATGATGACTACAAGTAACATGATAGAATAAATTAGAATAGTTTCTTAAACATAATCTATTGCTTTTAAAACAACATAAGGTGTATTTTCATGCAATATTATGAAACGAAAGCAAAGTTCTTTTCAAAAAAATTCTTCCAAACTGTTCAATAGTCTGCAGCATTTAAAAAGAAGACATTCTTGCTACTGAATGGTCGCATATATTGGATATTTTGTTCTTCAGTTTTTGGAGCTAGTTTAAGTCAAATTAGAGATTTTCTAATTTCTTAAATTTCAGAAAGTAATTTTAAAGTGTGTTTTTATTCTAATTCTAATGTGTGTAGTTTGGTTAATTTAAGCAAATTGCATGTATATAATTTTACTTAGATATAATTTATATATAAATCGAGGCAAATTACATATATGTGAATATTTAATTACGTAATGTTTATATTAACTGCTTACCCTGCAAATTTGAATGCCTGAACAGAAGAGGGACACTCATTTGAGACTAGTGCATTTAGAACAACTTTTACTGGCATTGTTAATTCATTTTATATATTTAAAATATAAATAAATTTTCTTTGGTTTCTAAAGAAGGGTGGAAAAATTATTTTCAGGTATCATTGACTGTACAACATCTTAGTTTCTATTTAAGTTTTTGTGTATAATTTTAATATTTCACATGAAAGCATCTGTGTTAATATATTTAATAATCACAATCCCTTAAGCATCAATACATATGAATGTATGACTGTAGTAACCATTTGGCTGAAACCTAAGATTTGATAAAATTACAATCTATAGATGACAAATTCATTGACTGTGATTAAATAAAATTCAGAGATCAAAACTTAACTTTAACCTATAGTGTAATTCCTTGTTTCCTATCTAAAATATTTAACTTACAATAAAAATACTGTATCTTTGCATATAAATACAATGAACTTACTAATATTACTATTATGCACTCGTGTATGTGAGCACTTGTGTATGTGAGCTATGTCTACTCTTTTGGTAATTTTGATTTTTTTTTCAAAATAGCAAATTACCTTTCAGGCTTAAGAATTCAACTAAAGTATTTTAAAATAACTTAGATATTATAACATAATAACACTTGAGGAAAAACAGCATGAATAGAAAATTTACCCTACCGTTTATAACTCATTTATTTTTTCTACCCCTATTTTTTCAACGAATGCATTTTACGATGATATAAAAAGCTGAAAAGTTGGAACTTTCCTCCTGTCAGTAAAAAAAAGAGATACAGAAATTACATTGATATTTAAACAAGGCTTTTTATTGACAATTTTTTATTCAAGTGTGATGATTAAGTATTTATCTATATCTTTTTAATAAAGCATTTTAAAACTATTTTTCTCAGATTTATCTGCAACTATACATACACTCATGATTCTATAAAATAATTTTAAAATTAGCAATCCTCAATACAGACCAAAAGAATGTCCCTATATTTCTTTGTATTTTAGTGTTAATTGCCATATTTGATTTAAAATTTTCAATCTATATGACTACCATTTTACTGGCATTTCTTCCATGCAATATTCAAAAGCTCAATCATGGAAGGCAACATTACACAATGGTAAACTCTAAATATTCTCTTACATTAGATAACACTAGTGCCCAAGTAAAAAGTCAACATAATTGAAAATAAACAAATGAGAAACGTACTGAAATGTCTTTTGCTATTCCTAGAAATTCTTAATGATCAGGCTAGGTTGTGCTTTTGATATTTCTTCCCTGGACTTGCTAACACACACTTCAAGGCTGCAGTAACTAGATTAAAGTAATAACACACCAAGCGTAGCTCCAGGCTACAGTTTTAGCTGACACAAATCATCTTTCACTGGACACACTCTATAGTCTGTAACACAAGATGACTTTGCTGGAAAAGCTAGTATTTGCCAAGCTGGGGTTACATTTATATACTATCATAAATTTGCAGCTAGGCACCACAAATTTTTTGAATGTTTGTGATAAAACAGGTCTGATGTAGTTAAGAAATCTCAATTATATTTTTAAATCACATCAGCTCTAACCAGTATGACAAATAATTAAATGCTAACTAATCTTGTTTCAGATAGGGTCCCGGGAATTTTTGGCTAGTTAGCTTAGGTTCATTTGTTCATTTAAAATAGTATCTTTGTCTTTACTTTGGAAAAAAAAAATCAAACTAGTAGTTTAAATGCAAAAATAAATACAGCTTATCTGGTTGGGTAATAATAGGTTGTAACAGAATCTACTTCTATCATAAAAATGTCTATACTAATGGGACAGAAAAAAGTATTTTACATAAAATTTTGGTGTTTGATTTTTACTGATCTACTTTTAGAAATATCTATTTCCAAATATTTTAACAACAAAGTCTGAACAATTATTGCCTATCTGCATGATTTAGGAAAACCAATTTAAATAGTCAGATTTGGGGGGTTTATGACTTAGTAATGTTGAATATAGGAAGAAATATAAAATATGCTCTGAGGAGTGTTAAATCCTGTGAGAGATTTTGCTGTAGGTATTTCTACTTTATGTAATGTAAACACTTAATTCCCTTATTACTACAAATAATGAAACATAGGTGATTAAAGAATTATGAAAGGGAAATATGCTACTAATAATACAGTAGTAATACTGCCTGTGTTATTTATTAAACACTACCTGATTTTTCTAAAGAAAATAAGGTTAACTCTGTACAACTACAGACAGAAACAATTTTGTAAGAATATCCCAATTACAGTATTTCCCCTCCTCCCTTTCCGAAACTGACATACCCTTTAAAATATAGAAGAATTATATTTGTCTGACTTTAAAGCACATTCTGCCAATAAAACACATTGAAATATACTGGAATGTGTGTAGTGAAATAGGATACCAGTAACATATACTGTACCATATTTTATTTCTCTCCTTGAATCATTTTGTCCCCAAAAAATTAACTGCTGGTATTTTGAGGTACCTTAATGTCTATGAAAGGACAATGTAAATACATGCATACAAAGATATAATCAGTTTGACAGTCACACAGTTTCTAAGAACTTGTATAGTAGTAGAATAGTGATGAGATTCTTTGTCTTAGGAGCCCACATGAGATTTCTCATAAGGACCTATAACTTAACATGCCAATGGTCCACATGTTGGAGAGGCTCACTTCCAGCGTTTATTTACACCTTCTGTATCCGTGGAGTAATACATACTAATTAGGCATAAATTATTTTTAAATGAGCACTGGTAGATGCAGTAATAATTATTTATGAAGCGTTACTGAAGCACACTAGAAGGTAATTCACAAAATGAAATAGCCATCTTTTCAACTGTTTGTACAATAGGCAACAATGTAGGTGATTAACAGATGTAATTCCTGATGGAATTCTGAGTTTTATGAAAACTACTTGAACTGTAAAATAAATATTAAGTATTTAAATCTGGAGTAGGTTTTCTTGAATTCAGATCTATTTGTTCCCAAAGCTATATGGATCTGGGCTAATTCTAACACATGATGTTAATACAAAAACCACACAGGTAGCAAGGCTGTCTGGCCATAATGTTATTTACCTGGAAAAAAGTCTAAAACCTGGGTAGGGATTAATCATTTCCTTTTGAGGCTGGGAGAAAATTAGGCTGTATTTCATGGAGAAATAAAGCAGGCCGGTTTTTCAATTCTGTTCTTAAGTGGAATAAGAAAGGTTATACCTAAGAATAGCCAGATATTTACCTCAAAGAAAATAAATCAGTGGAATGGGATCTTTTGTTGCCATTTAGACTCAGAAAAAGAGTTAGAAAGGTTGGAGCCAAGGTACCTGCATTCAGGATATTTGGCCATGTCTGATGTATCCAGACATCATGTTGTCATGATGAGTGTGTATGCATGTGGTATGTATCTATGTATGTGCACATGTCTGATGCAAATTGCACACATGTGGTATGTTTGCAGAGGTATGTGTGATGTATGTGTAAATGCACAGTGCATGCTGCATGTATGTACACAGATTTCAGTCTGTTTTTTGTTTGTTGTTTCCTCAGGTTTGCCTTCTCTCTGCAATTCTGCAAGATAAAGACCCTGGATAATATGTAATATACAAAATAATGTAAGAAGTTGCTGTAATTTGCAAAGAGATACCAGCTTTGAGAAAGACAGTTCACTTAAAATAGTCTGTTTCCATGTTATCAGGTTCTATGTTTCTTCCAGCATGTTTCCTTCTCCTCAATTCACTCTCCAGGCCCCAGTTAAAATAACATGACTCGTCTTTGCCTTTCTGGACATCAGTCTTCTCTCACCCACCCCAGTTCTTCAGAAACTTGTATTGCATTCCTCTTTCCTTCCTATTTTCCTAAGAATTTTCCATTCATCTTGTTAAATGTGTCCCTTTTCTAAAAACACTTTTAATTTTAGGTGCTAGATAAGACTAGACCATTACATTTGCTAACCTGGGATGATGATACAAAAGTAAATAAGAAAACCACATAAAACATCATGCTCTCTAATTATTCTTTGCCAGTATTATTTGCTAATGTATGAAAAATGTGACTGAACATTTCAATTTATAATCTTTTCCTCAGGAAATCACATTAAGTCTACTGATAAGTTGTAGGTACACAGCTACAGTTTGAGAAAAGTTGTTTTCTTGTCTGTCTAGGTCATTGGTGTACTGTGATTACACTTTCAGTTAGCAGGTATCAGATTTGACAAGTTTCTTTTTTACAAGTGATTTATTACTGAGTTATGAATATGCTGGCAGTAAAACTGAATATTTATTTTTTACTCTTTCTCCCCTAAATTCTTTTCCTTCTAACATCCAAAGAGTGAAGCATTTAAATGATCTGAATGCTCAATGGTTGTGTATTTTAAGCTGTATTAGAAACTAAGAATGTTATGGTTGTTAAAATCCTGTTTTTAGAATTATTATTTGTTATCTGGACCCAGAACTAACAACTTAAAAGAAATAAAAAGTAGGGTAATGGCATTCAAAGAAAAAAAAATCAAAATAGCATTGTACCATAACACTTCTAAATTACATTTCTAATTCTACCTAGCTGACTTATGTCAAAATGTACTCAAATGTCATTTAAATATTTCAAAATAGATGTGCAATTTAATAACACTTTTAATGGTTTTAAAAATATCTCTTTAAAAATCACCTACCCTTCTGCAGTCTTGAGGAACATTGCTTTCCCATTTTCCTCTGTTAAACAAATTTGATCTTGCCTAAAGGGGCAACTATACTTATATGTGTTTCAATAATTCATATTTTTGACATCCAGACATTATATGACCCACTGAATATTCTTAATTAGTTGGAGAAGGAAGCATCTGTATGGATTCACAAATTATTTTAAACATGCTTTTAAATATTTTAAATTAGAGCTTCCAATTAAAATTGTACATGTCACATTGTCTCATTTAATTCCACTGTTCTTTTTAGGAGGCACAGCCTCAGCTGAACAAGTCTCATTGATGTGAGCTGAGCTCAATTAGTTTCTGATGTTCTGCCAAATTGCCTCATTACCTGTCATACAAACACCATGACACTTCTAAAGTTGAGCACTTTGCATCCATATTATTCTCTTTAGACCAAAAATAATTATTCTCATTGGGGAAGTAAAAATAAGCAATTTGCTAATAAACCGTATACCAATATGTTTGTAATATAAATATCAGGGGGAAGAAAAGCCAGGGCTTATATAAATCAAGTGTGTGTGTTCACACACACACAAGATTTTTCAGTGATGTAAACTATGGTTCCTTTGTGAAATCCCTTGAGGTTTGTTATGATTTTTGTTGTTTTGTCCAGTGGATTCTTCCAAATGACTTACAATGTACTGATGATAAAATAGACCTGGAGTTTTTCTTTCTGTATATATTTGAATTTAAAATGTATTTCACCCTAGGATCGTGAAACATACATCTGAAGGATTCCTCCCTGCACAGTGGGCTTTAAATAGCTTAAAATACACTTATACCACATTCTAGAAGAGAGGGAATAAACAATGACTTCAAACAATCTCTGTAAATCCTTCATTAAGACTGTTTACCACTTATCAAAGTATTGACCCACAAGTAAAGATTTATGCAGTTTTAACCCTTGAATCTTTTGTCACTGGAATGGCTTTTCTTTCCCCCTTGCCCTTTATTCTTTGCCTTTTGCATACAGAAAGAAGAGTACAGAAGGTTAGAATCTAATTAAGAGATAATGCTTTTCAAGGTTGGTCTATACAGATGACACGTATTGAAGCAAAGACTCATTTTGTTTTTCCTGAACAGCTGGCAGAAGATCATTAATAGAGAAAAAACAATCTTGCATTCTATTAACATAATACTTGAGAATACTGTAAAACAGTGAAAAAGTTTTGGCCTGGCAGTGGCTTTCTACCTCGATTGCATGTTATAATCACCCAAGAGCTTTTAAAAAATACCCACACGCAGGCCCCACTGAAGACTGATGAAGTCAAGATCTTGGGGTATTTGCTGGAGGTATCACTGATCTGGAAAACCTCCCTAGCTGCTTCCTCAGTACAGCCAGGCTTGAGAAGTAGGTTCAAAAGGCATCTATTCTTAGAGATGAGAAGTAATGATGGACACAAAGTGTACCACGTGACCTTTTTTGGACCTCATATCTACTGTTTTATTTCAAGAACTCTCTAATTAACATGAACATGATTCTTGCATTAAATATTGTTTAATATGTCTCTGCTTTATTCCTGGAGGTTGTATGGCCACACATTTATGAGTTTTATTTTGTAACGGAATTTGGGTAATCTGTGGAACCAGGTATTTGTGTAACTAAAAATACATTCTTTTTAATTTCCACTTGAGAATGATGTGTGATTAAGTGGAAGATATCTTGCTGTTGCTTGGATACAAACCTAGGGTAATTATTAGGAGCTTGGGACTGTCTGAATTTCCTTCCCACTCAACTTTCACGTTGATCTTACTTTACACATGCATTGTTATCTGTGTCCTTGGAAAATCTGAATAATCCAGAGTCTGCAAACAAGGAACAATAAGACTTCCAAGGAGAGAAAATTTGCTCTTGTGCTGTAGGGTTCATGTCATCAGCAAATACCACTGCACAATTTGTTTCCAGCATTCTCACTTAACAGGGGCAATCTGCAAACACATAAGGAGGTTACGGGAATAATTCTTTGACTGCCCACTACATGCCTCAGCATATGTAATGTTCTTATCCACCACACTGCTCTAATTCAGTGATTCTCCAGGTGGGCAGTTCATCAGTGTCTCTGGAAGAGGCTAGAAGGCACATGTAGCAACATGTAAATGAAGAAGTATTTTTTTCCATTACTTTCATTGGGTTAGTCACAATATTTAACTTACCTTTTAACTTACAGCCCATATTACAGGAGGGAACAGTATTTTACTCTAAAGGGTCAGAGAATAAAATTGAAGATTACTGTTATCAATTACATATGTTTACAATTGGCTGCCATAAATAGATTCTACCTATTTTCTTTTAGCCTCTCAGTTATGTGTCCAAAATTTCTTAATACTATAAACTTTATGCCACCAAAACAGGGGATCAGGAGTTCTGCGTATTCAGTTCAACCAAAGCAGAGCTAACAGATTCTGAGGATTTCTGCAATGGAGTGAAATGTATAGTGATATAATCCTTTGTTTTATAATATAAATCATATGCTAAGGACCTATACTAGGTGGCCTTGGCCTGGGATTATTTAAATTTGCCATCGAATTTTCTCAGCTTCTCCATGTAAAAAGGCAAATGGCATTTATGAGACATATTGTTACAGGAAAACCCCACATGGATGACAGGAAGACTGTAATTTTTATCTAGCTGAAGTTAAATGAGCAAACCCATGGCTCTGGCAGGATTAGAATTCTATGCTACTCAGGTAAGCACCTGGTCCAGCCCAGAGTCTTCCTAACTGATGGCTGTTCAAAGTCAAGCACAAAGCTAGGAGATGAAGTTAATACCTGTCTTTTATTTATAAACCTTTTTTTTATATTTTAAATAATTATGTTGCATGGCTTACAGGGTTTGATAATTTCCTATTCTGAACTTTTCAGTATGACCATTGACCATAATTAAAGAACTTCACACATCTGATTCTCCTCTACATATGTGTATTGCTGACTCTTTTCGGCACCATGAGAAATTCCTTGTGTACATTAAAGGGTCAGTCTGGTTAAGTGTGGTTTGCCCAAATGTTCATGGGCACTACAATCTACAGATTTAATGTGGTCGCTATCAAATTACCCATGACATTTTTCACAGAATTAGAACAAATAATCCTGAAGTTTATATGGAACCATAAGAGACTCAGAATTGCCAAAGCAATCCTGAGGAAAAAGGAAGGCAGGAGGTATAACCCTCCCAGATTTCAGGCAACACTACTGAGCTATAGTAATCAAAAGAGCATGGTACTGGCACAAAAACAGATATATGGATCAATGGAATAGAATAAAGAACCCAAAAATAAACCCACATATCTATGTCCAATTAATCTTTGACAAAGGAGGCAAGAACATACAATGGAGAAACGACAGTCTCTTCAGCAAGTGGTGTTGGGAAGGCTAGATAGCCTTATGTACATCACAAAGATAAATTCAAAATGGCTTAAAGACCTACATATAACACATGACACCATAAAACTAGAAGAGAGTATAGGCTGATCTTCTTTGACATAAATTGTACCAGTGCTTTCTTAGGTCAGTCTACCAAGGAAAGAGAAATAAAAACAAAAATAAAATAAGGGACCTAATCAAACTTATAAGCAGGAAATCATGAAATGAAAGGACAGCCTATGGACTGGGAGAAAATACTTTCAAACCATGTGACTGATAAGGGCTTAATCTCCAAAATATTCAAACAGCTTATTCAACTCAATAACAAAAAAACAAACAACCTAATAAAAAAATGGGCGAAGACCTAAATAGACATTTCACCAAAGAAATACAAATGGCCAGTGGGCACATGAAAAAAATGTTCAATATTTCTAATTACTAGAGAAATGCATATTGAAACTACAACTAGGTACCAAATCACACTGGTCAGAGTGGCCATCATTAAAAAGTCCATAAATAGGGAGTTCCCGTCATGGAGCAGTGGTTAACAAATCCAACTAAGAACCATGAGGTTGCGGGTTCGATTCCTGGCCTTGCTCAGTGGGTTAAGGATCCGGCATTGCCATGAGCTGTGGTGTAGGTTGCAGACGCAGCTCGGATCCTGTGTTGTTGTGGCTGTGGTGTAGGCCGGCAGCTGTACCTCCTATTAAACCCCTAGCCTGGGAACCTCCATATGCCATGAATGTGGCCCTAAAAAGCAAAAAACCAAAACCAAAACAAAACAAAAAAGTCCATAAATAATGAATACTGAAGAGGGTGTGGAGAAAGGAAACATTCCTACACTGTTGGTGGTAATATAAATTGGTACAGCCACTATGGAGATTTCTCAAAAAAACTAAAAATAGGGTTACCATATGATCCAGGATTCTACACCTAGGCAAATGCCCGGACAAAACTATAATTTGAGAAGACACATGTACCTCAATGTTTATAGTAGCAAAAGTGAAGCAAGTCAAAAGAGAAAGACAAATATCCTATGATATTACTTATATGTGGAGTCTAAAATATGGCACAAGTGATTTTATCTGTGAAACAGAAAGAGACTCACATATAGTAAACAGCCTTGTGGTTGCCAAGGAGGAGAAGGGGTGGGACAGGGACAGACTGTGTTTGGGATTAGTAGATGCAAACTATTATATATATATGAGTAACTGAATTGCTTTGCTGTACACTAGAAACTACAGGACATTGTAAATCAACTATATATTAAGAAAATAAATTTACAAAATAAATTAACTATGAAAACAATTCATTCATTTAAAGCAGTGCTCTCGGATTTTGGAGAAGATTCTCCTAATTCAAGGATTCTAGACACTGGCACTACTGACACTTAGGGGAGAATAATAATTTGTCATGAAGAGTTGTCTTGTGGACCATGGGATGTTTAGTAGCATCTATAGCCTCTACCCACCCAATGCTAGTACCACCTTACCAGTCATGATAACAAGAAAGGTTTCTAGATCCTATCACTTACCTCGGGGTGGGGGGGCAAAATTATATCCCACCTCTGGAGTTCCGGTCGTGGTTCAGTGGTTCATGAATCCGACTAAGAAACATGAGGTTGCGGGTTCGATCCCTGGCCTTGCTCAGTGGGTTAAGGATCCGGCGTTGCCCTGAGCCGTGGTGTAGGTCGCAGATGCGGCTCAGATCCCGAGTTGCTGTGGCTGTGGTGAAGGCTGGTGGCTACAGCTCCTGTTAGACCCCTAGCCTGGGAACCTCCACATGCCACGGGTGTGGCTCTAGATAAAAAGCAAAAAGACAAAAAAAAAAAAAATTATACCCCACCTCCAAATGAAAACCACTACTCTGATTTAAGTTTTGATATTTTATTAGTCCATTTTATTACTCAAAAGAAAATCACATGAGTACATGTTTTTGATTTCATAGTCAAATTATACTCACAATATTTCAGACAATGACTGACAATATGTCATGAGTTTCAGACTGGCTCCATCTTGGAGTTTCATTCATAATACTAGTCTGCAAATCACTAACCATTCTTTCTTCCATTCTTTGGTTTGTGATGAGCCACTTACAACTCCAGTCTTGTCAGTTTTACCTGTATCATCAATACTATGCTGTGTAGCCAGACATTTTTAATGTCCCAGGTACGGTAATGGGAAAAAAAGATTACACATCACTCCTCTCTGTCGGGAAACTTGGAGTGATGTCATATTAGTCATGAAAGAGTTTCCATTTCGTAATCTGCGAAAAGCGATGACATTGGATGATTTTAGCACCACAGAGACTTTGTGACTCACAGAGATTTCCTTATTTTCTCCCTTAAGAGCCAGAGGCCCAGGTAATTTAAATATCTAGGACTCTCGTGACTAGTTAGTGTCAGAACGCAGATTACTCATTGCCAAGACCTCCAACTCAGTCCATTTTTCATTTTATTACAGTTTTCTTCCTTCCCTAATGCTGTGAAAACCATATATATGTATGTATATCACTACAGTGATTGCTAAGGAAGAAGAAAAATAAAAAACAAACTGACAGCAAATCCCAAATCTGCAATATTTGTAACTTAGGCTAGGCAGTTAAGATATTTTCTATGACATTTATATCTGTCTCTATTGGAACTTTTACCCCCAAATTAGCCTTGCAACTTGTTATTTATAGACAGAACACTGTTGCCTGTAAGCTCAATATACATTCGGTTGATTCAGACAGATGGTAAAAGACTTCAAGCTCTGGCTCAATCTCTTATTAATAGTGTTCAAATTGAATTTGATTTTACTTTTCTGATAAAGATGAATAATAATGAAATAATCACTATCATGAAGTCATTGTTTAGAAAAGATCGAACACTTTGGTACTTTCCAAGGGTCCTGCCATTTTTTTTTCTCTGCATGCATCTTGAATGCATAGCCAGCCTTCAAAGTTATTATCCGTGTATTAATTAACAGTGGGCCTCTTCATTTTTCATCCCTATACCCTCTGTTGCCTGTCTTAGAATAATTTCACTACACCTAAGCACATTTATTAGAACCGATGGGGAGGGGGTGGCAGGGAGAGGGAAATAAAAATTCAGTAAAGTTCAGTTTTCTGTTCCAAAGCAGGTCCTCCAAGATCTCACGGGATTTACATTGCTTGCATTCCATCTGTGATTGCCAGGCTGGAGTCCCTTGATATCAACCACAATGCCACTTAGTTTCAAGTTAGTTTCAGCAAGTTCCTGCTGCCTAGCTTCTCTCACCTGGTAAGGGATCCCCTGCTGTGCTCCCGCCCCGCCCCCTCTTTTCTTCTCTATTGTTCTCTATATAAACATAGGTTATTCATTTGACTGTAAAACTTATTACAGTCTTATTACAGGTATGTTAGCAGAAACCTCAACTCCATTCTAAGGAAAACCTTTGACCCAGGTCACTTAAATTTCCACAGCTGGCAAAATCGATTCAGGTTCATCAGTGGGCTTCTAAGTGAGCTGTTTCCACTCAGTATACATTTTGCCACTTGAAACAGCACAGAAATTGTGGCTATGTAGTTGCCTTGTGGAGGATAATAAATATAGCAAACATCCTTAGTGCATACATTGAGAAATAGAAGCCTGGAGTTCCCTGGTAGCCTAGCAGTTAAGGAACCGGTATTGTAACTGCTGTGGTGTGGGTTCAGTACCTTCCCTAGGAACTTCCCAATGCCACCGGTGTAGCCAAACCAACCCCCCTCCAAAGCCCCAGAAAACCAATTACACTAAGTTCTCTTTAAAATTAGGTTCAAAATTCTGCTCCATTACTAGTAATTCACTGCAGTCTTCCTGTTGGGAATACCACATTGTAAATAACCTAGGTTATATGATGAGGGCAGGGTCCTTCACTCAGCTTATTCCTAGATGACCTAGAAAATATAACCTACACCATCCACCATTCTTTGAATGCACAATCTCAGTCATTTATCTCAGACTTCCTCAGAACCTGCATTCTACAAGATGGCTGGGTGATTCCCTTTAAATTTTGAGAAGTGCTGGTCTGCTGACAGGGGCAGACAAGCAAGGAAGAGCATAAATAAAGGACCTGTGCCAGAAGGAAATAGAGAAGGACAAGAGCCCGTGGGTTAAGCAGGTTCCTCCGCCCCAGTCTCCAAGGACAGCTTGTGTCCTGTGCCTCCTTGTTCCATTCCTAAGTCCTCAGAAAATGAGGCAGCCCTCTCTTCTCAAATGCTGTCTCCTTTACTTGAGCCCCACCTGTCCCTCCCCTCAGGTATCACTTTCCATTAGACCTTCTGTGTCTTGTTATTCAGTGATCCCTTAGGAAGTCAAAGGTGATGTTGTTAAAGACATTTCATTAGGAATCAGGGCATCTCAGTTCTGACACTTACTGGCTGGATGCCTTCGTGTGCTTTCTTCACCTCTGAGCTTGTGTCTTCATCTCTCAAATGGTCCTGATAATTCAGAGTCAAAACGATCCATGAGATCATGAGTTTCAAGGTCTCAGCACTGTCTGGTATGTGATTAGAATTTAAACAGATTAGCTCTTTTTATTCCTGTATCATATCATTGAGTGCGTGTTAAACCCTATGCCAAAACCGCTCCCTTGAAAATCTCTAGGGATCTGGGATTGGTCATGTTCATTGCCCTTTTCGAAGACTACAGTCTGTCTTAAGCCTTTTATTCTTTTGCAATTCTTTCCAGACAAAGAAGTTTCCTATTTCACCATTGTTATTGTTGATTATAATTTATGCTTGCTACTTCTGACTAAGCATTTTGTTCCTTTCTAAAAGCTTAATGAAGGGTACTCTTAAATCAAAAGAACTTCACTCTCAGATTGTGGCCATATTCCCGGTAGCAGTTGCTCAGAGCATCACAAAAGTACTGGAAAGATTATGAATAATGACGTAAGGAAAATCCTGGTTCTGCCCTTTTTAACTTGTAATCATAGGTAAGTTATTTAAAATCCCTGAGCCTTAGCTTCCATTGATGAATATTACCTATGTAGAAGAATCCAGAAGTTTAGAAGATAAAAAAATGTGCAAATACTAAGCATACATATAGTATTTATTCAATACATAGCATTTCCCCTTTCTCTTTTTCTCTTTTATAACATATATATTAATGTTTTCACTGTCTGAGAGGAAAAAAAAAACAAAACACTTGGATTCTACTAGATTTTTTTTTTTTTTTGTCTTTTGTCATTTTAGGGCTGCACCCGAGGCATATGGAGGTTCCCAGGCTAGGCATCTAATCAGAGCTGTAGCCGCTGTCCTACACCGCAGCCACAGCAACGTGGGATCCAAGCTGCATCTGCGACCTACACCACAGCTCACGGCAACGCCAGATCCTTAACCCAGTGAGCGATGCCAGGGATCGAACCTGCAACCTCATGGTTCCTAGTCGAATTCGTTAACCACTGAACCACGATGGCAACTCTTAAACATGTTTTCTTAATTTTAGTTCTATAATGATCTTTTGCCACATATTTATGCCACATTTAACCATGAGTCATTGCTTCTAATAACAAATACCTGCCTTGTAGATTCCTTATGCTTAATATCCAAAAACAAAATTTGTATTTCCCACTACTAGCATTGCTTTTATAAATGTATTCTCCTTCTCCATTCAAATCCCATAATGTGTTGTGCTTTGTGAAAATGTATTTGATGATAACATGCCTTCTGAAAAGATAGCATTTGGGGACAGTATGTAAAAATAGATACTCTTTGAAAGGAAACATTTCAATAGATAATGGAAAATGCCAAAACTCAAAATTACTTCATTTTGATATTGAGTAGTGCAATGTACAAATTCCCTTGAAATCAGACCTATCAAATCATCTATGAATCCTTAATTATTCCTTAATTGGAGCTTTTAATTATGCACGAATGTTTCCCTACAATCTTAATGATAATGGCCAAGTACTTTGTTATATTTACTTTGAGATGCTCTATTAGCAGAAGCTGCACATTTTTTTGTAAAAAGCACTCCATTTTGATGTGAAAGAAACTACAGGCTTCATTGTTTTAAACAAATCATCATCGTAAGCAAGCTGTTTTCATAAATGTGTATTACTGACCCGAAAACACCTGCCTAGAGTCACAGAAACACTTGGATCTGGAGCATTAACTGGAAAGCTAGGACAGAGGGAAGAAGTGCTAAGCATTTCTCTGTGTCATCACTCTCTCTGTCAAGAGTATCCTTTCATGCTAGGGGCTGTGATAAATACTGGGAGTATCGAAGTCAGAAGGCATAGTCCCTGTCCTCAAGAAGTTACGTGCCACATAGCCCAAAGCCAAACTCACAAAGCAAAACACTTGCAGCCTCAAATGGAAGAATGTTTCAATGACCTGGGGTTGGTGGGGATAAAGATGGAGTGATAGCTTAGCCTCACACAAAACAGTCTGCATCAAGGGACCAGTGTGTGTGCAGGACTAAGATACAAAGGGCCCACCCAGGTAGTGGGTGGTGGAAAGTGGGGGTTCACCCTCATGTGCCTTCAGGTTTGGAGAGGGAGATAAATACGCAAAGCAGTCGTCAATCAGGCAGTTACCAAGAGATTAATTTGGAGACAAAACATGAAGGCCTGAACAAATCATTCAACCACAGGCTGCATTCCTTTACACCTGGAATGACTCATCAAACAGAACAGAACTTCAAATGCCACCTCCTCTCTGGCAGTTTCAAATGAAAGTGCTTCATAAAAATCTAATGGAATTAAAGAATGCACCATCACTCTTAAGAAAGGCGATGTGTGTGTGTGTGTGTGTACGCGCGCGCATGAGTGCGCACGCCACGCATAGGAAGTAGCTTTTACGTTAGAGAGGTGAAAATAGCCTGCTTTGGTTTGGGTTTATTTAAAAGGTATGAGGTGCAGTTAACAGGCACTGGGAATAAGGCTGTGAGTATTATATGTAAAGCAAAACAATACATTTATTTTATGAGGTTAAAAAGATAATTCTGAATCAGCAATCACCATGTTTTAGAATGTGATGAAACAATATAAATTAAAATACCCTTGAGGATCGATCAACAAACATTGCCCATTCGTGAGGTATAAGGGGGGAGACAATGGACAAAATTTAAAAACCAAACTTACATTTCCACCATTATTAACACCATGTCATAAAAGGGAAAGTGTCACAACACACAATGGATGGAAGGAAATGTATAATCTTAATAAAGGAGCTTTTATGAAATCATTTAATTTTATATAAAAAAATCTTCCTAGGTACATCCCTGTTCTTGATGGACATTTAGGTTCCTTTCTTGACAAGCACTTATAGGTCCATGAATCAGTTTTTCTTTCTTTCTTTCTTTCCTTTTTTTTTTTTCTTTTTAGGGCTGCATCTGAGGCATACACAAGTTCCTAGGCAGGAACTGAATCGCCACCATAGCAACTCGAGATCCAAGCCACATCTGTGACCCTCGCTGCAGCTCGTGGCAACTCCAGATCCTTAATTCACTGAATCAGGTCAGGGATTGAAATAGCATCCTCATGGATACTAGCTGAGTTCATAACCTTATAAGACACAATGGGAACTCCGTGAATCAGCTTTTATGAAGCACTGTCTTAGATCACTTACAATTGGGATTTGGAAACTCCTTGGTGAGCAGGCGAGAACCCCTCCTTTTGAGGAATAGTCTGAACTCTAGCTTACAGCCAGACCTGATACTCCTTCAGCATGGGAATCTATCAAATGATACCTCTGTGAGGACAGCTTGGTAAGGCTGCAAGACTGTCAAGTACTGCATCTTCCCTCACTCTACAGCTGCTTTTCACTTTGCAAAGCAAAAGTACATCCATCTAGGCATCAGGAGAGATGCTGCCTGGGGAAGTGGGGGAGGTGAAGAAAATAAAGGAATCAGGGGCAGAGGAGGTCCTTTTTCTCTTCACACCTTAAAAAAAACATCATATGGCTTGGAAAAGGATTTTCCCTCTGTGTAAAATGCTTACATGAGCCCATGTAATAAGATATACTTACAATTACCTTCACAAAGGGACTGAAAACATTTGCTTACATGAATATGCGGACACTTTTTAAAATATGTGCATTGCACTGCTTTGGTAGACTGCATCTCTGAGCATGCTTAACACAAGACTGTAGACACAGCAGGGCATTTTGGGAAGCTCTTATACAACTTCTATGAGGACTTTTTCAACTAGAGATTTTTGAGAATGAGATTTCCTCCAGTGCCCAGCCGCATGTCTCATGTAAGTCCTTGATCCCTCTAAATAGAAGTTTTGATGTAAGATGGATGGCTGTAAACTTCTCAGAAGTCATCTGAGTAAACCTGAAAATCATCAGAATGGCAGACAAGCAGCTCAGACAAACACGTTTCATGTGGCCTCTGTCCACATCTGCCAGGCCACTGTTTTCCAGCTCTATGCACAGAACTGGCTCTCTGTAGCACCCCTGCGCCCCACCTCCACTTAAAAGCCTCTCAGACACAGATTCCCATCAAAGAAATTAACATGGGGCCAGGATGAGGGGCTGTGACTTGGATCCATCTTCTGTCCTTTCATGCACTCAGTGTTGGAGCCATCCTGAACCCAAAGGGGCTTTTACCCTAGAATTATTTACTGCTTAAGACTCCCATTTCAAGAGACATGGCTATGGGGCTATAAACCATGGGAAGAGATAAATGCGAATCCAATTCTCCACAGAGAATCATTTCTTTCCATGCAGTTGTTTCTGGGGAAGGCCATGGTCTACAAATGCATAGTTTGAGTGCCAGTTATTCTTTCTTCTCCCTTAGGTCACAGGATACTAATAACATACTACTTTGGATCAATTGGTGAAATTGATCAACTGCCACAACATGTTCAAGTATTTCTTGGCTTCTTACTTGGAACCACGGACAATACTGTTTTAGGCACTAGAAGTATAGTGTAAACTATGCCTTGAAAATGGGGGCAAAACTGTCAATAAACACCGAGAAAACAAAAACAAAAAAGCAAACAAAGAAGCTCATAGAAAACAAATACGAGATGCTTTCAGATGACTGTGAGTGCTGAGAATAAGGCAGAGTGAGTGACAGGCTAGACCAGAGAGGAACTGGAAGAACTGGTGTTGGAAAGAGAGCACAGGAAAAGATTTTTTCCCACTGAGGGAGAATAGATTGTCAGCCCAAATGAAGATTTAAGTGAACAATATAAGAGTAAACAGAAGCAACTGTGAAAATCTTGAGTCAGGGAAGAGTAGAGTATTGGAGGAACTGAATCAAGGCAAAGTGGCTGGACCAAGGTCAAGAAGACAACAGTGAAAAATGAGACTGGGGAAACAGGCAGGAGCAAGACACAGGGCTGGGGGATTCAGAGGTACCAGCTATTCTGTATAAAATAAGCTATGTAAGGATACATTTTACAACACAGGCCTTGCAGCCAGTATCTTATGATAACTGTAAACAGTATAATTATTGCAAACTGAGTCACTATGTTGTACACTTGTAACATATAATATCGTACATCAGTTTAAACTAGAGTTTGGCAGTTGCCATCAGCCTCTACATGGCATAAGCAACTGTAGTTGCTGACCCTCAACACCCACTCCCTGAAAGAAGCTCAGGGTGGAGCTCAGGAGGCCCTCTTTGTTGTGGGAAAACCGGCAGAACATCTTCAGAAAGGCAGATATTTTCAGGAGAAGATTTTATGAGCCCAATTTTTGGATCTCCTCATATCTAGAAAAGCACTAAAATCCTTCACAGTGACATCTGCTCCTTGTGACTAATAGTAAAGTTCATGGGACCAGCAGCAAACTTCTGTAAAATGTGTCCATGGCTGCATGCACCTCCCCTTTCATCACAATCACATATAAACTGATATTTCCCCTACCTCAGTGGACCAGTATTTCAGAGGCATCTGAAATAACTCTCAACTTTTAAATTGTACATATTTTTTAAGTCGATATCAACTCTACTTAAAAAAAAAAAAAGAATCCAGTAGAATCTTGTAGGAGCTGCTGAGCAGGTTACATTTCCTTTCATCTGCTATAGATGAACACTGTTTATGCTACGCTAATAAATAAAAATGCCCAGAAAGCCATACCACATAGAGTTAACTGAAAGAGGAAATTCCTTTCTACTTTTTTTCCCCCTCAATACAGATGAAAATTGTCTGCTGTACCTAACACCATTGTAAATACATGTCTTTATTTTTTCTATATTTTTAAACATAAATTGGACTTATTAAGATTGATTTTATACTGCTAAATTATGAGAGGATGTAATTATGTCTTCCTATTGTTAGTCTAATGCGAATTGTGGCATTTTTACTCCAATGTCTTTCCATGTAGCTTTTTTATTCATTTGGAAATTCTTCATTGACTGCTGTCAGATGCACCAAAATAGATACTTAGGCATTTTCTGATAAGCAAATACCACATCCATCCCACCCTTTCTGCTCTATCCACTGGGTCATATGTTTTGAGAAACGCAGCTTAAACTTTTTAACAGAAGTAAAAGTAGTCTATATTTAGCTCCGTAGGCTGACACATAATTTACTACCAAAGACTAATCAAAGATGTCAGCAAAGTTCAACGTATTTCTTGTTGATGAATGTACAGAACAGAAAAAAAAGATACCTGTTGCACGAAGCTTTTCACAGCACATCTGAATTACTTTTACCCATTGGGGTTGGGGTAGCAGATCATGATGCTTAAAATATTTGTTTTGAGCTGTCTTAATTGTTTTAGAGAAATTATATTTAAAAATTTAAAATGACCCAATATTGCTTTATTTTATAATAATCATCTTGGATTTTCTTCTTGAATAACCAAAGATATAAATATATTTGTAAATATATGGATATAATTTCTTTTTTGCTTTTTGGTGCTTTAAGTGCCTCTTTTCGAAATACAAGTGCTCAAAATGTTTCAAATGTTACCTGAGGGAGTCCCCTCCTTAGGATTGGGGAAAACTTAAAATGACATTGAGCAAATCTCCTTGGCACTATCTGAAGCATAAAAATTTCCACTTTATTTTTAATATGCCTCAGTGCATTCAAAATAAAGGCTTTTGCATTTCAAATGCATAAATGATGGGAACACACATTTTAGTGTACTAAGTCCCAAACCAAGACTTCAATCATTGTGTAAAACCTTGGATGGACCAAGGATTTTAAATCCTTGAAAATGTTACTTTGGCCAGCAAACCTATGTACAGTGGATTAAACTAATATTTAAAACATTTATGACCTTCCTATAATTAAGCACAAGTAATATGTGAGAAAACCTCTAATGTTCTTAAGGACAGAAAGATTGTTTTAAAATACATCCCTTATTTTAAACACAAGTATTTGTAATTCTGTGAGGATGTAAGAAAAGCATCTGAGGTCAGTGCAGCTCTGAAAGTCTTCAGTGTTTGTATTTTGTTAGGATTTTAGGATACTATTTTTTGTTTAAAATATCAATGATCATTTATTTTACTTTTCTGAACTGAAATGAAAATGTATTTTCACACAGAAGTCTGTAATGTGAATCTTTTTAAAACTTTTTTTAGAATACAGTGGATTTAAAGTGTTGTGTCAATTTCTGCTGTATAGCATAATGACATGGTTTTATAAAAATTGTCCTCACACCTGTTATTTCCGGCACCTGAGTTAGTGTCTGGATCATAACAGTCATTCAGTAAATGTCTTTCATGGTTTAGAAGGAAATGCTCTAATTTGAAAGCAGGAATGTTCTATGAATTCCCCTCCTCAGGATATTCTCTACAAACCATCACAGGAAGAAACGTGGCTCCTCATCCCCAAACATACTGGACCACGAAGAGAAGATCTATTCTGTTCTGCTTGTGTTTTAATCCTTCTCTCATCCTCAGCTCCCAGAAGAGTCGAAGAAAGTGTACCATGCATCAGCCCTTTTCTGGAAAAGTATTTTTTCTAGAATGTTTTTGCATCTTCCCTTCAGAAAGAGATAGATCGTACTGAATGGTGTGCCACATAATACATGATTTTGAAAACATTAATTGTAGGTTACTCCTGACAGCCATATACCATGAGACCAAAAGCCCCAGGAGAAGAGAAGCCCTGTGAATGTACCTGTGTGTAGGTAGCACCTGTCCACGGCTCCTGACCCAGATTAGGGACTAAGTACCTGTCAAATACACGAACAGACACTGAATCCTAAATGAATAACCCAAACCAGGCCATCAGAATATGTTGGTTGCTGACATGCATTAATCCACGTTTTCCTAGGTAGGTCAAGGGCAGGTAAAATAATTCAATGAAATCCTCTACTCTTCAAGGTGGTCTTCAACCCAAGGGACACCACTGAAAAACAATCCCCTTCTCCTAGCTTCTCAGAAGTAGAAGGTTCTCTATTTTAGAGAGTAAGAGAAGGGTGGAGGGTTATGGGTGGATGGTGAAGTGGCCACTATTAGAGGATCCCAGGGTGTCCAGACACAAACGCTGAGGTTCACACATCTTTCCCAGCTTCATGAGGTCTTAAGAGCCAAAACAACATCTTCACATTTTGGGGGGAGGTTGGGGGTGGGGACAGCAGTCTTGCAGGGATCCAGGCTAAGTGAAAAACTGGTAGTTGCTTTTTTTTTCCCTTTTGTGAGAATTCCCAAACCAATTAACCCTTTGTTCATGTGGAATGCGTATGTACTCCTGAATCCACTGACAACTAAAGATTCATGTTGACCCTGTTCATCTAAGAACACGTATGAGTAGAATTAAACAATTTTGCTGCAGTCATTCTGACTGCTAAACTCTTTGAAATATAGTCAAATATAATCACTAACTGCAGATCCTTTTGCTTCACTATGAAGGGAGCTTCCTAACTATCCCTCAGCTTAGCACACAGCTTTCTTCAAGGCATAAATACTACTTCACCTTAATTGGTGTTTCTTTTCAGAGCTGGGGCCATCGCTGGCTTCTTGACTCATGTGGATTCTACGAGCAGCAGATATAAGGAGAAGGCTTTCAACCATTGCGAGAAGGAGAGACAGGTAGTAAATCTAAAATACAAAATTAATTAGAAAGTAATTCGGAAAGAGACTTTAACTTGCTCATTTTACTGCCATCTTCAAAGCAGACTGGGAGATGGCAAAATTCCCTTTGACCAGCACAGTGAAAATAGTCAAATGTAAATTCCATTTTCATAATTACTTTCTTTCGCTTAGAACAGCCCTCATTTTAACAGACAGGAATGTGCAGAACAAATAGCAAGTATAATAAACTTTTGTGTGTTAATGCAGAAAATGTGGTCTGGATAACTCAAAGTTATCAGCAAAGACAGTCACCTCTCTGTTCAGGAATGACTGACCTTAGCTCAGAAATCAGCCTTCGCTCACTGGCACATAGGAGGCACAGGCTGGTCAGCCCTGCAGCCCAATTCCACCTGCCATCCAGCCAGGCCCTGAAGTCACCTGACTTACCTGCATTGATTACGTAGGGTAAGCCAGTCACAGTAACCCCAAGATGAAAGGCATATGACAACATATACACAAATCTCCCTTTACTCTTATTCAGGATCTGTCTTATTTTTTCTATGACAGCTTTTAAAAATAGCTTATCATTTTGGATCGTGAGAGAAAGAACCTTGTTAGTTTTTATTTTCTAAGGACTAACAGCAGTTGGAGTAGAAATCCCTGTTCACTGCCAAAATCATAAATATTATATCATGTGAAAATATAAATGTCAAAAGATTTATGGCAAGGATAGCTCTTCATAAACCAGAAATCCAAACAAACAATCCATTATTTTAATGTGCATGCAAAAAATAGGAGGCATGTATATTATATATATATGTAAATCCTTCCACAAACACATACACACACACACACACACACACATAAATATATATATATATATATATAATAGGCATTATTATATGTGCGCATAGTCACACACACACAGACAGTTCTTTACACTGACAGAAATATTCTGAACAAATTCAGCATCAGAAAACATTCAAGACCTTCACATTGGTTTCTTGCAATTGGGGGCTATTTCTCTTCACCCTGCTCTCTTCACTGTCAGGCTTGAGTGTGCACTCAAACCACAAATGTTCTCCAAAAACTAACTGAAGCCTTACAACCTCTACAGAGACTTTTGATTCATCTAAGAAAAATTTCCTCTTGAATTTTTCAGAAAATGTTTACCACAGTCTTTGCCAAAATATTTAGTACTGATGTACCCTTCTCTCAGATTGTTTCATTCTTAAAAAAAAAAAAAAATCAATGCATATTATTTTTGGCATCTATTTCTAGCCCGCCAAGTTAGGTTCATAGTTGGGATGGCATTTTTTTTTCCAATCACTAAATGGGGTTGTAAATATTTTCCTTTGTGGCTGGAGAGTCCTTTTGACTTCTTGGCCCAGAATATTCCTGTTCACTTTTTTTAAATATGTTAAATGCTTCATTAACTTTATTAGATGAGGCCAAACTGTATTCCTATTCACTTTTAAGAGCTACCTCAAATACAGCCTCAAATACAGCTACCTTTGACAGCTTCCCTGATTTCCACACATGGCACATTTCTGTCATTTCTGAGCAACCCCAGTCCTCTGTTCATCTTTACAAGACAGCACTCTGCATTTCCTACTGCACTGCTCTGTTCTCTTGTCCACCTGGACATTTCCCACCAAGTTTCTCAAAAACAGCATCACGCTTTCATCTCTGAATCCTCAATAACTATCTCAGTGTTTAGAATAGAGACAAACCGCATTACATGTGCCAACTAAGAAGTGTCACTCGCCTTCCAGCTCTACAAGGATTACATCATTAGCCACTGCAGCAACTGACCTACAACACCTAAAAGGAATTGAGGGTGGGGGTCCAGAATGAGACACTCTGTGCTCTGGTAAAAACTGGCAGAAGGGACCTTTGGATAGTTTGGAAAAATTTTATGAACCCAGTTCCTTACAGCTTTTCATACCTAGAAAAGCACTAAAGTCATTAACAGAGACATCTGCTCTTCGTGATGAGCAGCAACCTTCTAGACAAATGTGTTTGCATATACACCCTTCACCAAAACCAGAACCATATACTAACCTCCCCGCTACCTCTTTAGAGCTGATCCTCAGTACTATCTGAGAGGCTGTACCCTGGGCTATAGTCCTCAGTTTGTACCAAATGAAACTGAACTCAGAGATCTCACAATGTCTCTGGGTGTGTTTTCAGTTGACACCTGTTAAAAGTATAGTTAGAAGAATGCTGGTCATAATGTACACTCCTGTGTAATGCTTCATACATTTAACACTTTTAAAGACAGTGATAAATCAACAGAATTACTCATCTCTTTGGCTTTTCATCAGTAAAAACTGGTCCATATTCAATTTGGCTAATGTCCAAAGACTTATGTTGTTAAGACTAGAGCTAAAGGAAAAACAAGAAAGGATCTGGAGAAAAAAAAAACAAAAACACAATTCTATTTCTGAAGCATGTTTTAGTTACTGTGAACACAGGTTTCACCATTAGTGACAACTTTTGAAATGTTTCTACTTTAAAAATGCTCTAAAAGGGATCGTGGAAATTTTTACCCATTCTTTCTTTGATCTATAAGAATGCACTATTCTCCCTGTATGAAATACAGAAATTTAACATCTTAAAAAGCAATATAATGCTAAGACTGAAAATAATATAGAATTTATCCCCAAGGCAGAAAACACAGAAGTGTGGATTGTGGTAAACAATCACTTTTACTATATCTTTGAAAATAAATGTTCTACGACAGTGATTTTTTTAAAAAGATGATCCAATGACGAATTTTAAAACTTTGGGAAATGTGCACATTCTAGTGGGTTATTACACCATTTAAAAGTCCTTAGATATAGCAGTATTATTAGAAATAAATTCTTTAGTTGGTTTAAGTTATTGTGAGATTTGTACACATGATTCAGACATCGTTGCAATCCTTATTTGAGTTGGATTTTAGAGCAGTGGGTCCTAAAATGTGTTCCCTAGATCAGCAACATCACCTGGGAACTTGTTAGAAATATAAATTCTCAGGTCTCTCCAAGAAGATCAAAGTCAAAAATTTGAGAGTGTGTGTGTGTGTGTGTGTGTGTGTGTGTGTGTGTTGCGGGGGAGGGGGGAGCAGATATGTTTTCGTAAGCCTTCTAGATGATGCATATGTATATGAAAATTTGAGAACTATTGTGTTCTATTGAAATCTAAAAATCTGTAAACAAATACTCTAGAAATTCTGAGAATAAGAAATAAGAGGAATGCTTTAGTTGCTGATATAAATATTCAGTCAAAGGATATTCTTATCTCTCTTTTCTCCTTTCTCACAGCTCTTTACTGCTTCATTTTCCACATTTGTCTGTGAAGTCTCCCAAGGCAGGGACTCTTTCATGTTCATTTCTGTACAGTTGGCCTCCGAGTCACAAAACTACTCTTTCAGGTAGAAACAACTGTTGACAGTTACTTTGACTGAAATCAGTTGTCTTCAGTGTAAATGATTCTTCATTAGATAGCACTTGCTTTGTTATGTGTGTGTATGTGTTAAAGTTGAGATTTCTTTCCTATTTTTGCCCCACTTTTGGGATCTGAGAGTATGGAAAGGCTATGCAGGCCTATAATACCAACCTGACCTCAAAAGCATTAAATTACACGAAACAGAATTCTGGAGAAACAATCCATTCATCTCAGACTGCCACCTATCTCTCAAGCTCAAACTCCTTTACTTTTTGGAATATGTATTTGTTTATGTTTATTCAACTTGTCTAGAAACTTTTCAGGATTTATAATATTCCTGAAGAATGTTTTAAATAAAAATTTGTATTTTAAAAAATCATAGTGAACTTTTTGTTTTCAATTTTATATAAAAGAAAGCAAAGTTAAATATGCAGTAATATATAAATGTATTACATGTACATATATTACTCAGCAATAGATCTTGCTCCTCCCTTTAAAAGGATCACAGTAATTGAAACTATTAACTGCAGTCACACTTTCTATAAAATTAAAAGGTATAAATTTAGTATAATTTATTTGCTTTTTGAATGTCCTACTTTTACAGGAATATTTAAATATATATATATATTTATACCTGAACATACATATGTGTGTGTATACATATATATATATATATATATATATATATATATATACATGCAATTCATAAATATATAAATTGAGTAGGAGAACAAATACACGCAAAGGATACAGGAATTTTCTGTACACTATTTTTGGGAAGTTGTTTATAATGTACCATTTGTAATCTTACAAATATCTATTCTGATAAAAATGCAAATAAATAAATGAGGGAAATACAGTATACTGTAATCTCTTTTCTTGTTGATCAGATACTATAATCAAATTTTGATTACAATTTTTGCTCATAAAATATGAATTATAAAGAGTATTTTTGTTTTTTAATATTTTTATTAAAGTATAGTTGATTCACAATGTTGTGCCACTTTCTGCCATAAAGCAAAGTGAACCAGTCAAACATATATAGACATTTCTCTTCTTGTATTATCTTCCATCATGGTCTATCCCAAGAGACCGGATATAGTTCTCTGTGCTATATAGTAGAACCTCACTGCTTATCATTTCTAAATGTAATAGCTTGAATCTACTAACCACAAACCCCAGTCCATCTCACTCCCGCCCCTTCTCCCTCCCCCTTGGCAACCACAAGTCTGCTCTCTATGTCTGTGAGTCTGTTTCTGTTTTGTTGATAGGTCCATTTGCTCCAAACTTTAGATTATACATGAGTGATATCATGTGGTATTTGTCTTTCTTAAAGAGTGTTTTTGTTTTAACAAAGTCTCAATAAGTCACAGATTTAGTACAGAGAAGTAAAAAATAAAACTTAAAAATTGAAATGCCAGGTGGATAGGCAAGTTTAATAACAAGATTAATATGTTGGACTTATTTTGAACAGTGAAACCATCAACACCCTTGTTCTTGTTCTACTGATGTAAAACTCTTAACTGAAGTTCTGTTCAGCCCGTTTTGGTCCACAACACACTAATATGTCATTTCTGAGTTTTTCCTGTTTTTCTCCCACTCAAATGTTTATAGTACTTCAGCCACTTTTTATTACTAAATTCCGCATCTGTTAAAATATCCATTCAGCTTACTTATTTATAGTAAAAGTAACTTTACACACATAGAACTTGTCAGGGGGCAGGGCCTTAAAGGACCTTGGCATGGAAACTCATTTTAGAGATAAAGAAACTGAGATCAGGATATTAGCTACAATTATCACAAAATAAAATATATCTTCTAACTAAAACATAAAGTCATATAAACAATGGAGTTTTCTTTACAGGTAGACAGCTTTTAATACATTGGTTAGAAACCCAGGCTTCAGTTTTCAGTCTTAATTAGAATCCTGATTCTTTAACTTAACTATATCTTTAATCAAGTAACTTCACTAACCCTCAGTTTTCTATCTGTCAATTGGGAATAATAATGGTTCATAGCTCCTAGGAGAAATGAATACAATGACACCTATAAAACACTTATTACAGTGATTTACACTAAAAAAGCATTTAACTAATGTTCTCTAGTTTAAATAGTCAACTGATGGATTTTGAGTTTACCTGGAGAGACTGGAGGTGATGTTGGTGTCACAACAAGACAGTGTGAGTGGGGCGCAGAGCCATTACTCAAGACATATGGGATTATGATAATAGAAGGCAAAGCGAAGTTTTAAGTCTGCACCTGTCCAGCTAACTTAAAATAATAGGCAAGATGTAAAGTATGGATGGTACTTAGTTTCTTACTTCAGTGCCAGTCCAAAAAAGCTGGTGGTGGCTGGCTAGAGAAATAACTTTTAGAAGATTCTCAGGCTGGGTCTAAATGCTCTGATAATTAGGTTGTGGTCATGAGTGGGATTTGTTCACAGATATATTTCGAGATTTCAGGGCAAGTGCAAAGCTAGCCACATTAAGATTTTTGTGTGTGTCTTGACAAGTCTAACAGAAGAAACCTCAAAGATTATCTGATCAGAGTAGAAGTTTCCTTGTTTTTCTCAGTGTCATTACAGAAGTTTGACTAAATGTATAATACTGAAATCTGTTAACTATTAAAATCATTATCAATATTTAAAAAGCCCAGCTCTCACTCTGATTTACCTAAATAAGCAGTTAATGTAATATTAGTTTCTATATCCCTTTTCAGATAAAATCACAATTTCATTTTTTTTCCCTAAAGTTACATTTCAATGCTTTTTTGTTGATTCAAACTACAAGTAGCAAAGTCCACTTCTACATAGGGAAGATTCCTGACGGAAGTGTTTTAACCAATTCTCCGTAAAGCTACCATGGTTATCTGGAATTGGTGAATATATTTGTGAGGAATAAATTATTTGAAAAGTACAACATATCAAATGGGCAACTAATACCTCCATGGATAACTTCCCTCTTGAATGAGGATATTTTTGTATTGAGTCTCAATATTAAAATAGATTGTTATATATATTAACATAATACCTTAAAATTATGTGATCCTTGAAAATAAAAATATGAAAAATTTCCCCCAAATTTCTGATATAACCTGACACATCTTTAGTAAAAATAACAAAGGTACATTTTTGATGAATAATGGGTTTATTATCAAATGTTTGAGTAAAAATAAGTGCAGCCTCTAGCTGAATTTCCTAATGATATCAGAAAGTTTTTAAAAATGTTTTTTATAGTAAAGAAAAAGTCCCTTTCTATATTAGCAAGTAATTTTTGTGACAATTTGGATACCATTAAAAACTGGGACTAAGGCTGAAAAACTCCCTGCCAAGGATATGGTATTTTTAAAATGCAGATCTGAATAGAATGTTCCTCACAGTAGAATCCTTAATCAAATAGGCTTGTGTTTAAAACCATTCCAAGTTTCGGATTTCAGCAAATACTTTCAAGTGACTTATTTTCAATCTACTGACACCAATAATTTCCTAAATATTTTATGCTCAGAGTGATCTACGCACACTGATCTCCCATTATTTATCTTAATTGGCTTCATCTAACAGCAGCACTGTCAAAGATATGTTACCATAGAGATACAGTCAAGGTGTCAGGAGGAGGGCAAGTGGGTTTAATCTCTTTGTATTACTTTGGTAACATATCAGTGTCATTAGAAAATAATTAAATTAATTAAGCTGGTCAAATAACATATGACAGTCTTGTATCTAAGGGGAAAAGTTAGTCTCGTATTTTTGAATATTATAAGGCTCACAGTAGTTTATAGCACTTGACGTGAAATTTTTTTTTCCTACAAGCACAAGTAAACTCCCAAGAGAGAGAGTTTTCTAAAACTGGAATTCTGTCAAAGACAAAATCAATATTCTGAATTTATAATTATTCATGGATCCTATAGTATAGATTTTGTTAGAAGGCATATTTGCTTTTCAGCCTCAATGATGACTTTGTACAGAAAGAGAGGGAGGTAGGATTGGGTGGGGATGGTAGCAGACATTCTTCCCCCTTCCAGGGGAAGGCTGTTGAGAGAACTGAACTTGAATTTCCTGAATGCAAGGAATTGCATCTTAACAATATACTTGGTACACAGAATGGGTTCAATGTGTGTTTGCTGAATAGGTGGAGGGGTGAGGAAGACACAATCTTAATAGTATTGTCTCCCCACCCCCACCCACCATCAGCCAAACCCAAAGATGACATTCTCTATTAATATGTTAGAAAACCTATCTCAGATCTCTGACCTTGATCTGGATATTCTGTCTTCCTGACATACACAGGAAAATTATCAAAGATTGTTCAGGACACAATCTAGCAACAATTTGCCTGTGATTTATAGACAAAATTTCTACTTGGAATTCTTTGCTTTGTAGATTCATGCAAATAGCGATAAATAACAAAAAAATAAAGTACAGGAGTTCCCTTTGTGGCTCAGTAGTTAACGAATCCGACTAAGAACCATGAAGTTGCGGGTTTGATCCCTAGCCTCGCTCAGTGGGTTAAGGATCCGGCCCTGCCATGAGCTGTGGTGTAGGTTGCAGACGCGGCTCGGATCCCGCGTTGCTGTGGCTGTGGCGAAGGCCGGCGGCTACAGCTCTTGTTAGACCCCTAGCCTGGGAACCTTCATATGCCGCGGGTGCCCCTCTACATAAAAGGCAAAAAGACAAAAAAAAAAAAATGTACAGGACAAATTACTGTATAAGTAACAGAAATCTTATCTCTTTGATTTACAAATTATTGAGGTAGAGCTTATACTTAGCCCCCAAATCAACAAATCTGATGTACTCCAAACTGGCCATTTTTCCTTATGTAATTCTTTGGTCACTCCGTCCCCATTTGCTTTATTTTTTTCTGGATGGTTGGTCATATGTGATGATGCTTTCACTGAAATACTGACCATTTTTCTCAAGTGTATAAAAAAAAATAAACCCAGCTGGTGATGGACTGCAATTTTGTCTCCTTAAATCACTGTGACAGGATCACCACATTCGACAACAATCAAATAAAGACTCAGTGGCCTTTACTGCTTGCTAGAGCAAAGTAGTATCTTTAAATGAGTGCATACTGTAGTTAAGGCATTAAACGACAGGCTATAAAAAATGCATTGCCTGTCATTTCTTCCTGCCCTATTTTGTGTTTTCTAGGGTTACTTGTTTAATGCATGGGATAGTTTCATGGTTACTATTGTTTCATCTGATTCTAGCAGTAAAGTCCTGAGATTGGTAGAGGTCTGAATATTACAGTTTTTTGAGCAACATTTAAACTTCAAGCAAGAGGATGTTAAAGAAACGTGGGGACAAAAATACAAGTCTTTTTCTTATGCATGGAGCATGCTTTGAAAGGATTGTACCTGAATTTGATAGAACATGGGGGCCTAAGGGAGGGGGGGCTACTAGGGTCTCTGTTTCACAGAACATGACAGCAGAGGAACTTGGTGAAGCGATTTCTTGATGGGGTTCTTTAACAGTCTTCTATTAGACTCTTTTAAAGTGTTTTCAATTTTTCCTAGTCACAAATAAAGTAAGAAATAAAGAAAAAAATAAAAGTAAGAAAAAAGTGATGGAAAAGCAATCTCCCATGGGTACAACTAAAGAGAAACAAGATACACCAGGAAGCAATGGTGTTGGCCTGAGCAGGAGCGTTAGGTTGTGTGTACACAGCTCCCTTCTCTGGACTACAGGAGAGCTCAGCCCCGATCTGCTGGCCTCCTTGGGAATTACTTATTTTCAAAAAACATGACATTCCTACCCCTGGTTTTAATCCTGCTAGTAGTTCAAATCATTATAACAGTCATTGTTTACACCATAGAAACAACTTCCAGAAATGTTCAGTTATTTGATCTCTTCTCTGCCACAGTAGGGCCCTGCCATTGGTAGTCAGTCTCACTGCCCCAGTTCTCCTAAGGAATGAAATTTGACTCAGAAAGAAATGGATGGCTTCCACACAGTAAAGAAAACAACAAAATGAAAAGACAACGTACATGATAGGAAAGGGTATTTATAAACTACGTATCTGATAAGGAGTTAATACCCAAAATATAAAGAACTCATACAACACAAGAGCAAAGTCACTAATAATCCAATTAAAAATAGGCAAAGGACTTGCATAGACATTTCCCTGAAGAAGATTTAAGAATGGTCAACAGGTACATGAAAAGGTGCTCAGTATCACTAATCATTAGGGAAATGCAAATCAAAGCCAAAATGAGATGTTACCTTGGATGGTTATTATCAAAAAGACAGGAGATAACAAATGCTGGTGCAGATATGGAGAAAAGAGAACCCCTGTGCCCCACTGATGGGATTATAAATCAGTGCAGCTACTACAAAAAAGGGACTTTGAGGGTCCTCAAGAAATTAAAAATAGAACCACCACATGACCCAGCAACTCCACTTTTGGGAGTATGTCTGAAGAATACAGAAATACTATGTCAAAGATATATCTACACCTCATATTCAAATTGGAAATAACCTCAGTTTTCACTGATGGGTAAATGGATAAAGAAGTTTTGATATCTAGGAGTTCCCATCGTGGCTCAGCAGGAAACAAATCTGACTAGTGTCCATGAGAACACAGGTTTGATCCCTGGCCTCGCTCAGTGGGTTAAGGATCCAGTGTCGCCATGGGCTGTGCTGTGGCTGTGGTATAGGCCAGCAGCTGTAACTCCAATTTGACCCTTAGCCTGGGAACCTCCATATGCCTCAGGTGTGGCAGGTGTGGCTGTAAAATAACAACAACAAAAAAAAGCAGTAGTTGTGGTATCTATAGTATAGGATACTGTTCAGCCATAAAAAGAAGGAAATCTTGCCAGTTGTGACAACATGGATGGACCTTGAAGGCATTATACCGAGTGGATTAAGTCAGAGAAAGACATGGGTATGGTATAATCTCACTCAGGAGTGGGATCTGAAAAACTTAAAAACCTCATAGTAAAAGAGACCAGATTTCTAGTTGCCAGAGACAGGAGATGAGGAAATGGGGGAATAGAAGAAAATAGTCAAAAGGCATAAACTTCCAGTAATAAAAGAAATAAGTACTGGGGATATAATGTCATGATGACTATAGTTAACACTGCCGGGGGCGGGGGTGCAGAGAAAGCAATAAATGTCTAAGTTCTGTTTTCTGACTACGGTTGCGTGGAATGAATGGTGCTCCCAGGTCTCACACCATAGGCTTAATACCTATACCTGGGTTTCTGGCTACATCGCCTTCTGCCACTTGATTAGATGGTCTCTTTTACACTATAGATTTGTACCATTTACTAGGGCTTCATATTTCATTTGAAAAAATCTAATTGCCAATTTCTGGGTATCCTACTCTGGTCTCTGGCTTCTCTAACTTTTTTTTTTTTTTTTAAAGGCTGAACCTACAGCATATGAAGGTTCCCAGGATAGGTGTCAAATCAGATCTATAGCCACCAGCCTACACCACAGCCACAGCAATGTGGGATTCGAGCTGTGTCTGCAACCTACACCACAGCCCAGGACAACACCAGATCCTTAACCCAATGAGCAAGGCCAGGGATTGAATCCGCATCCTCATAGATACCAACTGGGTTCGTTAACCCCGGAGCCATAGTTTCTCCAGCTTCTCAAGACAGTCCTAACTTTTTAATTTCCTATTCTTAAAAATATATCAGTTTTACTGAGGTATAATTGACATAAAAATTATAAGATAGTTTGTTATGTGTACATTATGTGAGCTGATATGTGTATACATTGTGAAAGGATTCTTCCCATCTAGTCAAATAAAACCCATCACTGAACATTTCAGTTCTACACCTAACAAATTGCAATTACATATAATACAGTGCTATCAACCATGGTCACCAATTTTTACATTAGATCCTCAGATACTATGCATTTTTAAATTAAATTCCTCATTACTAGGCATCTAGAAAGAAACAATTCTCTGCCTTTAGTGTTTGAATTGAATACACACACACACACTTGTATATATGTACATACATTCCATGCATATATACATGTGTTTATGTGTGTATACATATGCACATATATGTACAAGTACATACACATACGTGTGTATACACACACAAACTATATATATATATATATATATATATATGTATATATATACACATACATATGTAGGTCAGGAATATGCCATTTAAAGCATCATCTGAATCATGAGTGTATCAGTAAGATGTATTTTAATTATATATAAAAGCTAGGACTACTCAGCATACAATGAATTAGAAACCAAAAGTAAAGTATCAGACACAAAATACTGGAAGATAGTATAACTTGGAGTATAACGTAAAGTGGGAGAGTTCTCATAAGCTTCTGTCTTAAAGAGGAATGATAGAATAATTAAGGACTTTACCTGTTAAAATGTACAATCTAAACAGGAACAAGTTCAAATACTATACTAAGGCCTTGCCCAGGTGAGATAAATCTTGAATATACCTGTCGGTTGGTTATATGAGGTGCTTGCAGAAGCAGACTGAAGGTCTTCCCCTGCTGAGACTGACCTACACCCCTTTTTTACTTCTTCTTCCGCACCCCATCTTGCTGGAGGCCTTCCTGAAACCACAAAATTCCTAGCCCTGCTGATAGGAATGTCTACAGGACATTGTGTCTGCTGTTCAAAAAAGTGGCAGAAAGAAATCTTTTATGTCTTTCAAGCAAGAAATGATTTTTTTTTTTTAATGGCCACACCTGCAGCATACAGAAATTCCTGAGCCAGGCATTGAATCCAAGCCACAGCTGTGACCCACACCTCAGCTGCAGCAATGCTGGATCCACCAGGCTGAGAACTGAACCCACACCTCTAAAGAGAGCTGAGCCAGTGCAGTCAGGTTCTTAACTCACTGTACCACAGTAGGAACTCCTGAATATGAGTGTTCTAATGGCACTGCCTCTGTTACTACACTTCATGGTTATGTACTATCTATTATACAATATAAAGCAACAGTCAAGGTAAGGTGAAAACTCAGAAATCTGGGATACAAGATGATCCAAAGAGTACAGCAAAGGAAAACTGTCTATTTTTAGTCTTGTTCTTGACTTTCTATTTTTACCTATGTTTTATGAGGCACACAATATACAAGTATAAAACATATGTATTCCCTTCTCACAATTTTTAGTTTTGATATTGTATTTTATCAAAGTGGCAGAGGGATTAATTAGGAGGATGGGATTAACAAATGCACACTACTATATATAAAATAGATAAGTAACAAAATACATAGTAACAGATTTATAAATATATGTGTTTATATTGGATATGCATTCCTAAAATATTTTTACTAATAGCATCCCACTGTTGACAAATATACAAATACTATGGCTTATATATATACAGAGGTATCCAGCCTTATGGGCAGGCTGAGAAATCTAACTACAAGTTAGAGTATAACTAACAGTGCTTATGGGAGCATTGTAATTAAGTCATTAGAATTATAACTGAAACATAAATTTCTGTTATGATAATGTGAATATCTCTGTCTGAAGACCTAATAAGAAGAAAATGTCAATTCTTACTAACAATCCCTGACTCTTTCTCCCCGTTCTCACAGGTCGGCTCATTCTGCCGTTATTCAGCTGGTAGTCAGATCTATAACCTCCCAGGCTAAGCCATTCATCATTTTGCAAGGGCTAGCCTGAAAACCCTAGACTCCTTTCATTGCATAGCGAGACTTGCAATGATCCTAGCACACACTTTCACATCACCTGGCAGGTTACACAGAGTTTTCAGATTCATGATGTCATATCTTGCTCACAAGCCTCTTGCTTCCTAGGGTTTCTATTACACCAGTCTCTCAATGGTGACTTTCAAGCCCTGCACTTGCCACTCACATTGTTAGGTTTTCTTAGATCTTGCCTTTCTTGGTGGATTCTGTATTCCTGAAGGATTATGACTCTCTCATCTTCAAAATGTATCTCCCCTCCAACCAGCACCATGCCCTGTAGACAGCAGGCCATCTGTCTATGCTTGCTGATGGCTTCCTTCACACTCTTCCACCTCACTGCCTTGCTGTCAGTCACGCTCTGGGCTTGGAGGGGCTGCTTTCTTTCTTCCATGGAACTATCTTACCTTAATCAAAGGACTCCTGGAACCCCACTATGGTTTCTGTGGCTCTACCTTCCTCACTCCCCACTACTGAGTTTCTGTTTTCTAAAACAGGGAATTAGTTTTGTAAACTAATATTCGTATTTAATGCACATACTTTATTCACATCCACATATCTAGCTTTCCTGGAAACACTTAATCCATATCACTGAGATATAGTTAAGAACTTGACGACAGAATGTTTAAGGCCAAGGTTTAGGTGGGTGACTGTGATTTCTGTTTAGCAATAATCACCCTTTCATTCAACCAATGTGTATTTGAAAAGAATAAGCAAGCTTAGGTTTGGGAGGTTATATTATAGGGAAGGTTATACCCAAATAACTATCATAGCAAGTAGATGGAATGGTGTCATTAAAAACACTCAATGTGTTTTTGAATTCAGAGGAAGAAAGAGTACATACAAACAGGGCTGACAAGTTTAATAACAATCAAAATGATTCATGCAGTCCCTGCTGGTACACAATAGTTACTGAAGATTAAAGAAAAATAAAAACCCTCAGTCCCTGTGTTTTATGAGCATAAAATCTTTTAATAAAAAATATTTAGGGCATAAAATGGAGTGGTTCTTAAATATAAATACAAATTAAGTGTTGAAATTAGTAGCAGAGAAGTGAAAGCAATGAAAATTTAATATTTCTCAAGCCATCCCTCCTCACTTACGACTGATCTAGAGATGTAATGCTGCAGATAACCCAGTGCAACACAGGGTCATGAAAAAACAAAAGCAAAAACAAAACGATAAAAACAAGTTTTAGGGGTATTCTACAGCATGGAAGTCACGTTACCATTTCATTCAGGGAGATGTTAGGGCTTTGAAAATAATGCCACTGGTTCTCTTCAGCAAGATGTGGCTTCAACATCCATAATTCACCTTACCTGTTCGTTCAATTACAGTGATTCTGAAGAGAGGTGTGGCAAGCACAGTCTCCCCAGGAAAGAAGAATGATGACAAAGAGAATGTTCTTAAAAACAAACAAACAAACAAACAAAAAAAAACAGCGCTTGTCAGCTTTCAACACTTGGTCTCAAAGAGTGTCTTCAGGGATACAAGTTATTTTCTTTTAATCTACTCTCCCCTACCTTGAAAGCGCCACTTGCTCAAAACGTAGGAGATTAAGGTCATTAGCACACTCTCCTCTCTAATTTAACTATTTAACTTGAGATAGTTACCTAGCAATTATACCTACTGAACATTTCATGGTGGAATAGAAATGCCTATTATAGCTTCCAACTGCAAGTGAGCCTTTGACCAATGAGTTCTCGAAAGTGCTCTGAAGATACTTGTTCCTTTCACAAATGTGTAGAGAACAAAACCCTATGTGCACGGAAATTGAAATACTCTGTGTATAGAATATTTATGCTTTTAGGATACAGAAAGATTGGTTAAAAGCCAGTTGCTAAATAAATATTCATTGTTTCTACCCTAAAGGCATTTCCATCATATTTTACTAACAAGGATGTTGTTTAGCGTAGGCATGATAAAGGTCAGAGCCTAATGAAATAGCACTTTATCCCTGCTTTCTCCTGAAGAAGCAAGAAATTAAGATTGTACAATTTGTTGCCTAAATCAATGGCAAGAGTCCCCAAAGTGTCAAAACAAATAAATATGCTAATTAGTCGATGATAGAATTGTAAGAATGTTGATGATGCTATCTTCTTGGGCTAAACTCTAATTATAAAGGCCAACATCTCTTTGAATGTATATTTACATTTGTGTAAACGATCTGTTTAAAGTGTTATAAAAATTAATTCATAAAAGCTTTCTTGGAATGGTGTATTTGAAAAAAATTCACCCTGCTTTTCTTTAAAAGCTTCCGAACAAATTGCATACCAACTTTTCTAGCTCATTTTCTGAACAAATTGTTCTCATTCAGTTTTGCTATCATTTAGTGGTAAAACTTCTGTGGTCCACACTTCTGTGGGAATTTATAGCATGAGAGAAGCTACAACTGCCAATTCGAAGAAATAAAGCATATCTAGAAAACGAATGTATTACACCACCCGCCTTGCCATGCTCCAATGCCGGGCAAATCAATGGCCTTCTGCAGCTGGGCAGTGGTTTTGGTGAGGGAAAAAAATCCTCTGAGTTTGGAAGGCTGATATCACAAAGGGGAACCAGGTTCTCTAAGAAAAGTGTCTTCTGCATCACCAAAGGCAGTATTTTGGACTGACTTGGGTGACTGACTAAAACACAGTTCTCAATCTGTCCCAGCCGTGATCGTGCAGTGGTTAGTGTCACTGTCAACGTGAATCTGTCAACATTTCCTACATTCTCCAATAATACACCAAGGTGAAGCCTGAATCAATTTAAGGGAGTTGTCACAAAGTTTCCCCTCAAAGAGATTAATAGCTTATGTTCAATTTTGTTATGTGTTCTGGGTAATACATGTGAAGCTGTCCAGAGTTATAAATACACATAGATTATCTGTATTGAAGATAACGAGTACTCAGAAAGTTAGTTGTATTAATATATAAGTAGTCATGCAATTTTAGTTTTATAAAACATCTTTTCCTTGTCTATGCATTTTATACTTAATCTAGTAATGAGGATTGGCTAAATTAGATATGGAGCTAGGTCATTTTTAGATTCTTAAATGGAGATGCTTACCTATAAGGAACGCCCATATTTTAATATCACATAGCTAATTTGAAACTCCCAGACTCCTTAGAGAATTTAGAACTTGTGTCCTTACTCCTTTCAAAATTCTTTGGGGTTATTTCTCTATTTTCTATGGAACAGATGTTTTATTGTGGATAGTTATGGCATAGAACATAAAAAATGCAGCACAATTTAATATAAATGTATTAATGTTTAAAAATATATTACAAATTTATTATAATATGAAATAAAAATTGTCCTTAAATGCAGCAAAAAGTAATTAAGTGCTCTGATGATGCTAAAATCATTTCAAATGCTGCTACATATGAAATGAAATTCCACTCTCCCCCAATTTATTTTCTAATTGGAGGGATATGGAAAACATTTCCAAATATCAGGAGACAAAGTCAATGAAAAATCAATGATCTGTACATTATCTCACACAGGGGTTCAGAGGTGGATAACATAGTTAGAGCCTGGGCACAGGAAGAATCATAGAAGACAGGCTGCAATTAGCAAAGTGTGTTTTAGCATCCTGAGTCCAACACCCTTTCTGGAGCAGAGGGTCATCGTAAGGAGGAGGAAGGTAACATATAGGAAGATAAGCTAAAAGGGGCATCAAATGCCAGTGGAACTTTGGACACTTGCAAAAAATGCAAACTGTCAGGAAAGTGAAAACAAATCTTCACAGAGATTATTTTAGCCGTGTTAAGAAAGATGGTATGGAGAGGACTGATAGACTGAAGGCAAAATGGTTAGAGATGCAGTGCACTTCTGAGATACACAGTAAGTGGAGAATCACGTGCGATGCTCATTAATAAGGAATGACATTGCAAAATATCTGAATCTCACAGTGAAACCAGAGGCCAGGAAGGACCTAGAAATCCTCAAGCAGATCTTTCAACAATGAATATAAGAGCTCTTCACACCTGGATAAGCTTTGGTCTCAATGTGCTTAGAAATTTTAATCATCTTCCAAATCCCTTTGTGGTTCACAGTGAAGCAGCATACTTGTTCATTTGGCTACTCATGCTTTCTATAAAGTAAGTTCTGGATTTCTAGATATTATAGTTAAGATTCATGTTTTATTGAGAAATATTTAACCCACATTTTCCACACAAATTCCTGAGTTAATTTCAGGAAACATACTACTATTTAACCTCCACACTTACTGGCTAACTGAACACATAGGAAAATTAGTGAAGGGAAACAGTCACAGTTCAAAAAAGAATATAATTCTGATCCTGAGTGGTACAAGAACAACCGATATTAAGTGTTTGTCAAAACTTGGTAATGAATTTATCATATATGAAGCAAAATTTTCACAGAAACACCTACTTTTGATTTAAACGACTTTTATTTTAGTATTATGTATCTATGTATAAACAGAAAATTAGCCCTTATGACTTTAAAACAAACATTATTAAAATCTTAAAGCCTATACAATTCAAAATAACAGGTTTATTATTATTGATTTTACTTACATGGAACTAAACTACCACTGGTAAGTGACGGCATTGTTGAGCTTTAGCATAGAGATTTTTGCCAATTCCACATAGTTGTGCTATTATTATTTGCCATGTGATAATGTGCCAATTTTCCCAACAAACTTTTACATTTTAAATACACTGAAATTTTGGCCTCTAAAGCTCTCTGGGCTTCAAATGACTTTAACTTAAACTTAGCACATTATTTCAATGATGTTCTCTCTCTCACACTCTCTTTTTCTTCCCATGATTTCTGCCAATCGTAGCAGCTCAATTTGAAACTGCCTGACATACAGTAGGATAAGGTGATTAATTAGGATCTCGTTGACATTATATCAACATTTAAGAAATTATACAATGAAAACTCAAAGACCCCCCGCGCCAAAAAAAAAGTAGGTCTGAAGATGGCCAGTTTTTGAGGAAACCAAGTTTTAAAAACACACATAAAACATTTAAAGTTATGAGGCAAAAAGGTATTTTAATTGTTTTTGTATATTATTTGTTTTCTAGGAACTGATTTTTTTTGGCTAATCTGATATAGACCTGATGAGAGATTGTTGGAGAGAATGATGTACGTGAAAATTTTATGTTTTCTTCGTAAGAGGTGCTGCCTTCAAGTACACATTTTCCTCTGTGAGAAAAGTATTTATAATTATAAAACACTCCAGATTTTCATTCTGTAAATCTATTCTTTCTGGGCTTTTAGCCAAGATGTAAAAAGATGATGATAACTCTGGTGACAATTTTCGTATCACCTAGGTCATTATTCTAGTTACATAGAGAGTACTTGAGTTGTAGGAAATTTATAATTCTCTTTAACGAAAAGAAAAACAAAAGCCTGAATTTTTGTTTTATTTCTGTTTCAACTGCTTCAGCTCTTGAAAAATATGAAAATGGGCATTTATATGATTGAAGCCACAACAGGCAGAGTTTTATGATTGTGGGTGGGTGGGGAAAAAAAAGGTTGAAGGAATCATTCAACTCATAAACATGAAGTTGTTAAAGGGCACGGTTTATTAATTCTGCAAATACTCCAGCATGGTTCATAATTTTATCCCCAAGTGTTCTTTGGCCGGTGTCCTTTCTCAGTTCCTCTACTGCTCTTTCAGGAGACACAAACGTCCTGTGATGAATAGGGACGAACTGGTACCCGTGATGAATAAGGCCAGGGCAGATGCCAGTCAAGGGATGTTCAGCAGATTGCCCTTCATTCAGAGCACTGAATGGCCCTCTGGTTACCAGGGGCCTCTGTGGCTTCACCTGGCCTGGCTTCTAGGCATCAGAAAGTTCTTGTTGCTAATCAAGAAAAGTGGATTGATGGACTTCTGAGTATCAAAACTTAGAAGGAATACTGAAGAAATTCTAGAGCCTGGAGATCCAGTGTCTCATCCCTAAGTAGTAGGACTTAAAGTGGCTGCTGAATTGTCTGAGGTTACCATAGATATTGTATAGCCAAAGGATGATCAATAGAGAGTGTTTCTTTGATTATAAACCTGCAGCAGTAATAATAACGTACTGATTAGAAATGACTTCTATTAGTTCACTACCAAGAATTTATCCCAAGGGGATAATCTAGGACAGTCATATCTACAGAGGTGTTCACAGGGCACTGTCACTAAGGACGAAAAATCCAAAACAGAATAGAATATGGGAAAACGATGCTGAACAGCATGCCAGGATACACAAGACCACTGAAGAACCCGATAATAAGTAGGCAGTAAAATCATGTATGGAGTATGGTAAGAGTCAGGGCCCACTGAGAAACAGATGGCATGCTCCAATGAGGATAATCTTCAGATGGTTTCAGAAAGACATTATTGACCAAGATGTGTTTTGTTCACAAAACCCACAGGTTCCATAGGAGAAGACTTACCATTCTACTGTGAACAGGGACAAGGCAAGAGCACTTACTAAACCCACAGAGGTGTCTGGTGAAGACGCAGGGAGTGCAACTGAACTGTAGTCAAGGATTCTGGAGGCCAGCTTGGAAGGAGGGAGTCATGGAAATAAAAACCTGATTCTTACTCTCCTCTTGCCTGAGCTTCTTTCAGGTCCTGCACTCACTCCACCCAAAGAAGCTAGAGGGTAAGGGAGTTCTTGATGCTTTTGGGAAAGAAAGATGGATGGAAATCCATAACTCTTAAGAAAGAGACTGAAATATACCTGCATGGGTGCAATCGAAATTTTATGTAGAAGAGGATGCATAAAAAGTAGCAGAATACAGTGAAATGTCAGTGCTAATTATCTCCAGGGGAGTTGTGATTGGGTTATGATGAATTTTTTTTTCTTCTTTAGATTCACCATAGTCCACTGGCAACAATTGGTACTGTTTCTACAGTGAACATTGCACTGTCGAAAGAGAATTTCACCCATATTCATCTTATTATAGAATTCAAGTCCTAATACATGTACTTATTTTTGATATAAAGTATTTTTACTGGTTATATTTGTTTGAATGAACAAAATTAATCATTGAGATTTTTTTTTTTTTCAACTTGGCTCCTTACGATGCAGCTAAGACAACACAAGATTCTCTAACTCACTGTGCCAGGCTGAGGATCGAACCTGCATCCTGGTGCTGCAGAAATGCCATTGACCCTGTTTCACTGCAGTGGAAACTCCAACCACTGGGAATTCGGAGGAGAGAGGTGGTCCAGGCACTCCTCTGAATCCTTCTCTAAAGTTGAGTGAGATAAGCTTCTATTTACTTCAAGGTAAACATTTAAAAACAAATGATAATAGGTAGGGAAAACGAATAAATGTGGAGTCTTATTCTACCCAGAATGAAACTCATTGAGAAAAATATCTGGCTTTTTGTACTATAAATAGTTTAAAAACAGTGGTATAAACTCATATCTCATACTTAAGCTAATGACCAAATTGTCAGTGAAAATGTGTCACAAAGTGGAAGGTATAAGATATAGAGCTTGATTCAGAAATGAAAAAGAAGTACCACAGCACAAAGGATACTGACACAGTGTTTTTCAGATATCATCATGGTTACTGAAACTGAAGGTGAGTAATGATCAATACCAAAAGGGAGATCACTGAATAAGGTAAGGAAAACAGTAGTATACAATGTAAGTTTTTAAAAAATTGTGTGAAAGAGAGGGCATTCCAGATATAAGAAAAAAGATTTTTTCAATCTTCTAGGAAAAATGACATGATGAAAAATGATATTTACTCAGAAAGGTTAACTTTAGGTTTGAATGCTTCTCATAAAGCTGCAATCATTGTAATACACACACAGTCCTACCCAACTTCCAACCTCCGGATTTTATAATCCACGGTAAACTCACTGCATAGACAACTAACTTCAAAAATGATCCTACTCTCATGATCGTTTAAACTTACTCTCTGAATTTATCAAAATTAATATAGAATTATTGTTAAAACAATCAAGATGAAACAAAACATCCATTTGTCCAATTGGGGAAAATTTGTGTTATGATGGGTGTAACTGTTAAGTGTTAGCTCAAGAAAAATGAAGCAAAGGTTTGAACCATTACATTCATGTAAATAAAAGAATTTGGATGAAAAAAGGTATTTTTGGAAGCACTAAGAACCCAGAAGCTACTTTTTAGTAAGAGTAGAAAATAAATCCACATAAAATTTTGAGATAAAAATCAACAAATATCAATGATTTTCAATTCTTTATTATTAAAAGCAGTTGGAATGACATTTGAAAATTTCTCCAGGGACATCCACTGTCTTTTTTGTCTTGCCAGAATCAGTTAACTGTGTCCAACCAAAAAATGTAGCAATCAGGGCCTTCTACTAATGACAAAAATTTAGTCGTGTCATATATATATTCCATTATTCAAGCAGATAATTCTATTTTAAAATAAATATCTCATTTATCATGTGTAAGGTGTTTTCATTTTTGGCTTTTTGCTATCTAAAAAAAACAACAAAAAAATCAAGCTCTGTGTCAACACTGAGTTAATCCTGGCAAGTAGCCTGGTGAGGCTGGCTTTCTGAAAATAAGCTGAGTCACATTACCACATGCAGTAAATTTTGTTTGGTTTTCTTTTTTCTCCTATTTCCATACATATGAATACATCCATAGAAGAAAAACAGCATATAAATTGCTTTTCCGTGACAGAGTAATATCTACCTAACTGGACTGAATTGGGTGTCAGAAGCCTGAGCATTAACCCAACTTTGCTCTTCTGCCTGGCCAAGTCACTTCAAAGGATCTCCTGACTGGAAACACAGATGTAATGCTTCCCAACCTTAAAGGAATTGTTTGGCTCAAGGATATGAAAATTTATGACAAGTAAAAACAATTAAAAAATGTAGTATTCTTAAGATTTCAAAATAAACTAATAAAACACAGGGGACTGGAGAACAGAAGAGAGGAGACTTAAAATGGATAGAGGGGAAAATGTTTTTATAATTTCCAAAAGAAGCCTAGTTATCAATCTCTGTCAGGTTCAAGTTTTTTTATCAGCAGTGAGAAAGGGGAAAGAAGAAATATGGATATGAAGTCGTGTCCGCACACGGAAGCTCTACAGTAAGGATGGGGAGGAAGAAACCCTACCTTTTATAGTCTATAGGGTTGCCTGGCAAAGACTTAATGGCCTCAAATTATTTCCCCTGCCACAGAGATCATCATGTCTCCTTGCACTTAGGTTAGACCATTACAAAAACTCATTAAAATGTAAATATTACCAAGGAAAGCTATTGGACTCTTTTCAGCTATTTAACTATTCAATTACCCAGCGGTGTTTTAAGAGAAAGCATTGCCAACTGGACATGTTTTCCTAGACAACAGAATATAAGAAGTAAGAACAGGGCCCTGGTTCCAAGGTCAGCATTCAGTCGTCTCTTGGTACCAGTGTGGGGAATTAGTTATAGAAATCCCTTGGATACCAAAATATACAAATGCTCGAATCCTATATAGAAAATGGTGTAGTATTTGCACATAACTTACTTCATACCCTCCTATATGTTCTAAATCATATCTGGATAGCTTTGAATACCTAACACGATGGGAATGCTGTGTAAATACCACTGCACATCAAATGCAAGCTTAGCTTTCTGAAACTGTCTGGAATTTTTTTCCAGTATTTTTGATCTGCAGTTGGTTGAATCTGAGGATTCAGAACCCTAAGTAGGAACTGAGAAAGAAAGGTAAGTATTTGAGATATATAAAGAGCTGTTATAAAATGAGAGTTGTTTGTGTTCAGAAATGCCTTTTGGACAACTCCCTGGGTTTGGACATTACCAACAATAGAATGACATCTTTACATAGAGTATAGCAAGATACTGTGTCTTTACTTTCAAAAAGTCAATATTCTACCAAGTCAGGAGAGCCAAGGCAAAGCGGACATACACAAAAGCAACAAAAAAGAAGAAAACACACCACAAATTTACCGTATTATCAGAGTGCTAAGGAGTCTGTGCATGTGAGATTTACTCTTAAAAAGCAAGGGAATGACATCTTTACAGCTGTCTTGTAACATAGGCATTATGATATTCAGTTTGTAAAACCATGAAAATATTTCAGAGAGAAGTTAAGTTGCTTGCCTGAGGTTGCTCAGATGGTAAATGCTCGAGCGAGGTCTACAAGTAGATTTTAACTGACTCCAAAGCCTGTGTTCTTTCTACCACAGCGTTTGAGGGGGTGGGGAGTTGGGAAATGTCTGAACAGTTAACTTCTGGTTACTTTGGTGCAATGTGGTCTGAATATTGACTATACCTTGTATATCATACATTTATATAGTTAAGATTAGACATTAAACAAACTTTGTTGTAATTTTATCATGGTTAATGCCAAGTATGACAGGGAGAATTTGAACTATGATTTTTTTTTTTTTTTGTCTTTTTAGGGCTGCACCCACAGCATATGGAGGTTCCCAGGCTAGGGGTCCAACTGGAGCTGTAGCCACCAGCTTACGCCACAGCAGTGTGGGATCTGAGCCGTGTCCGAAACTTACACCACAGCTTATGGCAATGCTGGATCCTTAACTCACTAAGCAAGGCCAGGGATGAAGCCTATATCCTCATGGATACTAGTCAGATGTGTTGACGACTGAGCCGTGATGGGAACTTCATGAACTGTGATTTTTGTTGGACTTCAGGGCCCCTTCAAGGAGACAGAACTCAAAGCCTTCTGGCCAAGATAAGAATTACCAGACCCTTAGCATTGCACACCCAGGCCCCCAACTTTGAGCAACCTGGCCTACTCCTTCCTGACCCCTACTGGGAAAGGTATGTGGCCCACTCCTCACCCCACTGCTATAGGTGAGGATTGTACACCCCCAACTAACCAGCAAGTGTATTGGAAGACCCCATCTTTCCCCAGCCAATCAGCAGGTCAACAAATATGTTGTAAGACCACTGCTCTCCCTGGGCTGTAAAAACAGACACAACTTCACACCTGGGGTCGGCTCTCCCCGATCATCAGAAAGTCAGTGTTCTGTGTTAACAGCATCTCTTGCCTCAGTAAACTTGTCTTTTTTTCACCTTGCTTTGAATCTGGAAAATTCTTTTTCTTCCAACCCATGTGCACAGACCACAACACTTTTGAAAATACCTCTTAGCCCCTTATTTAACAATTTCATGAGCTCCAACAATAACAGCACAGGACTTTTAAAAGTGCAGTATTTTTTCTCCAAATGCATTTCTTTGCTAATTAACTTGGTATGTCGGTTAGCAAGTGGTAAATCAGGCTAATATGCAAACATCACCGGACCACAGAAATACAGACCTTTTATAGAAACAACTATTAAGCATTGCATGAGTTTTCTGATCTTAAAAAGGCAATTACACATAAAGGTACTCATTTACTACTACCCACAGCCAAGTTCAGAGCCCTAAAGCCACTGAGTCTCTCTTGCTACAGCACTCACACATACAATCGGAAAACTGCAATGGTAGCCGACCAATACACAAAAACAAGCAAGTTTTGGAACCAAGAGCAGTAATAGAGACCAGTGTTTGCTATGGCAGCTGCTGAAGGGCATCATTGGAAGACAAAGGCCATGACATTTTAAAGAAACAGACTCTGTGCCGAGTACACAGTAAATAATAACCCAGTCATGATGCCACTGCCCGACTGAATGTTTTGAGAAGGGCAAGCAGGGATACAAGCCAATAACCTGGTTATTTCTTGTTACAGAGGTAAGTATAAAATATATTATAGACTTAAGCATTGAGTTTACTTTTCAAACTCACAGGATTTTTGAAAATTTAACTACCAGGTTGAATCTGCAATAAAATTTAACTCATGGTTAAACTCAATATATATTACTAAATTTAAAACTGTGTATGTATTCAAGTTAAGAATACATAGTGTTATTGTCCAATACTATTGTGACACTACGACCATTTTTCACTTTCAAAATGACTAAGCCAACCAACCAAATAAGACCATTAACAAAAACTGCAGCCATGCCTCAAATGGCTGGTAATTTCCATGAAAATTGTCAAAAACCATCCAGAACTAAAGCAAATGTAAAAAAACTAAGCTCTGTTCTTTGTATTTTACTTCAACAGTTATTTCTTTTAAAATCACCAGGTTAATTAATTATTCCTACTAAAATAGGAAAATGTGCCAGTCTGTCCTTTATATGCAATGTCTCCACCATGAACAATAATCTGGGGCTTAAGATAATTAATACTATATATCCTTGCCTTTGAACAACACAGCTGTCAGCCACGAGACTTTAAAATTAATAGGCTCTTCAAAGCTATAAATCAGCAACCATGATAATTTTATGTAATATTTCTTAAAAGGCACTTACCTTTTAGAAGAAAAACACACTTCTGGCAGCAAATTGCCTGTTAAAATAAAACATATCATTTATTGGTCTCCAGTAAATAATATAAAGGATGATACATTGCTATACAGAGCACAATTACAGGGCAACTTTAAAAATTTTCCCTGATATCATTGTTTCTCTTTTTACGAAAAATTAGAATCCTCCTCGGTTGTAATAATTAAATGCCTTTCTGTTCAGTGCATGTGCACTGAAAACACAAAAGCTAATGAGTTTCATGTTTGGGAGCAAAAACCAAAATTACAGGCCACATTATCCAGGTCATGGCTGTAGATTCCAGAACTTTCCACTCAATGACTATAATGAGACGCACGTGAATTAATGTTTATGCCAAGAGTTTTAAGGGTTAGGTGACATAGCAAATTTCTTTTCTACTAAATAAATACAAAATACCACCAGATAGCAATTATTAATAGATGAATTCTTTTCAAGTATTGCATTAGTGATTTGAGCTTCTGATTTAGTTTTCACTGAACTGCATTAAAGTCCAAGAGATTTTTATTTACAATACTGCACAGATATCACTGAGATGAAACAGTCATGGTTCCATACAATATGCAGCCAAGACTGTACTTGAAACAACACTGGCTTGGATCAATATAACATTTAATCCTAATCAGAGGCTAGGATAAGGTTGGAAAAACAGTAGCATCAGAAGAAACTCTTTTGTTCATACTTTCTCTCCCATAGGATCTGAATTAGTTTTCTCAGAGGTGAAAATGAAAAATATCAAGGATACTTTCCTTAGGAACTGTGTCTGCATATGTAAGACTATATAGACACCCTATTTTGCTACTGTCTATGTATGTCACACATACTGACATTTAGATGCCTCAAGATACAGGAAAAATTATTTTAACCGAGTTTAATTGTACCCTCAAAACAAGGTAAGATCTAAAGGCTTGCAAAACTGATAAAATTTTAATACTGATTGGTACACAGAGGTGGCTCCTGCTGTAATTCAGCTGAGTTCACTTGAGTGTCAAACTGTCGGGACAGGAAAATTGCTTCTCACTCTGGTCCTAGATGGACTCTCTGATCAGATGGGGAGAGGGGGAAGAGGTGCTCAAAGGTGGATGGAGGGCTGCTCTAATAATGCTCATGGCTCCAGGGGTAGGCTGTGCCCCCAGGAAGATCCTCCTTCCCTACTGGTCCCCCACTTTCTCCTGTTGGTCTGTTCTGCTGTGTAAATTCTGAATTACTCTATTGTACACCTATAACTTACATAATGTTATACATCAACAATCCTTTAATTCAAAAATCCTAAAAAACAATTTTTAAAAAATGGTGACCATTTGCAACAACATGGATGAACCCTGAGGGCATGAAGTTGAGTGCAATAAAGTCAGACAAAGACAAATACGGTTTGTTCAAAATGGATACAAATATCCAATTATTATACTGTACAACTAAAGCTAACATGATGTAATATGTCAATGATATCACAATACAATTTTTTAATAAAAAAAGGAGTGAAGGAAACAATGTCATTATTTACCTGCCACAGATTGATTTCTAGTTGTCCCTTTGCTTTGATATGAATGGAAGCACTCAGGACAAAAAAAAATGTTTGAGTCCTATTACCTCTCCAGAATAAACCGTTGACTTTCCCACACAACCACCACTGGAGCTGAACTTCCACAACCTTTCATGATGGCTGTGATTCAGCTCATTAAGGGGTCTGCACAATTCCACGGAGGTCCATACAACTAAACCCAATCCTAATCCACTGTCCACAGAGATGTCAGAGTACTCTTTGTTTTATAAGTAGATAGAATCCAATTTCAGCACCACTTACATACTGCAATATTTTTGTCACTGCTTATAGAATAAATCTGAAAATCCTTGACATGGCTTCTGAGACTTGTTGCTCTGACTTTCCCCAACTTTTCTAGTCTAATTCCTCATAACACCCTCCTTTCCTCACACTGCAGATACTGGCCTTTTTTTGCTCCTCAATCAGTCACTGTCTTCCTAGTCTCAGGCCAGAATCTTAGCAAATGTGAAAGCTGAGAGAGTCCTTTCACTTCAGTGACCCTTGACCTCACTTACAGATCTCAAACACTTTTTCCCTGAAAAGTCTTCCTGAGAATCCAAAAAGCAATTGTGTTTTGTTCAGTTTTCTCTTTTCAAGCAGTGCAGGGAGGTTTGAGGTCTACTTTATTCCCCTATGGATAGAGTGAACGTAACATCTACTGTCTAAATGGGGGCATTTTTGAGACTCAAAGATGGCATTAAGTAGACCAGATGCCATTGCCTATGGTCTGAGGCAGTCCAGGCATATGTCACCCACCCTGTGAAGGAAACTTTAGCATTTATCTAGATGCTGTTAAATTTAGTTAAATTTAACTTTAACTGAAGGGAAAAGATCTAACAAGTTGAATAGATTTAAAAGCTGATGGTTACTCACATACCACGTTACACAAAGTTAGCATGTAAGATATCCTCAGTGTTCTTTTCCTCCACTAAGCAGATCTCATCAAGAAAAAAAAAATCCCTAAACATTTTCAAGTAAAATCAGAACAGTATGCAGTGCACTTAGAAGGCTATGGACAGCTGGACAACAGCCCAAATCAGGGATGCCAATTATATGCCACTTGGGCTAATTTCTAGACCGGCCAGGAGCTGTCATTTCTCAGCCTCATATCAACTTCTCTTTCTGCCATCAACATATTCACAGCCTCACTTCCAACCCAGGGCTGCAGCTGACATTTACCCTCTACTTGAATGCACTGGTGACAGTCAGGTATGAAGACGGTTGAGAAGAGGTAGACATTCAGCACTTCTAAGAGCTGTCCACACTCTTCATACTCTTTGAGCACCGTTATAAGGAGCAGACTTCCCTCAGACAATCAGCTTTCCAGTGAACATTCCACTGAGATGGGCAAATAAAGAGCTGACTATATGGGCTTAGATTCCTCAAAACAGGCCTCTTCTTTTTAGATGTTCAGAAACTGGTTAAGTTCATTTCCTTGTGTGTGTGTGTGTTTGTGTATTGCACATGCACTGTTGAGGCTGAGCAAGATAATGCATTTTCCCTTCTTTAGAGACTGAAGTGAAAGTGCCACTCTTAAAGGGTGAGCGAATTTAATCACAGTGGCAAGCAAATAAAAGGCAGAAACATGGGGAAAGCTAATAATAGCCTAGAGCATTACTAATAGCCTAGAGTATTACATCACCTTGGCTGAGTCAAAGGAAGAGAGGAAGTATGCTGAAGGTGCCACAGCCTTCTGCTGTGTTTAAGATGTTTCTACTATTTTTAACTGAAAGATAAAGATGATTTTTAAAAGGAAGGTTGAGTCCATGCTTTTGACTTTGATCAACAGGTTAGCAGTATGGTGGTTGATTACAGTGGATGAAGGAGGCCTGTTGAAAAACTTTTGATGTAATCCATAATTGAAAACGTGAAAAACTTAACTGAGAGAAAGGGGAATTCAACAAAGGGAGAAATGAGGAACAGATTCCCAAAGTACTTACAATATGTAACTAATACATAGTTTTGACCATCTGAGAAGAGAGGCTTACACAGTATATTTCCAAGTTTGGCATGAGGGACAAAAACACTAATTACCAAATTAGTGATCCAAAAAGAAATAAGGATGGGTGATGAGAGATAAGAGAAGATGATGTGTTTATTAAAAAGTTTTTAAGGTTTCAGATTTGTGAAGTGCAGCAAAAACTTGGTAGATGGTGTTCAACACTTCAATATTCATCATTTTAATTTTATAATTGAACAAGTTAAAACTAAGAGATATTATGTTTGCTATCTCAAGGTCAAATATCTACAAGGCAGTAGAGGGATGATTTTATTTTGACTTTCTTGACTCCCAAGTCCATTCTCATTGTAGAACTGGCTTTTGACTTTTAAATCCACACCTACAAATCATGATTTCTTCATCTATAATGCAGCAATGGCATCTATCCCTTCGATTTATCGAAGATATTGTGAAGTTAAGATTTAGTAAATGAAAGCAGCTATTCTTCACGCAAACGTATCTGGTCCCTTGGTGCAAGATCCTTTTGAAACCTCATTATTGATGGGCAATTACCTTGTCAAAAAATAATGCAAATGGTTGTGCAGCTTGGCCCTACCATTCCACATCAATTCCACTTAATTAGGGGACCAAAAACCATGTCCATGTCTGAATTGGTGAGGACGATGGATATGGAGCATGAAAAGAGACCAGATGGCTCTCAACATTGAGTTGGATACCTAGTGAGAGATGTACTCTGAATTTTTTTCATTCTGTCTGTTTCAGTCTGGCCTTTTAACATCCTTTTAATGTACATTTTTGTTTTTGCATTTCATCATTATTATGTGAATCTGTTGCTGCTGAATATGTTGCTTCTCAAGCCTTTTGTGAAAATTAATATCATTCTTTTGTAGTTATAAATAACAACTGCATTCTTTTTGATAGAAAAGACAAAGCATTTTTTGTTTATCTTTTTGTTCTTAAATTTTGCTCATATTGATTTATTTGGACTGCTAATCAAGAAAGATGAAAGACTATCTCAAATAAGGGCATGTCATATAAAGTCTTATTTTGCTCTTTCCTGGAAATAGACCATTACACTGCCAAGATACTTTGTTAGAGTAATTTGTTTCCTGGGTTCCACCTTTCCCCACCCTACTATGCAGAATTATGTTCATGCACTGATCTCGTCTCGCATATTCATAAAGGATAAAAAAGATATTTGTCATGCATACCATAATGTAGAAATATTATTTATCTGTGAAGTAAGTGAAAAGCTGAGACGTTTAATTGTGCAGTGTATATGGCAATATCTCTACTTCTGGAATTTTAAGTAGTTGCATTTATATAGAAAGTACTCTTTTACTTTAAAGCTAGAGAGCCCTTTCAAAAGCCAATTATATTATTTACCAAAAGCCAGCAGCTAGGGGTTAAGGATGTTGACTTGGGAGTCATGCTGCCCAAGTTGAAAGGGCACCTCAATGCTTCTCATAACAGTGTGACCTTCAGCCCATTATTTCTGTCTGCCACTATATTTCTAAACGCAAAATGAGGAAAATAATGGTCACTATCTCACAGAGTTATTATGAGGATTAAATGAGTTAATGTATGTAAAGCATTTAGAATATGGCTTGGTTCAAAATTTGCCCTTGGTATGTTAGCTTTCCTAATGATTTGAGTGACTATTCTATTCTTTGATACAGTACTTACCAAATGATATTTATTATATAAGCTTAGGCTTTGCTGAAGGTGAAATACCATAATGCCACAATTATCCTGAACTCAGCAGAAAATCAGTGAATAATAAAAAATATGAATGACTAGTAGATTTCACAGATTCTATGTACAATATCTGAATTATGTTGGCTACACAAAAGAGTTTTGTTTTTTGTTTTTTTTTTTAGTTAAGATCTGGCATTATGCTACAACTGATAGAAGGATAAATGGAATCTTTACCTGTAAGCAACTTGTAATCTAGTGAAAAGGAAATGGGAATAAACACAATATTAAGTAATGTAGAATTATATCTACAAGAAAGGTACAAAAGGAGAGAGATAAGAAGTCATGTTATTTTTGGTAGAAAGTCACACTTCTGGAAAGAATTTCCATGCTGCAGCAACTAATGTGGACCCACACTGCTAGCTGGCATTGCTTTTATTCAATTTTAAAATTATAAGCCCTTGACTCTGAACAAAGTTTTATTAAGTCTAATGCCTAATGCCTTATTTCTAACTATTTGTCCTGCTGAAAATCATAATTAATGTAGCCAATACTTACAGAGTACCAAGTTGGTAGTACACAGGAAGATATCATTACAGAGACTTTATTTGAGTGTCCTGAGGATGACAAGAGAATGAATAAACCTCAAAGGACTCAGAACAGCAAAAGCAATCTTAATAAAGAACAAAACAACTGGAAATATCACACTCCCTGATCTCAAGTTTTATTACAAAGTTATAGTAATCCAAACATTGTTGTATTGGTATAAAACAGATCATAGACCAATGGAACAGAATAGACAGCCCAAAAAATAAACACACGCATACATGGTCAATTAATTTATGACAAAAGAGTCAGGAATATACAATGGGGAAAGAATAATCTCTTCAATAAATTGTGCTGAGAAAAATGGACAGCCACATATAAAAGAATAAAACTGAATCCTTAAATTATGGACCCTTAGCCATACATTAAAAATTACTTCAAAATGAATAAAAGACTTGGATGTAAGGCCTGAAAATATAGGCAGTAAGCCTTTTGACATTTGGTCTTGGATCTGGTTCTTTGGATTTGATGCCAAAAGGCAACAAATTAAAAAAATAAACAATTGTGACCCCCATCAAATTACAAAGCTTCTGCACTGCAAAGAAAACCATCAATAAAATGGAAAGTAAATCCACTGAGTGAGGGAAAATATTCGCAAATCCTATTTAATTGGTTAATATCCAAAATATAAAATGAACTCACATAACTTGATAGAAAAAAATCTTTAAAAATGATATCTGAATAGACTTTTTCCCAAAGACAGCATAAAGATGGCCAACAGTTATAGGAAAAGTTATTCAACTTCACCAATCCCCAGATAAGTAAATCAAAACCAAAATGAGGTGTCACTTCACCCCTGTGAAAATGGCTATCATCAAAAAGACAACAAATAAGTATTGGTGAGCATGTGGAAAAAAGCAAAGCCTTGTGCACTGTTGTTGGGAATATAAAATGATGGGGCCACTGTGGAAAACAGCATGGAGGTTCCTCCAAAAACTAAAAGTAGAGCTACCATATGATCCAGCAATTCCACTTCTGGAACCAAACACTATGTAGAAGAGATATCTCTACCCCCAAATTCACTGCAACATGATGTACAATAGCCAAGATGCGGAAACACCCCGAGTTTACTGATGAATAGATAAAAAAATTAAAAAAGATGTGGTATGTACACACAGTGCAATAAAATTCAACAATGAGAAATATGGAAATTTAGCCATTTGCCAAAACATGGATGGGCCTAAAGGGCATTATACCAAGTGAAATAAGATGGAGAGAGACAAAAACTTTGCATTTCATTTATAACTGAAATTAAAAAAAAAAACAAAACACCACTACCACCACAATAAATAACCAAGCTCATAGATACAGAGAATACTAGCATTACCTGGGGGTTGGGGAGTAGGGAGAAATAGGTGAAAGGAGTTAAACACAAACTTCCAGCTACAAGGTAAGTCAGTCATAGGGATGTAATATATATGGTGATTATAGTCGATGGTGAATTATATATTTGAACACTGGCTAAGAGAATAGGTCTTAGAAGTTTTCATTACCAAAAAGTTGTAACTATGTACACTGATGGATGTCATAGACTTATTGTGATCATTCTGCAATATATACAAACATCAAATCATTATGTTGTACATCTGGAACTATAAATGTTATTTGTCAATCATATCTAGATTTAAACGTGCTATTAAAAATGAACAAAGAAGTTTAAGTACTATGAATAAGAAGACAGGTGACAGAGGCCAGCGGATGGGAGATGCCATTTTATTGTGCATGGCCATGTAAGTATGCTCAGAAGATAGGACACGGTGACATTTTATCTAAAATTGAAATGAATGACAAGCGCATCTACTTAGGAGGATTGAGCAGCAGAACCTTCCAGGGAGAAGGAAGCACAAGAGGGAGAACCTAGGTGGAGACAAAAATGTTGCTATCTGTGTAGAGAAATTCACTAAGGAGGCTTCAGAATAAGGTCTGGAAGATGGGCTTGAGACCAGATTTCGATTTAAGGTCTATTTTCTAAGTAAGTGCAAAAGGACAAAACTTAGGCTTGGAAGCAGGGGTGTCAGGGTTCAGTTTATGCTTTTAAAACAATTCTTGGGAGTTCCTATTGTGGCTCAGAGGTAACAATATGGACTAGCATCCAAGAGGAAGAGGGTTTGAACTTGACCTTGCTCAGTGGGTTAAGGATCTGGCATTGCTGTGAACAGTGGTGTAGGTCACAGATGCAGCTCAGATCTGGCATTGCTGTGGTTGTGGCATAGGCCTTGAAGCTGCTAGTCAACCCCTAGCCTGGAAACTTCCATATGCTGTGGGTGTGGCCCTAAAAAGAAAAAAAAATCCTTTGTTGTATGAATTGATAGCATGGGTCAAGGGTAAGAGCTGCGACAGCAGTTAAGAGGCTATTGACATGACCCAGAAAGAAGTGATGGAGGTTGTACCTGCAGCTACAATGGAGATGGAGAGAAAAGGTTTGATGCCAGAATAAAATTTGAAGGTAGAGCTCACAGGAATGGATTGGATTTGAGAGTGAGATAGATAGGAACGAACTCTTAGGTCTCACGGAGGTTAAAAAAAAAAAATGATGCTGCCATTTACCAGAATCAGATTGACAGGGGAAAAAACATAATTGGGAAAAATAAACAAAAATTTAAATTTTAGGAGTTCCCGTCGTGGCTCAGTGGTTAACAAATCCGACTAGGAACCATGAGGTTGCGGGTTCGATCCCTGGCCTTGCTCAGTGGGTTAAGGATCCAGTGTTGTAATGAGCTGTGGTGTAGGTTGCAGACGCGGCTCAGATCCCACGTTGCTGTGGCTGTGGTGTAGGACACTGGCTACAGCTCTGATTAGACCCCTAGCCTGGGAACCTCCATATGCCGTGGATGCGGCCCTAGATAAGGCAAAAAGGCAAAAAAAATAAATTAAAAATTTAAATTTTATGAATATCAAAGCTGAGGACCACACTGACATTAAGTGGTAATGTTGCATACATGATTCTAGAACAGAATGTGTTCGGACTATAGGGTGTTTTAGCTTCAATTCTGTTCACTTTCAGGCTAGGTATTTCTTGGCTGTGAGGGCTGTCCTGTGCACGTGTGCATTATAGGATGGCTCATGGCATCTCTTGCCCCTTCCACACACACACACCAGATGACAGATCTCCCCCATTCACTTGTGACAAAAATGTCTTCCAGACACATTTCCAAATGGCAGATGGTGTGAGGTGGGGGAGGAAAAATTGCTGTGAATTGAGAATCCGTTTAGATGTAAAAACAAAGACTGAATTTGATAACAGAGATGTGGATGATATTGTCATAAAAACAGGGAAAAAAGAGTGGACAGCTTATTCCAGGGGATTCCAAAATTTGAAACTGAACAGAGGAAGAGGATTGGCAAGTGAAAGAAAATTCTGCAGAAATTACACCTGATGAGTGTGCTGGGTTGGAATCCTGGAGAAGCAGCTCCTGTCAGCAGGAGAGAGTAAGCACATGTGATTCATATGAATGAGTCTGATGAGGTAAACAGGGCAGAAAATACTCACTTCCGGATCTGTGTCTTAAAAGAACTGACTCTAAAAGTCACGAGGTAGCCTCAGTGTGAAAACTTCTTTTATGTTAAATTATTTTAGCAGGACATTTTGCTTGGGCAAGAGCCTGGAAAGAGATGGGAGTCTGATGATTATCAGCCCTTCCTCCAAGTATTCAGATGTGTTTGAGGCTTGGTGCTCAAAAGGCCAGAGGCAGGTGAGGATGGGTGTTAACGCTCCTCCCCCAAATTTGCATAAAGGATAAAGGGACTTTTGGAGTATCCTGAACCTGCCCGATACCCTCCCCCTGAGGTGGAATGCCACACAAACACGTACAGAGTCTGAACCGCTACTGACCAAAGCTAACTGCAGAAAAAGGCAAACTGTTCCTGGGACAGAAGTTATCAGGAAGTTGAAAGTAATCTGGGACAGTCACCTGGTCTCTAAGGACAAAGAGTTCAAAAGAGGTGCTACCCTGGACCCAACATCATTTTAATACAGGCACATTTTTTTTTTCTTGAGTTAACACACCAACGGATATACAGAGTTACAATTTTAATAGCTACTGACAGATTGTGCTTTAAAATTATAATAATTCATAATGCCCTAGTAAATTAATACTGCCAACTTCTCTAAATTTTCACCAGCTCTAGATGAGAATCCTCTCCAATTTTAGCAATTTGATGAGTTAAAAGAAATGTTATCTCACTCTTGCTCTAATTTGTATTTCATGCCCACAACTGAAGGCAGACTTTTTATAAATAATTTCTATTTCCTTTCCTGGAAATTGCCTATTCGTACTCTTTGCTTATTTTTCTGATACTTTTTTTTTTTTTTGTCTTTTTAGGGCTGCACCTGCAGCAAATGGAAGTACCCAGGCTAGGGGTTGAACCGGAGCTGCAACTGCTGGCCTACACTATAACCACAGCAATGTGCTGGCCTACACCACAGCCATGGCAACGTGGGATGAGCCATGTCTGCAACCTACACCACAGCTCGCGGCAATGCCACATCCTAAACCCACTGAGCAAGGCCAGGCATCGAATCCACATCCTTATGGATAATAGTAGGTTTCGCTACCCCTGAGCCACGATGGGAACTCCATTTTTCTGATAGACTTTGGATCTATTTCATATTCATTCATAGAAGCTCTTTACATTAGACACATTAATCTTTGTCATAGTTCAAGAGATCATTTCATTTAACATGTGTATCCCTCTGCAAAACGGTTCAGATATCCCCATAAATCATTCATACAGGCCTGGATACCATCCCTGGAAAGACTGGGAATTTAGAAAAGTCTGTGTGAAAACTTGGGAATGCAACCCCTAGACAAGATTAACATAACTCTTAGTAAAACAGGAAGTGGTCTGGATTACTAAGATACAGGTTATTAAGACGATTCTTTTTAAGAACAGGACTGGCAAAAAAGTAACCAGGTGGCTGCTTTAGGTTAAGGATTTCGGTCATCATTCTTTGGTTTTAGAAGACATTTGCATCTTTCTCAGTGGTCATGAATCTCTCTAAGGTAAATTATTCTTTAGAGGGAGTTTTGTATAAAGTGTTTTTACTGAAGGACTTCACGGACACTTTTAAAATGTTAATGTTCACTATGAAGCTCTAAGTAAAACTTGAATGTACAGAATTCCCCAAAGATTTCTTTTTCAAAGCATAACACCAGAGCTAGTATCTACATTTTTTTTTTCTTTTGGTCTTTTTGCCTTTTCTAGGGCCGCACCCGCGGCGTACGGAGGCTCCCAGGCTAGGGGTCTAACAGGAGCTGTAGCCGCCGGCCTTGGCCACAGCCACAGCAACGCGGGATCCGAGCCGCGTCTGCAACCTACACCACAGCTCACGTCAACGCCGGATCCTTAACCCACTGAGTGAGGCCAGGGATCAAACCCGCAACCTCACGGTTCTTCGTTGGATTTGTTAACCACGATGGGAACTCTCTACAATTTTTTTTTTTATAAATACAAACTTAAGGAAATATCTACACACTGTCATAACAGCTTTTCTTGGCTATTTTCCTTAGCATTGACATCTTGTCACCACGAATCATTCAGCGAGAGCAGCAAAACTTAAATAAAATTACTAGGGAAATATTTGATAAGATTCATAAATTAATACAGAGAGTTAGAAGAACTTTAATGCAGTTAAATTCGTAGAGTTGTGTGTGTGCACGCACATGTGTATGTGTATGTGTGTGTAAGTGTATGTGTGTGTATGTGTATGTGTACACCCTGTCTTCATGAAGGATTATGAAAAGGGGTCCTCTTCACTGCAAGATTATAGAAAGTGAAACGTACACAAAGCTGAGAACTTAATTCATTGAGAAGCCCTTACCGGATATATAGATCTAAAAAATAGTGTTTAAAAGGTATTTTAGGTACTATTTTCACTTCGACTTATGGTAGGTTTTATCTTCATTTAAAACATTGTAAGTCTTTTATTTTTACAAACGTATTTTCTGTAATTTTTTCAGGATCTATTCTGAATTTCTTTAAGTTATTAGATATAGTTTTAAATTTAGTTTTTTTCATTATTTTAAAGTTTTATTGAAGTATAGCTGTTTTACAATTTTGTGATAATTTCTGCTGTAAGACAAAGTGATTCAAGTATCCATGTACACGCATCCGTAATTTTGCCCAGTTAACATTTATGAAGAGAGGAGGAAAAATTATGAAGGACTAATATGATTGAGAGAATTATTAAAAATAACCTTACTGATATGGCTTATTCATTGTCCATTTAATTAGCAGGTACTAGCGATGAAAAGTAAATCAAGGATAATTATTCACTTCTGAGTTCCTCAGCCTGCCATTTTACCTGTAGCTTTCAGTAATTACGAGTTGCTTCCCTCTTTAGCACACAGAAATACTTCTAAAAAGCTGGATTATGCATTGCCTATTAAAGTCATTGCCAGCATCTCAGCAACTGAAGTAAATGCTTTCACAAGTAGTATTTCCAATGAATAATGCTGAAATGGGACTTTTCTTTTTTCATTGAAAATGCCTCAAGTAGTTGGCTCTCTTCCCATCAGCTACTTTGTAACTATGAATATGGCAACATGGCGGTGATTCACACATGCCAAAATATGACGAGCAGAGCAAATCTGCGTTCCAGATACAATAAGGTAAGAAGCATGGAACTCTGGGCCCCAGGTGATTTCCATGAAGACACCTACATACAGCGGGGCTCACTATCTATCCCATGCAGCCGCCAACTTTAATATCCGGAGAAGGAGAGAAACACATCTAAAAATGCAAATGGATGAGAAAATAAAACTGGGTTGCATAGTAACATCTTAAGCAGATTTGAGAGATGTATGTTGGGAAAGCCTAAGCTTTGGCCTTGGAAAACGCTTTTTGTTGTATTCAACACACATTGGGTTAGAACTGAGAAAAACACATCAAAATTATGAGAGCTTAAAAAAAATTCCTTTCCCAATTCACCCACCTTGTGAACAATGTGATATTAAGCGAAGTAACAGATAGTTTCTTCTTCTTACCATAATATTTAGCAGCTTATTTTAAATGTGCATATGCTCCTTAGATAGGAGCTATAGTTACGTTGTTGGGACAGAAAAAACAAATATTATGAAATTGCATTGTAGAAACATCAGCTCTAAGTTCTCATATACTGCTTCTCAGCCCTGCACTATATATTCAGGAATAACAGAATCACAAATTTTACAAGGCTGTTTTTACTTGTTATAATACATATTTACATACAATTCTATCCCTATATCCTGATTTCTACCAAACCTGATTGGCAATTTAACTCATGTAAGCTCATTTATGATCAGAATGCATACTTAAAATCAAGGTTTCTCCCTGTGAAACCCAGGCTAGGCTTTTATTAGACATAACATACTATAGGTGAATATTAGAGTAATTTACCAGAACAATGACAAAATTAAAGGTATTTTTATACCAAACCATGAGTCTAAATATACTGTTCAAAATTAAATTTGTAAATAAAAAAAGACAATGTTTCTTCTAATTCATAACATTGACATTATTTGGATATATCTGTATACTCTACACAAGGTAGTGTTTTCAAAAATTATATAGTACAGGAAAAATATAATTTCAATGTCAATGATTTCCTAATTGAAAGGAAGGTTTTCAAGAAAGGTTCCATGTAAAGTTTTATGTCAAGATATAAATAAGTTGAGAAGTTATTTTGAGATGGTAGGCTAAGACAAGGAGCCTTGCTTACCATTGTAGTCTCAGCACTTAGCACAGTGCCAAATATATAGTATGTGTTGATTAATTGCAGAATGGATTAGTGAATAAAAAATTGGAGTCAATTTAAAAAAGAAACTAGGCCTAATAAAAGTATTTGACAAAATAGCAAAGTTTAATACTTACTATAAAATATACACCGTCTTATGCCTAATGCTACAAATCAACTTAAATTGAGGAGTATGGAGTTTTGACAAGGAATTAGTCAATATTTAAATATCATTACTTTCTCCTTTTTTTTGGATGGCATGAAGGGGGAGAAAGAAACACTTCTACTTAGAAACCATACTTTCAAAAAAGCAGGTTCAAAAATACTTGAATTCTAAAATACGGTACTGCTGATTCACAGCAAGTCTATGAAAGAAGGCTTGTTAACCACCTTATTGCACCTCTTCTTCTTGGCCAAGAGGGCATCTAGGGCAGAGACAAAGGTCATGTGACCCCCACATTAAGATGTTCAGTTAAACATTCACCCACACCTGCATTACATATTTCCCACAGCATCCTTTTACTCTCATTGAGTGCTCACTACATTCTAAGTGCACACCAACTTCTGTACATGTCTGACCTCACCTAAGCACTAATATGTCCCCATTACACAGACAAAGAAATGGAGGCTCAGACAGATGAGTCTGGATAGGTTCCTCACCTATCAAGGAAATGTAGTACAGGGCATGTAGCAGGCAGAAAAAAAATTCAATGTCTCTCAACTAGAGAAAAGAATCATAAAGGAATATACTAGAAGTCAGGAGGAGAGAGGAATTTAGAGACTAAAAAAAATGTGTAGAAAACTACACACACACAAAAAGGGCCCCAAACAGCTTTGGTTTGAAAGACAAACATGTAAAATCTGCTGGATTAACCTATACAGATAGTGAAAAGACCACAACATTCAAGGCGATATTTAAATGCAACATGGAATCAGGTCAGTACCAAGCTATAACAGTTTTTTTTTTCCCCTTAGTTTGAGGTAATAGTTGTTACTATGATCTACATCACCTCATAAGATATGGAATTTTACCATTAATATAATAGATTTAATGATTTAATATAGCAAAGGGATATCATTAATATATAAAACTATTAATATTTAACATCCCAATATAAATTATGCCAATGTGGCCCAAATGAAAAAAAAAAAAAAGGCAGTCTAAGTGTGGAATGTAATCTATGTCCAAAATAAAACTTCAAGAAAACTTCTCATTTGATTGGATTTGTAGCATAATTATTTTGCAAGTAAATGAGGTAGATTTCTCTTTCTTTCCTGTTTCTTTCTCTTCCTCTCCTCTCTCTTCTTCTCTATTAATAATCTCTTTACCCCTTAAAGCATATATACCTTCAATGAATCTAAAAAAGAAATGTGTTTGAAACATTGAGAACTCTGTACACTACTTAATGTTAAAATTGCTTCTAAGGGATAATTCTGTTAAATATCACCTTCAGCTACTATGTCATAAAATCTTATATTAAAATCACCATGAGAAAATGCACAGAGGGGTGACTTGTGTATTGTGTAAGGGAAATAATTAGGATACACATATAGGAATTGGATTCAAGGATCCGTGCTTGCCATTCTAGGAATTTTCCATTTTACTCCAACAATAGAAAAGCACTGAAAGTTTTGGAGTGGGGTGACATGGCCACCGTCGTGTGCTAGAAAAAATAAGCGACAGCAGTGCTTGAATCCTCCAGGAAAGAAAAAGACCTAGGAAGTGAGAAATTATTTAGGAAGCCCATTAAGTTGTACACGCAACAGTGCATGTGTCTATCATTACTGATCAAATGAGATTTAAGATGTTTACATTGTCTTGGAAATGAATCATTCAATCCCTCTGACTAACAACACAGATTATATGAGGCATTAATTATGCCTCATATGCCACAAGACTCTATGAATTAAAGAAAATGTCTTAAGGAGTAATAATGTTGAAGCATATTTAGAACAAAAATATGCCTTAGAGGTTAAGAGAAAGAGAGAAAGGGAGAGAGAGACTGTCAGAATCCTGTGAAAACTTGCCTACTGCACTGAAAAATTACCCTCTAGTGAATTGCCTTCAGGCTGCATTTTCAGAAATTATATTCTAGTAGTGGTCAATTTTTCAACCCGAAGGGTGATATTTTTCTCCATAAATTTGATTCCCAGTCAATATTTCTTATACATAATCTGATCTAGGTATTTCACAGTTAAAAATAACCAAAGTTAAAATGGCTCATAAATACACAGCATCATTAAACGTTGGCCACAGACCGTGAGCACTGCATTCCAGTGTTGAAGCTAAGTGTGTTACTGGCCTACTCGTCAGTCTTTCTTCTTAGACAATTTCAGCAAATAAACCGTGAAGCCCATTATTTACAGTTCCCACTGTCAGAAGCTGCTAGTCTTCTCCTTACCCAAATAGGAGATATGCTAGTTACTTCTAGGGGGATGGGGCTTCTTAGTATAATGGCAAAACCTGCTGTAATTACAAGTGAAGTTAATTTCAACACAGAGAGCTGATAAAGATATCAATGACTAAATTTAGGCTCACTCCAAATATGTGTTAATTTCTTGAGACTATGGCCCTAAATGTTTAATAAACCCGTATACTCTTTTTCCCTCTCTGTGACAGTTGAGATCAGCTCCTGCTGGCTTCTAGCACACAGCTCTGAAGCCTCAGAGAGACTCAGATTGCTTGAGAAGCAGCAAACACCACCTGATTTTCAAGAGTGGTTACTCTGACTTCCCTCTACCTTTCAGCTCACTCCACTTTGGGGCAGTCACTCATTCACAGGACTTTAAACACAGCTCCTCTACTGCAGGAGACTTCATAAAGTTTCCAGTGCTTCATTTTCACTCATGCTCTTTATGTGCAACTAAATCCAAAGCATTTAACTCCTTGGTACTGCTTGGACCTCAAACTTTTGTCCATTCTTTGTCTCCCGGGGTGCTGACTCTTCCTTAATTGCAAGTTACCAGTCATTTAACTCAGGGGTCATGTCTAAACTCTGACTCACATGTGACTCTTCATCATGGCCTAAGTTGAGAGCATTGTTTTTTGAGTCCTCCGTTTGCAGATGCTCTTGGATGTACTTCTTCCTTTTTTTTCTTTTTCTGTTTTAGCAGTGGACTTCTTTACCCCAAACAACTCTAAGATCCTTCTAGCTGGGTTTTTTTTTTTTTCTTTTTGTCTTTCTGCCTTATCTAGAGCCGCACCCATGGCATATGGAGGTTCCCAGGCCAGGGGTCTAACAGGAGCTGTAGCTGCCGGCCTTTGCCACAGACACAGCAATGCGGGATCCGAGCCACGTCTGCAACCTACACTACGGCTCACGGCAGCACCGGATCCTTAACCTACTGAGCAAGGTCTGGTATCAAACCTGCAACTTCATGGTTCTTGGTCGGATTCGTTCACCACTGAGCCACGACGGGAACTCCTTTTTTTTTTTTTTTAAATGGCCTTTGGTCTCTCCTTACTGATCCACCCTTTGCTGCCACCAACATTCATCTCCAGGAATCTGAGTTGCTTTTGTTGCTTAGTTAGGATGTCTTAGGATGTCAATGACATCCATAGAGGGAGAGAGGGAGGGTTTTACCCAAGAGGAGGGAATATGGGTGAATCGGCCATGCAAAATGTACTATCAATTATGGCTTATGGATAACAGTCTATTGGGGGTCAAGTAAGAAAAATACTATTAATGGGCATTTTCTCATCAACATGAAAGGCTTTCAGTACCTGTTGATTGTTCTGTTTACAGATATTTTCCCAGTTAAAACTTCTTCCACAAAGACTGACCTAATCTTATTATGCCACTTGGAAATGATCATTAGAAATAGAAAATCCTCCACTTTTATTTTTATGGAGGTTCAAATATTTGTGTGAAGGGTAGAGAAAATTTTATCCATTTATTTTCTGTCTCTTGAACTGGGTTCTTTTTTTAACACAGGATCTAAAAACTGGACTTGCTTTTAATATCAATGCATTATTTTCAATCAACATTGAAAGCAAAGTCCAGGTCAGGGATTCAGTTCAGTCAATAATTTTATCTGTGAGCAGAATATAAATGAATAGGTGGTATATGCATCTCCCATAACATTTTTCTGAATCAACAGTGGCTTCTGTCCTCTAGGGACCTCTTATCCATACAGTGATAGTTAATCAACCTTCCCTGAATATGTGATAATGTGCAGGTATTGTGCTCTGTGATTTATTTAATTATCTAATTTTAACCTCACCATAGCCAGGTAAGTTTTAAAACACGAAGAAATTGAGGCTTAATGTTTAACAACTTGCGAAACACAAGAGTAGATTTCCTTGTGAGAATGCTGATTGTGTCTTTTTCTGACTTCAAAACACATAGATACAATCTCCATGCAATACTCTCTCCCTAGGCTGCCTTAGGGTAACATTTATCATTCTTACCTGTAGAAAACCACACACATAGACACACAACCGTCCCATTCCATTGCCAGGTGTAAGCCTTCTTCCTTTTTGAAGAAGGGAATTTCTTTTCTTTTTAGGGCTGTGCATGCAGTATATGGAAGTTCCCAGGCTAGGGGTAAAATCAGAGTGGGAACTGCCAGCCTACACCACAGCCATGGCAACACTGGATCCTTAGCCCAGTGATCGAGGCCATGGGTGGAACCTCATCCTTACAGACACTATGTCAGGCTCTTAATCCACTGAGCCACAATGGGGACACCTGGATTTTTACCTACTAGTCTTTAGTGTCAACAACACAGTCTAAGACCTATGTAGCAACCAGTCAAATACTGCTGAATTGAACTAATTATGCTTTCTGTATTAAGATAGAGAATACCCGTTCTTCTAGGCAGGGACAGAATACCCCAGAGATTAAATATATTCTGTCTTAATTAACACTTTATAATGATATATTTCAAAAGATCTAGACCACAAAGTACCAAAACTGGCATTTTGAAGGGAGCCGATCATCATTTTCTCTGAGAGACAGTGGTTCGAGAGCAGAGTTAAGGGTGCAGTATCTGTGACAGGGACACATTAATGAAACCATGTTAAGAAACAAGATGACAATTGTGACATGTTGGCGCTGAGTTCCATATGAAATTTAAACTAAAACAAAAAAGCACTTAGTTTAGCACCTTACATGTTAACAGTAAAAAAAAAAAAAATCATTAGCTATTATCATTACTTACACATAACATACAGCAATTTTCCAGCATTTCAGTCTCAGACAGATTCATTTAGATCTTTATGTTCTTAGTTTCTAAAAATCTCAAAGAGTTGTTATTATCTATATCTATGGATTACAGCTATTGCGTTGACCTGAGCATAAATTAAAACAGAATATTTAAAAATATGTAAGTAGAACAACCTAAATGCCCATCGTCAGAGGAGTGGATAGGGAAGATATGGTACATACACACAATGGAATGTTACTCAGCCATTAAAAGGAATGAATTACCAACATTTATAGCAACATGGATGGACTTAGAAATTATCATGCGAAGTGAAACCAGTCAGACAATTAGACAGCAACACCCAATGCTACCGCTTACATGGGGAAACTAAAAATATGTAAATATATGTGGGGTTAACATTATTTTTAAATACAGTATCACTTATATATGGAATCTAAAAAATAATACAAATGAATGTGTATGCCCAACAGAAACCCACTCACAGAGAAAGCAAATTTGTGGTTACCAAAGGGGAGAGGCAATGGAGGAGGGATAAATTATGGGTATGGGATTAACAGATGCAAACTGCTATAAATAAAATAGATAAGCAACAATGATACACCACATAGCACAGGGAATAATACCCATAGTCTTGTAATAACCCATAACAGAATGTAACCTGCCAAGATACTGAATCCCTATGTGGTACACCTGAAGTTAACACAGTATCACAAATCAACTAAACTTCAATAAAAACTAGGGAAGAAAATAGCATTGTTTCGTACTTTTTCAAGTGAACATTTGCTTTATATTATCCTACATCATGTAGTCTCTGGAAAACTCATTGCAGAGTAGTGGATGAAAATGGCAAATGTTTTAGCATTATTATTGGATGTAGTTTTGAGCTTAAGAACACTCTGAAAGTATACTGAAGAATTCTAGGGTTCCTCTGACCACATACTGAGAAGTGATACTTTAGAAAAGCTTCTATAGGTAGACTGATTCTCTGGAATAAAACTGAAGAGGTTGCATAAATCTCATAGTTTGAACACTCATAGTGACTTCCAGCTTATTATTTTAGCCTGGATCCAATTTTACATTCTCCAAGGCTTGGGGATGTGATATTGTTACCCTGGAAAGAAAAGATGTAGTTTTCTACCTATTAGGATGAGAAAGTTCTAAGGTAAGCCACCTTTTTCTCTTAACAACTACTGTCCCATTCTGAAATGCCACCCTTGTCTTGCTTTATTCATTCATGTTCATGGAACAAGCTCTGAAAGCACAGAGTTTAAAACTAAATGGAGGAAAGTCAGGATTCTCTTCACTTAGTTTTCTAGGATACACTCTTAAGAGAGAGAGAATCAGTAAATGTGAAGAAAACAAATAAGCTTGCTATGCAGTATATTGTTTAGATGTTTGGCAAAAAGTGTTTTGAATACTTTGGTCTTAAACTGATGATACAAAGCAAAATAGACTAAAAATACTTTAACCAGAACATAAATTGTTCCAGAGAGTTGTTTTAGAATTACATTAAAAAAAGAGAAGAGCATTTTGATAACTTATCTTCCAAACTTGGGGTGAAATTGCTCACATTTAAACAGTCTTTTCTATTCAGTTAAGTACCATGGTTTTGCATGAAACAAGAAAATCTTTTTTTTCTTTTTAAATTCTATATATAGAAAATGCCACTAAATTTTAAAAACTATATATAAGGAAAAGGATATAAAAACTATCTAGTGCTAAATATATCTTAGCAATTAGTGAATAAAAACCTAAGTATCATTGCTTGATACAATTACATCCCACTTGTTTTTGTATTCAAAGCTCCAGAAACAGGATTTAGCACATCAGCAAAAATGATGTTAATAACATGTACTTAGTGATTACCATGTGCCAGACACCTTATACACATTTGCCAACTTGTTCCTCAAAACAACCTCTGGTAGGCATTTAACCCCAGTAGAGAGACACATTCACTGAGGCACAGAGAAGTTGAGTAATTTATCTAAAGTCACAGAGACCTTAAATTTGGAATCCAAGATTGATCCCAGGCAGCTTCTGACTTGAGACTTAGTCTCTCTGCTGTCAGACTGTATCACCAAACTTAAAGACTGGAATACATATATAAGGATGGTAAGTTCATTTCCCTAAAATGTTAATTTGGTTTTCTCTCTATAATTTATACAAAGATATAGGTAATTCCTTAGCAAAATAGTAATTAGAACTGGCCAACAAGAAAAGTCAACAATGAAAACTCTATCCCAGGAAATAGGTCCAATCCTGGGATAGACCATGATGGAAAAAATAGAAAAAATAATCTCTGTGTACAAACAAGTCACTTTGCTACACGGCAATTATTGGCACACACTGTAAATCAATTATATTTAATTTAAAAAATTTCAAAAAAGGGAGTTGCAAAGGCAGCCTAAACTGCATGAATTGAAAGCCAGGAAATCATTCTGTATTTCTAGCCACCACATTGCTCCTCCTTCCCTATTCCAGTCTCTAAGCATAGTGCCAACTGCAAAAGAAATGGTTTTGCCAAACACTTCGCAGTCTTGTGAGATGTGTTTCTACGACTTCACCTCCCAATCCAGTTAGTGCCCAAGTCTTCAACTCTACGTAATAAGTAGCCGCAAACATACCCCTGCCTCCATCTCAGCTCAGGCCACCTTCGTGGCCCCTCTTATTATTACCCAAGCTGATCTTCTCTTCCTCCCCGCCCCACTTCTATCACCAGAGATGGTCCTCCTAAATTACACATGTGATTATGTCCACTCTATTTAAGATCTTCATACTTTCCATTTTCACAGGGTAAGATTTAAACTACGTAATATGATAGATAATGCCAAATGCCATCTACTCTAGCTCAACTCTCTTTTCAGTTTTATTCAACTTCCTCTCTTCCCCCAAACCTTTAAACTCTTTAGTTAGGGAAAACAAAATGTATAACCCCTACAATCTTTTCACATGCCTGGAATTTTGCCAGCCAACTCCTCCATCTAGCTCCTGCTCACATTTTACAGTACCTCTCCCGTCAGAAGCTTTCTCTAATCATTCTATTTCATTGCCTTTGTACTTCCTCCAGGCTGACCTGAGGTGCCATATATTCCCATGACAGGCAGTATGAACTTTGACACAGGGCTTAATGCTCTGTTTCCTTATCGCTTTTCTCCATGTAATGGAAGGGATGGAAACAATCATCATTGTATTCTCCAGTGCCAAGTACAGTACCTGACATGCAGGATGTGCTCAAGTAATACCTATGTTTAATGAAAGCTAGCACTGTTAGTGTTAAATTAACACCGCTTGATTTTACCTTTAAAAAAGAAAAGATAAACTTGTATACTGCATAGCTAGCAATATGTTTTATTTGCTAAGTGACTCAAACTTAGAATGGTCAAAGAGGTATAATAACTACTTAAAGAGATAAATCAGGTTATAAGTTTAATATTGCATAAATTAAAAATATTAATTTCAAAGAACAGCTCAACTGTAATGAGCAGAAAAAGTAGGATCTCATTTATAAATTCAAATGAATAGCTGACTTTTTTTTAATACAGTACCCTCTGCTTCCTTAACAATATTCTGAAAAAAATTATTCATCAATTAATCTCAAAAAAAAAAAGGCTGTCATGGTTTAAAAATGTTTCATACAGCATTCATTCATATTTAAAAATTTGGCTGCCATTGTTAGAAGCTTCTTTGAAAATTTCAACTCCTGTGCCGTGCAGTATGACACAGTACTGAGATCACTGGTTTTAGAGTTAGTCTTGTCTGGATTCAAATTTTAGCTGTCTGTGACTTCTTCACTATGCAGTTTGGGGGAAGATTATTTAACCTCCCTGAGACAGATTTTTTTTTCAGTATAAATTAGGGTCAACCATATCTCTACCTCTTAGGTTGTTGTGAGACTGATGTAAGATAAAGCATGAATAGAATTAAAGGCATAGTAGGGCTCCATAAGTATTTCTACTTGTTGATTCTTAAATCATTTTTTACTATAAGTTTAATATTTTTAAAATTGACACTTATGCAGAATACACCCCACCAAGTTCTACTTTATCCATAGCCCACATGTGGTTGACAGCACTCCTGAACTGTAGCATCATCAGCTGTGTCTTAACAGGCATGGATATATTTAGAGCATCTGGCTCTTCATACCCAGCTGGGCTGTCTCACAAACCCTACCTCCTGCTGTCCAGTTTCCAAAGTCAGCATCAAATGCCTAGGGGATTCAAGAAGAAGACAGAGCTGGTCCTGAATAAATGATAGTCATGATTCTACAGGGTCACAAGTTTCCATCTTTCACAAGAAGGTCAACTCTTGATTTAACAGTAACTGTTTTTGCCTAAATTACGCTATCTAAGACTTTTAGAGATGTGTTCTGTACTAAACACTAGTAGTATAGGAGCGTGTGGTTAGCAGTGCCTGCACAAGAATAAGCAGACTTCTTTAGGGGATAAGGACATGCAAATTGTCTGGATAAATTCCAAAATGGGATAATGATGAGGATGGCCAATGAGGTAAACTGCAATTAGGATCACACTTGACCTCAGATTCCCATTAACTGGTAACAGAGCCAAAGATAAGAAATAAAAGAAAACTAGATAGAGGAAAGATGTTTTATTATTCCACATTTCTTGACACCTCTCGTATTATCCACATCACATTTCTCCTTCTACTCAACTATTTGTGTAACTACTCGATTACACAAACTATGATTCTGAATGCCATAAAACCAGGTTTTATGCCCTTTGTTGTTATGTGAGGATCCACAGAGAATTTTCCAAAGGGAGAAGAATAAATCAATGACCAATAGAATGTCCACACTCAAACCTAGATTAAAATATCATGTTAAATTCTGATATATGTATTAGATATTAGACATCAAGCAAGTAAATGTGCATATCAATTGGCTAACAGTACTACAAGAAGATTTTTATAATCTATATTTTCTATTTAAGTAAGAGTAGTAAGAGGTTAAAAGTAATGCCTTTGAATAACCACAAATCTTCAGTATTTAATCAGAGTAGGAGGAAACAATCTCTTGAATGCATTTGTAAGTGATTGCATCTCTAGGACACCACTCAAGATATTAGAAGGGATGAGGTAAGGAATAAAATAGGCAAGATAGAAATTCACTGCATTAACTCATTGCAGCTCAGAATCATGTGTGAAAAACCAGATGTCTCAGATACCCAATGTCAATGTTGTTGTCTTTTTTTTTTTTTTGGTAGCATTGATTGACTAGGTGTCTCTAGAGAAGAAATGAGAGGAGTAAAGTGTGTGAGAAGAATGTAATGAGGTCTATAAAATCCCTCAAGACTAACTGGATTTATAATCTAAATTAGATTAACAAGGTCTACCACTCAATAGAGGTTTCAATTAGGCAAGATCAATTTTAACAACTTCACATTTTCAACAAGTTAAAAAGAAGGACAAAAGTATATTACATTTATACCACATATAACTAAAATTAATTTAGATTTCATGACAAGATTCTTGGGGACAGTAAAAATTTGACAAAAAGTAGAGAATTAATTTGAGTTTTTGTAGACAATGTTTTTATGAATGTACCTGAGTTCCTAATAGATATTTATCCATATAAAAATATAGAGCTAAATTATAATTCTTTCAGCTCAGGACAGCTAGATAAGGGAGCCAGCCAATTGTTTTGCTTGGTTAATCATCTTCTTATGCTTTGTGAAGGAATTAATGGGAATTACATCCTTTTCACAGGCAGAAAATTGTCTTTCTCTTTATTTCTTATTCTGTATATAAGTTATAATCTCTATAAATAGTTACAGGCCTCTTCTGTACTTAGAAAAGTGTAAAGTACATGTTCAGTCATGTGTCAGTCTTTTAAAAAATTTATCCTTTATATCCAATGGAATTTCAAGACATTGTCCAATATTTATATCATTTTTTTAAGATCAGAATCCACCTATTGAAAATAAGGAAGGGAGGGAAACAAATTTAAAGAGAAAGAAAAACTGTAAAAACTAACCTTAAAACAAAATTTTAATTGTTTAATATGTCTTCTACAGGGAGAATTGGACGATAGTAATAGATTAAGTGAAGAAGCAATTGATTTTAAAAATCAGGTAAGGAGTTCCCTTCGTGGCTCTGTGGTTAACGAATCCGACTAAGAACCATGAGGTTGCGGGTTCGATACCTGGCCTTGCTCAGTGGGTTAAGGATCCGGCGTTGCTGTGAGCTGTGGTGTAGGTTGCAGACGCGGCTCGGATCCCGCGTTGCTGTTGCTGCGGCGAAGGCCGGTGTCTACAGCTCCTGTTAGACCCCTAGGCTGGGAACCTCCATATGCCGCGGGTGCGGCCCCAGATAAAGCAAAAAGACAAAAAAAAAAAAAAATCAGGTAAATTTTAAATTTGATAATTCATTTTTAAAACAAGGATCTCCAAATTTTATTTTATTGAACTAAATTACATATCTATGTCTGTATATTTATTAGTTAAAGCTTTATATAATCTAGTACTTGGGATGTTGAATTTCTACCTCTAAAAATTCAGAGCACAGTTCACAGTTCTTTCTTCCCGTACAAATCTCATATATGAAATTTAACAAGGGGTAAAGGTATAGAGCTAAGCTTATGCTCCCTTAAAGCAAAAGCTGAAAAACTACTCATGAAGCACTGCTTGAAATTTTGTGCACATGTATAGATTGTTATCTCTTTTGACATTGAGGCTGTACAACTCTGTGATTCTTAGGCCACCAGAGACAAGCAATTTAAATACTTAATAACACGGGACCATTTACTTCAAACTTCAATTATTGTGATCCAGAGTAAGCAATACAATGTACATTGCAACCTAATGCACACACATACAATAAAGGGTTATGAAACCATATATATATATATGTGTGTGTATACACACACACACACACACACACACACATATTTAGTTACCAAATATAAAGTATAGCATTTTTCAATCCTACATTTTCTATTTTAGTCTAGTCAAAGATATTCATTTATATAAGTGTTTTCTTAAAAAGAATATATTCTTTCTTAATCCCATTAAAGGTATGTGAATACAATGGGGTCTGAAGTCCTTTTATGAAGACAATGTAATCTCTAGGAAAATGGAAAGTTCTAGAAAGGACAAATCTCAGATTCAGAATACAAATTTAAAACTGACTCCAAATGCAAATTTCAGACTCCATGCAATATAGAAATCTTGATTATAAAAACAGGAAGTTAAAGGAGCTTTAAAAAACTTAACAGGCATTTATCTAATGTTTGCTATAAGGCATGCAGCATCCTAAGTGCTCTTTGGATACTGTTTCATGTATTCGTCTACCAATTCTTGATGAGATTCCTCACTTGCAAGTAAGGAATCTAAGCTCAGAGTGTTTAACATCCAAAGAGCTGTTCTGTTCATCAATGGAGGCTAAATTTTCAAACAGAGTGTTAGCAACAAGAGATGCCTGGTGATGAAACTGAGGACTTGGTTACAAAGAACATTTAGGTAAGGCTAAGGAAATCTAGACACTTGTCAGAAAAGAAATATAAGGAGGAAAGTACCATTATACGTTAATTTACTATAGGTTAGAGACTTACAGAGTCATGTATGTGATGTTAGCTTTATCACTGAGGAAATATCATGCCAATAATGCAGTAAGGATGTTTAACATCTCCCACTGGTTTCAAGGATTGGCCTAGAGGGTCAGAAGATTTAAGTTTAATGCTACTATATCTAGTAATCAAAATGGTTAAGTAATGTCATAAAAAAAAACATAGATCAATGGAACAGAACAAGAGAACCAGAAATAAACTCACACATAAATGTCAATTAGTTTATGACAAAAAAGCCAAGAATATATAATGAGGAAAAGACACACTCTTCAACAAATAGCACTGGGAAAACTGGACAGCCACACGCAAAAGAATGAAACTGAACCACTATCTTATACCACACACAAAGGTCAACTCCAAATGGACTTCAGAAGTTCCTATTGTGACTCAGCAGATTAAGGACCTGACTTTGTTTCTGTGAAGGTGTGAGTCTGGGCCCCGTTTTCACTCAGTGGGTTAAGCTGCAAACTGTTGTGTAGGCTACAGCTGCAGCTCCAATTCAATGCCTGGCCTGGGAACTTCCGTATGCCATGAGTGTAGCTGTAAAAGGAAAAAAGAGAAGAAAAAGTAGAAGATTTAGTGAAAAAATCTGAAAGATAAAAAAAATGGTTTTAGGACTTGAATTTATATTCTAGTACTATACCTAAAACTATAAGATTCCTAGAAGATGACAAGGCAGTAAGCTTTTTGACATCGGTCTTGGTGATCTTTTTTTTGAATCTGACATAAGAAACAAAGGCAAACAAACAAAACAAAAACTAAACAAGCACAACTAAAGCAAACTAAAAAGTGTCTGCATAGCAAAGGCAAAAAACTGAAAGGAATCCACTGAATTAAAGAAATTATTTGCAAACCATATCTGAGAAGAAGTTAATACCCAAAACAGATAAAGAACTCATACAACTCAGTGTAGGAAAAAGCAATCCAATTAAAAGACAGGCAGAAGATCTAGGATCTTTTTTTTTTCCCAGTGACAACATACAGGCAAAAAGTAACAGGTCAACAGGCAAATGAAAAGATGCTCAGCATTACTATCAAAAATGCAAATCAAAACTATAACTAGTTATCTCACACCTCTTAGAATAGGTATTATCAAATAGACAAAATATGAGTGCCAGCAAGGATGTACAGGAAAGGGAACACTTGTGCACTATTGGTGGGAATGTACAATAGGGCAGCCACTATAGAAACCAGTGTGTCAGTTCAAGAAATTAAAAATAAAACTACCTTAATCCTTCTTTGAGGAATACATATGAAAAAAAAATGAAGACACTAACTTCAATTTATAATTGTACCCCTAAATTCATCACATCATTAACGATAACCAAGATATTTTAACAACCTAGGTGTCCACTGATGGATGAATGAATAAAGAAAATTTGGTTTATATATACAATAAAGTACTATCTGGTCATTCAAAGGGTTGAAATTTTGCCATTTGTCACAACCTGAATGGACCCTGAGGGTATTATGTTAAGTGAAATAAGAGAGAAAGATGTAACACCTTATAATCTCAATATGTGGAATCTCAAAAACAAAAAACAAAAACCTCATGGATACAGAAAACAGATTGGTCATAGCAGAGGGTGGGGGTAGACAAAGTGGATTAAGGTGTGCAAAAGGTACAAATTTCCCGTTATAAAATGTCATGATATGGAATTACAGCATGGTAATTACAGTTAATACTAGTTTATCAGCATATTTGAAAGTAAAAATAGATCTTACAATTTCTCCTCACAAGGAAAGGCTCTTTGTAACTAAGTATGGTAATAGTTAGCTAGATGTTCTGTGGTGATCATTTTGCATTGTATACAAATATTAAATATGTTGCACATTTGAAACTAACATGTTGTACGTCAGTTATACCTCAATTTGAAAAAAATGCTACTCTGTGCTCTTTGGCAACTTTTTACCTCTAATTCTTCACTTGTAAAAGGATATAATACAAGTCACCTATTATTAAGGATAATCATGAGAATGTATAGGAAGCATCTAGTAAGCAACCTTGTACATAGAAAAAAAAATATAGATCATTTACAATATTTTTATTTTATTTTATTTTCATTTTTATTGTCAATTTTATTGTTTATGTAGTTGTCTCCTCCCCAAGACTGAAATCAAACTGTGCAGTGAAACTAAATCTGCAGGGATAAGTGGCCTCAGTTTTAAAGTAAGAGATGGGAAGCAGAGTGGATTCATGTATTCATACTTTGCAATGATTAACTTGTAATTCTCAGTTGAGGAGTTTTAAGAATTTTGATTTCTCAACAAGTGTTTGCCTCCATCTGCTGCTGAGCATGTATTAAATATGACTGGCATGAAAGAAGGATAAAGATTATATGACTGCCACATCTTGAGTTAAGGTGACGAAAGGACTAAACTCATCTATGTAGTTAAAATTGTCAGATTAACAGGCTTTTATGATATAAACGTTCAGTTTCTCTTTAAAAAAAGACTAATAAAATACTCCCTGGGGCAAATGCTCCCAAAGGAATCTAAGAGTTTGGCATTGATGTCACAAATGAGGCAGTCACATTTGTATTTAGTAAATCATTTTGATTTCTTGCCTATTTTGACAATCTTTCAAAAAATTAATGTGTGCTGAACAAGTTGTATCCCTGGATTAGAGCCATTGGGGTGAAAATGCAAGAAAAAAAGCAAGATTGAAAAAAAATGACTCCTTATATTTCTTCACCAGTGAACTGAAGATTTGATTAAGAAATATGCCCACATCTCTCTTTAAGCAGAAAAGTAATAACAGAAACAAATCACTAAGGGAAAAAAATCAATACCTTTGAAAAGATAATTAAAACGTTCTGTAAATAATAATCATGAAATGAAAGTCAAATAACATTCTTGGAAACCATCTGCAACACTTGGGTTATAACTAACTGGGTTATATCCTCTATATACAAATTCTTAGAAATAATGAGAATAATTTAAAACCCCAACATATAATTAGACAAAGAACATGAAATGATGATAAGCAAATGAAGAAATAAAAGGCTAATGAACAACAACTAACCATTCTTTACCAAACTGGCTTTTCTTGAGAGTTTTTTTAATTAATTTTTTAAAATTTTTAAAATAATCTGTAGGTCTGTAGGTTTGGAGTAGGTATGTATAAAGACATACATCTTTATACATTGCTATGGGTGTCTCTGAAGGACAGTTTGAAACCTGTCTCAAAAATGTCAACAAGTTTATGGAAGCTCACCTAAAAGAGTTCATTAGCTCAATCCTTTATCAAGGATTGAACAAACTACTTTTCTCTGAAATATTCTTTTTTTTTTGGTCTTTTTAGGGGCCACCTTTGGAACATGGAGGTTCTCAGGCTAGGCTAGGGGTCGAATCAGAGCTGTAGAGTCTGGCCTACACCACAGCAACAGCAAGGCGAGATCCAAGCCCTATCTGCGACCCACACCACAGCTCATGGCAACACCGGATCCTTAACCCACTGAGCAAGGCCAGAGATCAAACCTGCATCCTCATGGATGCTAGTTAGATTTGTTTCCGCTGAGCCACAACAGGAGCTCCCTCTGAAATATTCTTTAAAAGTTTTATAAACTAGTGTGTGCCTAATTTTATAAATTAAATTCTGCCCAAAAACCCCAGAATGGGAGAAAATATTTGCAAATGATTCAACTGACAAGGGATTAATCTCCAAAATTTACAAACACCTCCTACAGCTCAACACCAAAGAAACAAACAACCCCGTCCAAAAATGGGCAGAGGATCTAGGCAGACAATTCTCCAAAGAAGACATGCAGATGGCAAAGAAACACATGAAAAGGTGTTCAACATCACTCCTCATTAGAGAAATGCAAATCAAAACCACTATGAGGTACCACCTTACACCAGCCAGAATGGCCATCATCAAAAAGACTACAAACAATAAGTGCTGGAGAGGGTGTGGAGAAAAAGGAACCTTATAACACTTTTGGTGGGAATGCAAATTGGTGCAGCCACTGTGGAAAACAATATGGAGATTCCGCAGAAAACTCAAAATAGAATTACCATTTGATCCAGCAATCCCACTCCTGGGCATCTATCCAGAGGAAACCATGACTCGAAAAGACACATGCACTCCAGTGTTCATTGCAGCACTCTATGCAATAGCCAGGTCATGGAAACAACCTAAAGGCCCATCGACAGAATATTGGATAGGGAAGATATGGTACATAACACACAATGGAATGTTACTCAGCCATTAAAAGGAACGGATTACCAACATTTATAGCAACATGGATGGACTTAGAAATTATCATGCGAAGTGAAACCAATCAGACAATGAGACAGCAACACCCAATGCTACCGTTTACATGTGGAAACTAAAAAGACACAATGAACCTCTTTACAGAACAGACAATGACTCACAGACTTTGGAAAACCTCGGTTTTTCAAATAAGACAATCTGGGGGGTGGGCGGATGCACTGGGGGTTTGGGATACAAAATCTGTAAAATTGACTTGTGATGATTTATGTACACCTATAATTGAAATAAAATCCATTAAGGAAAAAAACAAAAACAAAAACAAAAGCCAAATAGCATTTATATCTAGTACAACCATAAATTTCTTTGTGGTTAACTTTTTAAAAAACGTTTTAATTCCATTGAGAGGATAACAACGTTGGAAAGGCTGTATTGCAAGAAACACCTAATTATCACTTCTATGTAATGTGAAAATTTATAGATCACTAAAAAAATAACCTAACACATTTAAAGTACTAGCACGCTCAGAACTTAGGTTCAGATTTAACATTTATGAAATTTCTAGTTATTTTTTTAAAGAAAATATAAATGCCAGCATGCTTGCACAGTAGGGCTTAATTTCTTGTGCTTCTATAATCATAGCAGTTTCTGCTCCTCCAAACTCAGAATGAAAACTCAAGAAGTAGAGCCAGCATGTAAAAGAGTAACTAATAAACACATTTTACTGGCCACTGAAATTCACATTATGGTTTCATTTATTTGAATTTGTAGGAAAAGCAAAATTATAAAGACCAAAGCAGACCAATGACTCCCAAGGTCAGAGGTTGACTGCCTATCAACACAAGTGGAATTTTTAGTGGTTGAAGATATTCTACAACTCAGTTCTGCACAAATTTACAACTCATAAACATCAATCTTAAAGTGCGTAAATTTTATCCCATATAAATTATACCTAACAGTGTCTTAAAATGTAATTTGTATTTGCTTTATTAGTTGATATATTTGATTTGTTATATTTTGTGTTTTTTGTAATTATCGAACTTTGTGTAGATCAAGTTACCTTTGATTTAACACTGACACCTCAATTTACTCTACACTTAAATGACTGAAATTCATTAAATTCAAGTTTCTTTTATAAATATCCTTATCTTATAAAAATATGTGTCTCTAAAACTAGAACAGACTATAATTATTTTATATTTGCTGATCACACAAAACATAACCCCCCTCATCTTCTGCCATATTGGAGTAGTACTAAAAAATTCAAATTATTATGGAAATAGTTTTTAAATATCATTTAGAGAACATTTTCTAAAGTCTTGCCTCACTCACACTTTTTCCATGTTTGTCACCAGATTCAACTTTATTCTCTCTGTTCTAGTATCTCTCAGGTTGAATTTGGGGAAAGGTCCAAGAGCCCATGAGAACTCAAAATTGTTTTCAAACTCTCCACCCAGCATATTTTTCAATGCATGTTCATCATACTAAATTAGGGTTTAACTCCCTAGTAATATACTTGGCAACTATCCTATTAATTTGCATGCTTATTTCTTGATTTATTATACGCCTACCTTCTCAATAAGAATAAATAAAATTCAGTATTAAAAAACTCTCAATCTCAGTAATACTGGACCTGGCATACTGTTCAAGAATATCTTTGTTGTCTTATTTTCAAAAGATTTCTTTAGCAATGTATTGAGACATGTTATTACAGTAAGATCTAACTGGTATGTAAAACATAACAGAGCCCATGACTGTTCAAGGAGGTATACTGGTACTTTTTGTTATCAACATGCCCATGATCTGTACAAATAAATACCCCTTGGAGTACTGAACTATACAAGGGCAAAATTTACATACTACTTATGACACGGGTTCTAAGAAGGAAGCTACTGTAGCGTTGTGTTACTAACATCACTAAATATTTCTTGATTTTATCAATTAAATTTTTTTAATTACATACTAAAACATCTAATGTAACTGACTGAATATGTATCAAGCTAGTTAAAATAACTACTTAAATCAAGCTTATGCAAATGAACTATAAATTAGGAAAAATGCACAATCTTTAAGTTTCTAAGTATGAAATAATGACCGATTATTAAATTAATTAAACAGGAAGGATAAATGTGACAACTGAAGGCTGTGTCAAAGAGAAAAACATTCTTGTCAAAATTGCTAAAATTCAACTTGTTCTCCAGATATTTCAGTAACATTCAAATGTTCAAATGCACAGATGTTTGGATTCACCATGTAGACAAAACATCCTACTGATTGCCTGACTTGATTAAATTTGTTCAGCTCTCTTTGAGATGACTAGCACTATGTGGGCAGTCTAAATTTTCAACAGTTTGTCTAATGACATCTTCAAAAAAAAAAACTTTTCTGGAAGGGATGATGCTTCCAGCCTTGGGAATCAAAAGTGATTTTCTTTCTTTTGTTGTTTAACTTGAAAGAAATGAGTAAGAGGCTGCTGCCGAACAATTAGTTAGCCCAAGCTATCTATATATAGATATGAGTAGATTTTGACATCATTTGATTTCAAAACAAATATCCATAATCTTAATTTTATTGACTTTTATTTATTTTTATTTTTACTGTTCAATGCCAGTTTCCAGAGTGCTCTTTCAAATCTGTGTTCAACTCCATATACTGTCACCACCTTATATTTGTTCCTATTTTTTAACATCAGCATTCATTGCAGGGAATTCCCACCATGGTTCAGTGGAAACGAATCTGACTTGTATCCATGTGGATACAGGTTTGATCTCTGGCCTCACTTACCCTCTGATCTGGCGTTGCCAGTGAGCTGTGGTATGGGTTGCAGACTCAGTTCAGACCCATGTTGCTGTGGCTGTGGTATATAGGCCAGCAGCTGTAGCTCCAACTCGATCCCTAGCCTGGGAACTTGCATATGCCATGAGTGAAGCCCTAAAAAGCAAAAGAAAAAAAATTCATTGTAAAATTATTCAAGTAAGTGCATTTTCAGAACCACATTTCCATGACCTCTTGGACCAAGTACAGGCACTCTTGGCCACACTTCCATTTCAGGTAGTGATCAGGACTGGATTTCACAGGTAGCTGTGCTATTAGTGTTAAATGAGAATTTCAATAACCTGTATCTTATAGATCCTTCAACATACTTAATGGAGTACTCTTCAGTGCAAAAATTTAAGCTATAGGATATGCTAGTATACAAATATTATTAGCATTATATTCTCATTTCTCAGAAAACTGGTTTTACTCATTTAAGATAAGGGGAAATGTGTCCTAAAATATGTGAAATTTCAAGATATATGTTTATCATTTAAATTGTATTATAAATGTTTTGCTATGTAGACAGAGTGACTTTCTTCCAAAAAGCAAAAAATTAAGTTGTCAATCAAAAAGTTGTTTATACAAGAATTGCAGATTTTAGTACTAGGTAAGTGAATGAGATTAGGAATCAGTTATTTTCTCCACTCCAATGGGCATCTTGTCCTGGTCTAATTCCACTGTTGTTCACTAAAAAAATAAAAATTACTACTTATTCTGAGTTCTTTTGACATTAGAAAGCTTCCTCATTTCATTTGCAAGTATTTGGGGAACAGAGTGAGTCAAGTCTGTCTTGAAACCAACTTCTTTCACTTTGTCTTTTAGCTGTTATCAGAAATCAGAGATGAGAGAGACTTAGGAACTTGTTTAGAGATAAGGAGTGTTAGGGCTGATACGCAAACTGAGATCAATATGATTTTCAAGGTCTTTGTTCTTTTCATTGTATCTCACTAGTCTTCATCCTAAGAAGTCAGAATAGCAATTTTAGATTACAAAACTCATCTTAATCCTTTAGACCAAGATGAAGTTATCTGAGATTCTTGCCAAATATGAATATTTCATGACCATATTGAACCAGAGGATACCATGGTTCCCACCCTTGTTGTCTTGCTAATAAGTTATACAATCTTGAACATGTCACTTCATCCTTTTCAAACTTAGTTATACATTTCTAAAACTCAAAATTCTTCAAAGATGAGACTGCCATTGTATCTGAGATACAGTATTATTTTATCCTTATTCACCAATCCCATTTTAGTAGAAATATGTTAATTGCATTACTTTCAGTATTTTCCTATCTGTGAGTACAATTATAATTATTGACATTTATTGTTTGAGAGACCTGTTATGATTCTAAATATAAAACTTTAAGACACAAAGAAATGTCACTTTGAGTAGGTATGTTATATCATAGTAACTATTAATTGAAATATTAAGACAATAATCATATATACATAAATGGTGAATACAGAGATTCCTATGAAACTCAACATTCTGAAATAATTACCAAAGTGTAGTTCATATAGTTTTATGATGGTGCAATCTTTAGGTGCTATATCTACACCAAACAATGTAAACCTAAATAATTTACAAGACCCTTATGTGTTAAACCCACAAATTAAATCACATTACATGTTATGGAAATAAAACTAATTCAATACCTATCTCCACTTCTGTCTTGGAAGCAAATAAAAAATGCTACTGGGCATGGCTAATGCACTAAAGACACAATGACAGTTGAAGCTTATCAAACAAACAAAAAAAAAAACAAAAAGACAAAAGAAAAAAACCTCCAATCAACAGGAGAATTTTAATGTTTTTAGTTACTAATTACTTTTAGCAATTATAATCAACATCTGTATTTTGGATTTAAATTTTCAGATGTATGGAAATCTCTAAAGTAAAATTTCATGACATTTATGTGATTTCTCCTCCTATAAATTACTTATCCTAGCAACTTGGTAAATAAAGCAAATGACACTTGGAAAATACATATAGGTAAATGGAAGTTATTTGGCTGCGTGAAGGGTTCATAACTGTTCAATATATTATTAAAACAGATAGAAGGATAAGTGGATAGATTTCTATGGTGAAAATGTGTTATACATCAAGGATGAATCAATTCCATAAAACTGAATTTTCTTAAAAATGCCAACAAACAAAAGTTTATGTGTAATTTTTTTTAAACTTGTAATTTTGAGCCAACTCAAAATTAAATTTTTTTGTGAACCATGAGCTTTTTAAATTATAGTTGATAATAATGGAATGTCATTTAAGGAAAAATGATTAAGCATATTTGTGCAGCAGATGAACAATTACGTACATAGTGCCTATATTACAAACTCTTTAATACACATAAATTAAAAATACTGGATATTATAACCACTGAACATGCATTTAGTACAGTGTTGACAATTCCAGTCATAGTGTATAACATTTAAGTTAATTCACAATTAGTGATTGGAAAATGTGTTCTCTTGAAATAAAAGATTTTCTTTTTTAATGACCCATTAGAAAGTGAAAGCTTTTAATAAGTACCTTGGAAATGAGGCTGATGACTGAAGAAAAGCCAGAATTTGAGAGCCAGATGTGCTCTGATTCTGCTTTAAAATACATTCCTCAATGAAATAAAAAGGCAACTAGTTCCTTCTTTGATAAGCAGGTGCCAAGTTAAGGCATCCAAATAGTAACATATCCAAAGTTTACTGTGGGCTGAAAATCTATGACATTCTTGCTTTATCATTATCTTTAGCATCAGTACCACCAAATTTTTCATCATCATCATCAAAGTTATTATACCTCTAAAATTCTATTGACTCAAAGGCTGCAGTGTTAGGAGCAAAAATAAGTTCTGCCAAAGTGTACAGGGGAAACAATGTTGAAATACAGCGGGGAAACAATGTTGAAATACAGCTGGTAAACAAGACAGCATATGCTATTTACTGCTATGAGACAGCAGCATCACATAACATGCACTGATCTAAGTGGCCATCCTTCAATGGCAACAAAAATAGAATATAGCTTCTAAAGTGAAAGGACAGAAATATGAATAGCAGTTGTCCCTGCAAACCACAGACAGAGCTACTACCCAGAAGATATACTACAAGTGAGATTTCAAAGCTAACTACTTAAATTTAAATCACAGGAGTAGGAAACAAAACTCTATTTCTGTCTTAAGAAATTCTGTTAAAGTCCTGGCTATAGCAGTCAGACAATCAAAAGAAATAGAAGGTATCCAAATAGGAAGAGAAGAGGTAAAACTGTCACTGTATGCAGATGACATGATACTATATATAGAAAATCCCAAGGACTCAACCCCAAAATTACTTGAACTGATCAACAAATTCAGCAAAGTAGCAGGATATAAGGTTAACATTCAGAAATCAATCGCATTTCTGTATACAAACAATGAAATATGAGAAAAAGAATACCAAAATATTATACCTTTTAAAACAGCACTCCAGAAAGTCAAGTACCTGGGAATAAACCCAACCAAGGAGATGAAAGACTTATATGCAGAGAACTACAAAACATTAATCAAGGAAATCAAAGAAGACACAAAGAAATGGAAAGCTATTCCGTGGTCATGGGCTGGAAAAATTAATATTGTAAAAATGGCCATACTACCCAAAGCAACCTACAGATTCAATACAATCCCAATCAAATTTCTTATGACATTCTTCAGAGAACTAGAATAAACAATCCAAAAATTTATATGGAACCACAAAAGACCCAGAATCGCCTAAGCAATTCTGAGGAACAAAAACCAAGCAGGAGGCATAACTCTCCCAGACTTCAGCCAATATTACAAAGCCATAGTAATCAACACAGTGTGGTACTGGTACCAAAACAGACATACAGACCAATGGAACAGAATAGAGAACCCAGAAATAAACCCATATGCCTACAGTCAATCTTTGACAAAGGAGGCAAGAACTTAAAATGGGAAAAAGACAGTCTTTTCAGTAAGTATTGCTGGGAAACCTGGACAGCTGCATGCAAATCTCATACCATGCACAAAAATAAACTCAAAATGGATTAAAGACAAAAATAAGACAAGACAACATTAAACTCCTGGAAGAAAACATTGGCAAGACATTCTCTGAAATCAGCCTTACAAATGTTTTCTCAGGTCAGTCTCCCAAAGCAACAGAAATAAAAGCAAAGATAAACCAATGGGAACTAATCAAACTGACAAACTTTTGCACAGCAAAGGAAACCAAAAAGAAAAGTAAAAGACAACTACATAATGGGAGAAAACAGTGCCAAATGATGCAACGGACAAGGGCTTAACATACAAACAACTTATACAACTCAACAGCAAAAAAGCCAACAACCCAACTGAAAAATGGGCAAAGGACCTGAATAGACATTTCTCCAAAGAAGATATGCAGATGGCCAACAAGCACATGAAAAAATGCTCAGCATCACTGATGATTAGAGAAATGCAAATCAACACTACCACAAGATACCACCTCATACCAGTCAGAATGGCCAATGTTAATAAGTCCACAAACAACAAATGCTGAGGAGGCGTGGAGAAAAGGGAACCTTCATGCACTATTGGTGGGAATGTAAGCTGGTATAACCACTATGGAAAACAGTATGGAGGTAGCTTAGAAAACTCTATGTAGAACTACCACATGACCCAGCAATCCCACTCTTGGGCATATATCCGGAAAAAACTTTCCTTGAAAAAGACACTTGCACATGCATGTTCATTGCAGTACTATTCACAATAGCCAAGACATGGAAACAACCCAAATGTCCATCGACAGATGATTGGATTAGGAAGATGTGATATATATATATATATATATACACACACACACACACACACACACACACACACACAATGGAATACTACTCAGCCATAAAAAAGAATGGCATAATGCCATTTGCAGCAACATGGATGGAACTAGAGACCCTCATACTGAGTGAAGTTAAGTCAGAAGGAAAAGACAAAAACAATATGATATCACTTATATCTGGAATCTAATATACTGCACAAATGAACTTTTCTACAGAAAAGAAAATCACAGACTTGTGGTTGCCAAGAGGGTGGGGGAGGGAGTGGGATGGGATGGGAGTCTGGGGTTAATAGTTGTAGACTATTGCCTTTGGGATGGAAAAGCAAGGAGATCCAGCTGTATAGCACCAGGAACTAAGTCTAATCAATTGTGACGAATCTGTATACGTATGTGTAACTGGGTCACCATGCTGTACAGCTGTAAAATTGACATAAAACTGTAAACCAGCTATAATGGAAAAATTAAAAAATAAATAAATAAAACAATCCAATTTAAAAATGGGCAGAAAATAATTTCTGTTAAAATCAGTGTCATGTTCAAGGCCATTTATCATAATTTTATCGTCAAAATAAAAACAATTATTTGCACTAAAGTTTAACATATCAGTTAATATTTAGGAATATATAGGTAGCATATATGGGAAAGTATCCCAGGTTACCCTAACATTTTGAATTACTTCAAATATTATATGAGTTTGTAAGTTACAGATATTTGGGTTTCATGTCCTGATTTATTCGGCAGATGCCCAAAAATACCTATACCATATGTTTTCCTGAAGATAACATTACCAAGTTCAGTATTTAACTCCTGATATACAGATACATCTTAGTCAGTTATTTTACTGACACCATTTCATTAATTCTCTACAGGCAGGAAAAAAAAAAAAACAACAACATAGCCCTGTATCTCATTGGTGTCAGGTATTTGTGTAGATACTCCATGTACAGTTTTACACAAAATAATGTTCCTTTCCTAAGTAATATTCTAGTGGTCAAGAAAGGAAAGTAGGCCAGTAAGTAAATAAATTGCCTTAGTCTAATTGCACTAGGTTAAGATGCTGATAAAGTTGGTATACAGTGGCTGGATGGAGGATATTTTGGAGAAAGAAACAACATACATAATCCACATAGATTTGATGAAGAGGGTTATCAAAAGGGTGCTTAAAGTATTAATTTCTTGGTAACCAATTTGTACTACTGTTTGGATGCATGTTTCCACGTACCACAGAGGGGAGAAAACAGTCTAGAGTTCAGGTTTGGCCATGCTTTGAGATGTCTATAAGCCCATCAAGGAAAGTGAGTTATGTAAACATATCTAAAAATCAGAACAGGAGTTCCTGCTGTGACACAATGGGATTGGCAGTTTCTCTGGAGCACAGGGACTCAGGTTCAAGCCCCAGTCTCGCACAGTGGGTTAAGGATCCAGTGTTGCTGCAGCTGTGGCTTAGGTTGCAACTGCAGCTCAGATCTGATCGCTGGCCTGGGAACTCCAAATGCCATAGGTAGGCCAAAAAAGAAAAATAAAATAAAAAGCGCAACAGGGGTCAAGGTTGGCCTAAAAAAATCATGAATTATGAACAATTAGACAGTATTTAAAACCTTGGGCATGTTGCTGACCCTCCAAATAGTATAATTTGAGAGAAAGATCAAAAGGTTTTAAGCCACATCACAAATCCAAAATTTCAGCCTGAAAAGAATGGGTAGAGGAAAGACAGAAAAGAAAGTTAATGCAAGCAGCCAGCAGAGTCAAAAGGATGCCTTGACTCCATGGAAGTGTTTCAAGATGGAGGAAGTGATCAGCTAAAGTCTATGCAAGTACAATCAAGAAACACATTGGTAATGCAAAACCCTTTGTTATTCCTTATGGAAAAAGCTTTAGTGGAATGTTAGGAGAAGAAATCAATTTGGGGTGGATGGAGTAGTTAAGAAGAAGAAAGGCACAAAGGATAGAGTAAATATAGAATATACTTTTTAGGACAAGTTAAGAGATGGAGAACAAAGGGGAAGAATTCCTGGAATTAGGTTGCGGAAGTGCGATCCACAACATTTGAGAGAAGTTTTTAAACAGGCAGAAGGTGGAAATGATTGGTATAGATGCAAGCAAGATTGCACCTGACAGTCAACAATGGAAAGACTGCTTTCTAGCAACTTCCAGTCCTCCATTACGTGGGAGGAAAGGGTCCTCTGCAGTAGAAGGGATAGGTGACTTTGTCAGAGATTGCAGGAGGAAGGATGCAGTTGGTCATCTCAAAGTGTGAGATAGGCAAATGTTAGAAAAATAGCATGACTGCAAGCAAGTGTTAAGTATTCATTTAAGTTCATTGTTCTGTGAATTCAAATGAAAATTAGCTTTTTTTTTTTTTTTTTACTTTCCTCCAGAAACTTGAAGCTGCTTAGGTTTAAGCATGCAGAACCTGTTTTGGACATAAAGGAATTACAGTTGCAATCCTGCCATTTCCCTCTTCTTTGCCAAGTGTCTGTTGGCTCTTTTATGCCTACCTGTGGCCTTCATAGATTCATTATTTTCCAATTCCTTCCAGGCCTTTTTAAAACCTCTGCGCTTCTTTTCCTTAAACTTGTTAAGTCTCAGGTTTTTTAAAGAATCAGTATATATACAGTTATAAAGAAAGCAATTCATCCACCATTATTTGGATGTGTGTATATGTAGAAATCTATATATTAGACTTAGTGCTAAAATTTAAAAGTATGGTACAGACACATTAACCCTCCCTTTTCAATCTTTCAGTGCCTTCTGCTGCCTTGAAGATGGAGTTCAAGTATCACATTTTTTTACATAAGGCTTTTCTATATATTTTTATTCCACAGTTATAGACCCTTTCATCCTGATCTTTCATGCAACATAAAAGAATATGCACACCTTATAGCATCTTAAGCATCACTTTAAAAATTATTTTTTATTTAAATTAGCATCTATTCACCTATGTAAGACATTTATAAATAACTGGACTTTTTTTTAACTAGCCTTAAATCATGGATATTTTCCCATGCTACTGGCCATTCTTCTACATTGTATCTAAAGTTTGCTTAGAATTAATTCCTGTGACATTATATGATTAATTTTTACAACATACTGCTCTAGAAGCACATCCATCACTTTTAACTACTCACTTTTATAAATAATTCTGTGATGACTATTGTTTCACTTAAAAGTTTTAATTCAACTCTGATTTGTTTCCTAGGATTTAATATGACTGGGCCAAGAGGTAGGAGGATCTTAACGCATTGACAAACTACCATTTGAAAACCTCTCATAAGTCATACTCCCATCAGAACTGTCTTTCCTACATCAGATCACATTATCATCACGTGTTAACATTTAAAATAAAACTTGTTGCAAATTTCTTATGAAAAATGACTGATACCATTCATACACTCCACTGATCCATCTTTATGAATGAAGACCATGGTGTGTTCAATGAGCCCACCTGTCATGGCTTATTGTCTTATATGCCTGGATTAAAGCCATCAATGTTTGGGCTGAGTAAGTAAAATTTTCCTGTGTCAAGTCTATAACTGCCAATGACAGCTCCATCAGTGAACTGCAGAAACCCCAAGACCAGCATATTATGAGTTAAACTCATTTAAATTTTCCAACTTTATTAGATCCACTATCATCTGTTACACAAGCTTGAAAACTTCAAGAATCATTTTCAATTTTTTTTTCCTATCTATATCCAATAAGCTACCAAGTTGCACAGGTTATCCTTCTTAAGTATTTCTCCACTCAATCCTCTCCTAAAGTATATAAAGTCTCTTAGCTCTGGCTTTGTTTTCTGTTTGAACTCTAGCAATAGTATCCTGAACAAGTAGTCCACTCTAGATGTCTAACTGCCCTACCGGCTATATCAGTGTTTCTCACCAAAAGCACTACTGCTCTTTTGGATTAGATATTTCTGTATTGCAAGGATTTCCCTTTGGCTTTGTAGGTTTTTTAACAGCATCTGAGGCCTTTCCTCACTAGATGGAAACTGGGACATCATCAGCTGTGACAACCAGTAATGTCTGTAGACATCATCAAAGGATGCCTGGGGCAAAGTTGTCCCCATCCTCCAAATGCACCTTGAGAATCACTGATCTACATGCTATAGTTTGCAGTCCTTGAAAGCTGCCTATTTCCTAGAGACCAAAGTCCAAAGTGTTTTAGGACACTGATGTTCCTTGAAATAAACCCCATTCTACCTTTCCCAGCTTTATTATTACTATCATCTATTTTTTTTCCTCTCTTTCCCCTCAAGTCAAACAGAGTAGCTTACTTTCAGAACACCTTATGTTCTACTGTAACAGAACCTACCCATTCTTTAGGATACATCTCTCCTGTCATCATTTTGAAGATTCTTTTCCTGATTCTTATGTGCTGCAAACAGCTCTCTTATAGCACTTTCTCTGTTCTACGTTATTGATATGTTGGCTACTTTTTGAGAGCAAGAATTGCTTTCCATTGATCTTTGTACACCCAATTCTGAGCAAAGTGATCAGCTCATGGTGAGCATTCAATAAATACTTAATGAATTTAACTGTACGACTGATTGTTTCAGGTGTACACCCATACCTCAGCATGGCTAAAGTGCAGTGTTTATTTTTTTAACTGAGTAAGTTCTGAGGTCACCTAAATTCTGAGGTCATCTAATAACACCTCACTCTAGAAACTGATATACTATTCTGTGTATATTTGAAAGTATTTTTATATACTGTATGAATCAGTTTTTCTGACATAGCTCTTCCTTTATTTTATATAAGGGAGTTAACTATACAGAAAATTTTGTAAAATTTTCATTAAATATGCCTCCTATATATTAAAAACCACATGGCATACATAATGTGTAATTATTTTTTCAGTAATCTAACTCTGGCTTTCATGCCCTTGGATTTCCCCCTACTCAGCCTGCAAAACCTAGAATTGGGTAAAATTCCATTTCTGATTGAGCTTATATAAACTGAACACTTAGCTAGCTTATTTCCTTCTACTTAACTGCAAGAGACAATTTAAGAAGAGAGTGGGAAATGGCTAGAGCTCTAGAAGCCATTCTAGAAAAATATTCCTACTGACTATTCACAAAGAGTAGAAGGGTGAAGTGCCTCTAAAGCATATTGATGAGTTTCCTTGAAAAGGAGATTGTTAGAAGCAGTGGGTTGGAGAAACATATATTAACCATGGTTTTGTGAAAAAAAAATAAGCCATTATCTGAGTTTGTGCAGAGGTCAACATTGTAACACAGGTAAGGCCATCCTTGAAGCATTTTTCTCAAATACCATTATCTGTTAGTGTACACAGTTGAAGGTAGTAGTTTAAAATACTCAATAAACATTAATAATTTATTAAATTGCCTGCATTAGAGAGGTGAGAAATGTTATTTTCACATGGTCAATGGAGAGACACAAGAAGGTATTAAATGATCCTTAACGTAAAATCAAAACGTAGGGTTTATGTTATATTAGACAGGTTTCAATAATAACGTCTCCTCTAGAAGTCAGTGATTGGCCTTTAAGCATTCTGCATCTAGGGTTATATGTGATAACAGAAAATACATGCATACTTTCTAAGTGTAATTAAATTTAAGGACTTTGCTGGAAAGAGGTCCTCAATTTTCCCTATAAAATGCCCACACAAAGCTCTCTTATGCTGAGAATTTTCAAAGAACAATATCCTTAAATAATGGAAGAGAACAATACCATCCATATCACTACCTCTTACACGTAGTTAACAAATGTAAGTTTTATTGTCTCTGGTTCCAAAGCACTATTGCATTGCTTAAAATAATTCAGATGTAGAAACAAAAACTTGGTAGAGTAAGAAAAGAAACTTGTTCCAAGTCTGGCTGGCTTAACTACTGATTAACTGTAGCACCTAGAATAGCCCTCTGAAAGGAGATTTTAGCCACTATACACCCCTACACCTTTCGTTTTCCAAATCTGAGGTTAAAAGCAGAAGTTACATAAAGCAAAAAAGAAACTAAGTTTCACAAAAGTAAGAGATTTTATACATTCTTCTAAATGTCAAAAATCAGAGTTCCCATGTGGCTCAGCAGTAGCAACTAGTATCCATGAAGATGCAGGTTCAATTCCTGATCCTGCTCAGTGGGTTAAGGATCCCATATTGCCATGAGCTGTTCTGTAGGTCACAGAGGCAGTTGGATCCTGAATTGCTATGGCTGTGGCATAGGCTGGCAGCTGCAGCTCCGATTTGACCCCTAGTCTGGGAACTTCACTATGCCACTAGTGTTTCCCTAAAAAGACCGAAAAAAAAAAAAAGTCAAAAATCTATGGGGGACATGGAGTTCTGAAAAATGCCTCACCATTCAACTCTAAATTGTGATTGTTTAGATGATACATAGTGTTTCTTAGAGAGGAAAACGGAGAATTGAACCCGACAGCTTGAAAAAAATTGAGTGTAAAATATAAATTTTGCAGAAAATATATCCACTTCCTCTCAATGACAGAAAATGTAAAAATCACAAGTGTGAAAATTTTGACATGAGTAACTATGAAAGAACCACTGAGCCACTTTAATCCAAAAAGTAATATTATATTTGGAATTGCTTGTAGGTAATGATAAAAATGTAAATGATAGGAACAAAGATGATGACAACATTCAGGGCTAAGAGTAGAAAAAGATTATTAGAAGAAGCCAGCTTCTATGGGCCAAATCACATTTCTCATTTATTGTAATTGCAAATATTGGTTCTGGTATGCAGTAGAGTACAGATAGAAGAGAATGGCACCATGGCAATGCAACAGTCAAATAAAGGTTATACATTTAAATAAAATTGCATGCATGTGTCCATTTGCATTGTAACTGAAATGGTAATTTGAGGGCTAAGCACAAAATTATCTTAGGTATAGAATATATACTGAAAAATTTATAATTCCAATTTTAACTTGACAGGCTTTTGAAATGCTTTGTGTGAAAAGATGGGTACTTGAAATACGAGAGAATAATGGAAGGTAGAAAGGATGTTGTCATTTCACTTGCCTATGTAGTTATTTTCCTAATTATTTTACTCCTAAGGTTAGTTTGAGTAAAATTCTCTATTATTATTTAGAATCTTAATCCTTTAAGAAAGGATAAAGGAATTACCTCCTCTTTCTAATTCTCAAATTCTCTTCTATGTTTTTCTTATACTGTAGAATTAAGTGTGAAGAATACCTTTTCAATAAAAAAAAACCTTATCAATAAAGTACAAATGATGGTTACTGAATACAGCAGAGCAATCAACATTCCTTAGCAATGGAAGAAAAGGTTTTTCAGAGGTTTTTTAGTACCTTGAAAAGGGATCATACAAGACAAGGTACAAATTTCAAGAGTAATTTAGCTGACTGTTTTACAAAACCCTGTCATGCAATTTTCCTCTCCTGTTGAGAAAAGTTAAAAAAGTTGGTAGTTAATAAGTAACTGTATTTGTACTTTAAACTTGGAAGTTCAAAGAGCCAAGTATATGAGACTACTACATATACTACAAAGTATGTGAGAGGCAATCCTCTTTTTTTTTTTTTTGAAGGACAACATTCGAGGCCATTTAACTGCCCTAGTGGTTGACTATTTTTAAAATGAATTGCATGCAGAATTTGGTACAAGTCCCTTACCATTCTAACCCTTGAAGGGCCCACATGTGTTGTTCCCACCAAAAACAGCTATCGCCTGGGACATCTGTGCAAAATTATCTGAGTAACAGCTACAATATATTAAGCACCCACTGTATGCTAAGCACTGTATTTGCCATTTAATATACATTATATGATATTTAAGAATCATACAAGTGATGTGAGATGATCTTATTCCACCTAAGACAGGGATGAGGCTTCATGAAATTTGGTAGATGGCTCAAGGTCACAAGAGTCATTGAATCAAGCAGAGGCAACCAGATTCAAGGGCAAGACCATCTGGTTCCCTTTTCCATAGCATTAACCCTTTTAAAAGACTATATTTTTAAGACTGGCATTTGATGAGGATATAAGAGTTCCCTATACTGAGTAACAGAAAGATTATATATCTTTGTTCCTAATGACTAAATGAGGAAAACTTTTCTGCATTTCAAGAAATTCAACTGAACTAACAGATCCTCACCATTCATTACGGTATGTAGGTAAGGAGACAAGAACTGGTTGGCTTTTGTTTCTGAGTATCTGAGTAACATAATACAACTGTCACCAATAATATAAGCCAGAAAAGTTGTACCATGGATTACAAGAGTCGACTTAAGTTACCAAGACACTACCTACCACCTTATTACCTCTGCTGCTGTAAGTTACACAGTGTTACAAACCATTGTATCCTTAAAGGAACACCTGGAAAAACTGAGTCACTATACTCTATTTTCACCCATACAAAAATTTTCAATGACTATTTATGTTTATAAGAATGTTCCTATAGCCAAGGGTCCAGTTTGCTTGCAAGCAGGCATGCTCACCCACACAACACAAAATAAAGGCTGAGAAACACTTCCTTCTGCGAATGAGCTACTTGAATCACCAGGCCCAACGCACAGTGACCCCTGTTTTCCCTTTGATACCTATATTTCTAGGTGGTAACATCAATTTCCAAGTACAAGTAGTTCTCATTTAGGTTCAAGATACCATTTCAGAAGTTCCTGTTGTGGCTCATTGGAAATGAAACTGATTAGCATCCATGAGGACGCAGGTTTGATCCCTGGCCTCACTCAGTGGGTTAAAGGATCTCTCATTGCCATGAACTGTGGTGTAGGTTGCAGACATGGGTCGGATCTGGCATTCCTGTGGCTGTGGCATAGGCCAGTGGTTACAGCTCTGATTCAGCCACTAGACTGGGAACCTCCATATGCCACAGGTGTGGTCCTAAAAAGAAAAAAAAAGATTTGCAAAATCTTATTAGTTACCTCAAGCTTGACTGCTGTACATATTCACAAATTTTCCTGTATTTGACCTAAACTATAATGGGGTAACTACCTTTGATTGAAAGCATGTGTTTTTATATAATTACTGTAATCTTTTCAAGGACTTTTACTTCTGTGTACCTGGCATTACTAGGCATATGTAATAGGTTATCAGTATCTTTGGATATGTAGCTAAACTGATTCCTTATTTATTTACAGTCATCCCAGACACTTATCTCCTTACAAAATTCTGAGCATTTCACTATTACCATAGTGACAGTATGATTGACTAATGGAAGTATTAAAACCAACACATTTAATCATTTAACAACTTGTCTAAGAATATGAATACCAGCTACCTAATAGCAACTCCATAATCCTTCACATTGTGGCATAATTTATGGAAGTAACACTTTTTTTTTTTTTTTGTCATTTTTAGGGATGCACCTGAGGCACATGGAGGTTCCCAGGCTAGTGGTCAAATCGGAGCTGTAGCCTACACCACAGCCACAGCAATGGCAGATCCAAGCTGTGTCTATGACGTACACCACAGCTTCCTTAACCAACCAAGAAAGGCCAGGGATCAAACTCTCATCCTCATGGATACTGGTTGTGTTCTTTAACTTCTGAGCCATGACAGGAACTCTGTAAGTATTGCATTTCTTAAACACTGATTTTTCTCTTAAATAGTTGAGGTTCTATAAAGCAAGTTATTAGAATTTCTGTAAAATATTGTTAGCTTACAGTTTAAACAGTTTTTCACATTACACACAAAATACAGAACTTCCCTTTCTTGTAATATGACAAAACAAGAGTGGAAAAAAATAAATAAATAAAAAATACATGCATGTACACACGCTGCAAAGGGGAGCCACTGGGAAACATGTTTGTTTTGGTCTTGATCAATAGTTATCAACTGAAGCCAAACTTGCCCCACCCTCCAGGAGACAGATGGCAATGTCTCAAGACATTCCTGGTTGTGAAAACTAGGGAGAGGTCTCACTATGCTACCGGTGCCAAGTGGGTAGGAGCCAAGGATGCTACTGAATACTTTTAAAAGCACAGGATAGTTCCTAGCCACAAAACATCACACAATCCAACATGTCAACAGTACCAAGGTCAAGAACCTGGTGTTGACCTTGAATATAATGTTTTTAAGCAAAATAAAGCAAGCTTCTATAAGAAGTGATAAACCTAAGCTGACCCTCACATGGAAATGGGCATGAATTCACACTGCATAAAATAAAAATATCCAGGATAAAAAATGTTCTCTAAGTAACTTCTGTGACAGGAATTATGTAATGGTAGAATTCTGAAAGTGTAATAAGTTATTCTGACTAGGACTTCTCAGCCATAATCCCCTTTGCCTGAGGGGATACACAATTATACAATGCTGTCTTAGTCATAAAGAAACAGTTATTTTAGAAGATGCAACCCTTAATAAAAATATAGCAGCATAGATCTATATTCTCAGATATAACTATATTAGAAAATAATTAAATGATGCATCACTGTAAGACAGATGAATTCTTGCTTTCAAAAGGCTTCACCAAAATGATTTTTTGACCAAGGCATGTGGAGAAAGTCAATGTCTAAAGGTGCCTTGAGATAACATTGAGCCCCCTACTAGAGTGTTTAATTTACCGTCTTCTCCCTACACACCTCACCCCAAAATAAAACAAATTCAATGGGAAAACACCTTGCTTTCCATGCATGACACTGCTCCTCACCCCCAAGCTTGAAGCCAACACTAGGGACTTCAGTAAAAACAGTAACTTTTAATAACACGCAAGTAAAAAGAGATGCATTCTGTGTCCCCATGAATTGCTCTCCTCACTGCACTTTTTTTTTTTGTCTTTTGCATTTATCTAGAGCCACACCGGTGGCATATGGAGGTTCCCAGGCTAGGGGTCTAATAGGAGCTGTAGCTGTTGGCCTTTGCCACAGCCGCAGCAATGGGATCCGAGCCGCGTCTGCTACTTACACCACAGCTCACGGCAACGCGGGATCCTTAACCCACTGAGCAAGGCCAGGGATCGAACCCGCAACCTCATGGTTTAGTCGGATTTGTTAACCACTGAGCCACGACAGGAACTCCTTAACTGCACTTTTAATAGATGGCCTCCAGTAAGCCTCCCTCCAGAAATGGTGGAAACATCCCTGCATCCAGATACCTTTGCATCTGCTGTAGGTTGAACAAAAATTTGTTAAATGATGAAATGGAATAATAGTGAAATGTTGGTAACATGCTAGCTAAAATATCAATTTGTTATCTAATACATGTCAGTAATGATATATATCACTTATTTTTAGGCCTTTAGCCAAAGTGGGATCTTTTTACATTTTCACATTCACTTGCTTTGTTTGTGATGTTGACCATTCTCAGGAAGGAAGGTGGACCTAAGCAATACAGAGTTGGGTGTTCTGGGAAGCTGAGGTTACAAATAGGAGGCACTAGGTTCCTAGGTCTAGAGAAGAAAGCGTGGAGGGGCCTTCTGAGACATTTCCCACTGTAGCAATAGTGGATACATGCAAATGTGGTTTTCAGTTGTTGAGGACAATGCTATAAATGGGCAACAAAGGAAGCTTATCATCTTAAATTATCTACAGACTTGATGACTTTTCTGACTGATTTATCCATTATTGAGAGATTTTTTAGAATCCACTGAACTAATGGTACATTTGTAAATTTCTCCCTAAAACTCTCATTTTTTGGTTTATTAATGTTCCAGCATATATAAACTATTACTTTTAACAGCAAGAACTGTTAAAATTGGGAGAACCCTTTTGAGAGAAGCAGGGGGCTTATTAAGAAAGTAAAATGCGATGGAATACTATTCAGCCATAAAAAAGGATAAAATAATGTCATTTGCAGCAACATGGATGGAATTAGAGACCCTCATACTGAGTGAAGCAAGTCAGAAGGAGAAAGACAGATGTCATATGAAATCTCTTATAACTGGAGAATAAAACACTACACAAATGAACATCTCAACAGAAAAGAAAATCACGAACTTGAGGA
>PVHT020000140.1:3943514-3994332 GCA_004024745.2 Catagonus wagneri | reverse complement strand
AAAAATAAAAAAAAAATAAAAAAAAAAGAAAGTAAAATGGAACCAATATATAAATAAATATCTTCTTTAAGAATAAACATTTTCAGACTCTGAAAATCCATAGATTCCCTACGAAAGAGTAAATTTCTGTGTATATTTAGCATAGAAGAAAACCTTAGGACAAAATATAAACTTGTTTTCTCAGAAAACAAAAGGCTCTATGATAGAAATTAAATATGATGTAGTTTTCCCCCCTTAAGAACCTCAAACTAAATAATATAACATTCTGAATACAGTCAGTAGATTAGGTAAGATATCATTCTTACTTATTTATATTACATTCAGCCATTTGAGTTTAGTCAGTAGAGCCTGAAGTGAAGGCATATATACTGTTCACTGGTTTTCTTTGGGACTTCTTCTCTCAGCTTTGTGTTCAGTGTTGAGAGCTACATTTTTTTCCCTCCCACTATGACAATTACATTGCAATTCAATTTGGGATAAAATGGATCTATTATCCTAAAATTTAGTTCTGTTATTTAGAGCTTAACCTGTTTTATTTTTTGATCTGTTTCTAAAGGATATAACACCCACTACAGAGTTGTGAATTGCAACCCTGATTTCTGAAGTATATGATACTTGACTTTCTGGATAGTAACAGTGGGGAAGAGGTGATGCAAGCATCTCTACTCATCCTTTCTTACTGCTATTAATGCTGTCCATCTACTAAGCTCTTGATTCTTTCTCCTTGTGCTGAATTGAAACAGCCCATCCATGGGTAAATTCACTGCTGGGCTTATCCCCACTTGCCTGTACCTGTTACTATCAAGTATAAACTTGCAGGCTCAAAAAAAGATATACATTTTTTTAACAAAGGAGAAGTAAAAGAAAATTTTCTCCTTGCATCTTTGCTGTAAGATACAATTCTCTACTTTTTAACTGAAACTTAAAGGAAGTTACATAATTTCTTTCTCTTGAGTTTTTTGAATATCACTGATTATAGTTCCTTTATTCTAAAATACAGGTTGCCAAGCTTTTTCCATCAAAGGCCACAAAGTCAATATTTGAGGATTTTCAGCCTTTTTTGTCTCTGTCACAACCACTCACCTTTGCCGTTAGACATACACTAATCTGCCACAGACCACATGTAGAAAAATGAAGTGGGTCTGTTCCAGTAAAACTTTAGCTATGGGACTAAATTGTGAATTTTCTATCATTTTCACGACTAAAATATTTTTTCCAACCATTAGAAATGGAAAAAAGAGTTTTCACCAGCCATACAGAAACAAATAGTGGCCACATTTGGCTTATGGGCCATAATTTGTAAAGCTGCTGTAAAGTACAGTGTTTGAAATTCTAAATCGCTCACTTCTTCCATCAAAAATTTTGCAGTCTATATTCTCCACTGAAGAACAAAACAAAAACATGAACTATCACTATAATATCTTTCTATTACAGAATATAGGCAACCATTTTACTCCTCAATGTTTCTCTCTCTTTTGGAAGCATGCTATCATCCGAAATATGTTAAAACTCTTTGCCTAAGCTCTCTTATAACCCAACTTATCTTATTTTTCTCTCTAAATCTTTTGACTATTTTTTTCTAAAATAGTAAGTATCAACTCCACATTGTGATTAGTGCAAGAAATATGTCATCTGCACATGGATCTCTAACAAATTCAAAGCATCTTTGGAAATTTTTTCATCTAATTGGTGTAGAAACAGAAGAGAATTAGGTTCATAATAACTCCAAGCAATCACACAGCTACTGTACACCTAGAGACAAAGTCAAGATCTAGAAAATGTCAGATATTAAGCTCCTTGCCACTACAGCACTATGGCAATATTTTTCTCAGCAAGCATAAGAAGTATACAATTGCCTTACCTTAAGGTATCCTTTTTTCTCTCTGAACTGCTGACAGGATTATTGTTTGCATCTTTGCCATGACCAAATAAACTACACCTTTAGAAATTAGTGCTTACACCAATGAACTCTGCACCAGGAAATCTTTCAATAGAGTAAATTGCTGAAGGTCGCTTATAAAAGCAGATTGAAGAGGTAATTCTCTTCCAAATTTTAATCATAAACTCCTTCTCCCAATGTTTCCTCCATTTTTTTTAATCAGTGTATCCCATATTCCTCAAAGGAAGTAGGCAATCAAATCTTTCAAAGGTAGAAAATTAGCATAGGCAACTTAAAACCCTTATTAAGGTACAGCCACTATTCAACGTCAGAGGCTCCAGTTTTCCCAGCATGCAATGCACGAACAATACCTGAGTCAGAATTATATCAGCAGAAACAATTGCATAGGCAGAAAGTAATAAAAAGAGTTAAAAATATTTAAAAGGGCAAGAGGAAGTAAATGCATTTCTTTTGTCACTGATTCTCTAGTTACTTGAATCCTTAAATGAGCCATACTCTCTCTCATCCCATCTTTATCTATACTGCTTACTCTGCTAAGAATGATTTATCCCTGTACTGAAGTGCTGAACCTCTGCTCCAAGCTCAGTTTAGCCCAAATGGACTGGATTGATCTCTCCAGGAAATGAAGTGCAAGCCCCTCTGAGTTTCCACACTTCCATCTACCTGGTGAATACTAAAGCCATCATCATATGTCTGTAATGAACTTTATATATATTGGACTCAATGCTTATTTTTAGACAAGATTCTTTCACTATATTGGCATCCAAGTCACCTTAGAACAGTGCCTATCAATAAGTCCTCAGTGAATGAAAAAATGAAATCAAGTAAGCAAAGCAGCAAGAGAGATGGTTCTGATACTGTCCCTTCTATAAGTACATTCTGAAGTTTCCAGTTCAAGGTCTTCCGCTGGACCAGGCTAACTGGCAGAGTTCACCAGGTAGTTTCAGTAGTTAAGATAAGAATTAATAAGAATAATTAAAATATTAACAGTAGTAATGAAATAAGAAGTTACTGTTTATTGTCTACTACTCTGCTAAGCTCTGCATATATTGTACCTTCTTTCCCAGTTTTTCTACATGCATGAGGCATCTGTGCTGACTGTACAATGTGGGACCAACATATATGAGGGCCTTTGCTCTCCCTTCCTCCATCCTCTCAAATTACTGACCAGCTAACAGCAGCCAACAGGCCCTTTCCCAATATTCACATTCTGCCTGAGAAGAAGAGCTTGTTCTGTGCAATTTTTTTCACTCCTTTTCATCTCAATCTATCTTGACAGAAAATGGGAGTGGAGCAGTTTGTCTAATTGTTAGAATGGAATCCATCTCAAATTATTCAATATCCACAAGTACATTAGGAAGAGAAGAGATTAAAAAAGCTGAACAGAGAGAAGTGCCGTTATCAATGATGAGTCATTTCAGTATAATATTGAGTATTGGCTTATCTTCTGCTCTTCTGTAAATTACTTTTGTGAAAGCCCGAGAATCTTGTTACATTTTAGTTAAGTATATATAAGCATGTCATACACGTTAATGAGAATGACATAAAAGGAACAATAAATCTCTTTCTCAATGAAAACGATTATAAATATGTCACCAGGTTTAATATTTCAATGATTAAATAATGTTTTCATTTAAAAATGATGCTCAAATTTTTGTTATTTTTAACAAGGTCACTGAAGACTCTTATCCTCTGTCATACTTAATATTAAACTGTAAAATAACACCATATCATGTGTTAGTAGGAAATTTTATTTCATTTTAATGCAGGAAACACATTTTTAATGGTACTTTCAAATTTTCCATAATAACCCATTCATTATACATTTCAAAAATATAAGCCTCAAAAAAAAGATACCTTTTATGATCCCCCAAATTGATAGTTTTTCCTTAGATATTGAGATTTGAAATATGCAAAGTATTATTTTACAGCTCTGTTGCTCCCCTCAAGATTTTCGTGTTAAGAATTTGCTTTAAAATATATCTCAGGTTAATGCACTAGAAATTTCATTTTAAGTCATCAACTGAGTTATATACATAAAAACGATAAAGCAATTCCAAATAAAATTGGAAATTTGTATATAGGTCATTATTTCCATTACATATTATCAGGTGTATAATTTCAACTCTAGCTACTATTACTTTGAAATCACTATGTCCACTTCATTTTTTATTTAAAAAGTACAAAGGAATTACTACTGTACTGCCAGCTGTTGCTATTTTATAATAAGATGCATTTCATGTATATTAACACCCCTGATGAGAACAGATGGCAGTTGTCCCTTTTAACATTTTTTAAAATAATTATTTCAGTATAATTTGTTATGTTGTACACTGGCCAGTTTAAAAGGTAACATGGTTAAGCTCAAAGTGAGTATCTCTAGCTCATTTATAGCAAGATCATAAGTGAAATTGTGCTGTCATTTTAATTAACTCTTTTGGGACACATCTAAATTCATCATTATTGATGGCTGTTTTTATAAAAATTCTCTAATAATGCTACCTTGCAAAATGAGAAGTAACCTACCATGCTTAATAATCAAGCTGAAATATCCTCTGCTATATCTTAAAGGCAGCTCATAAAAATATTAGACACACATGAAATTTGAGGCAGTTCTTAGCTGTTTACCTTATGATATAACAGTTTTCTCAACTCTTTGTAGAATATCTACTGATAATATTTCAAAATAATGTCAAGGTTTGAATAAATGCTTTTAAGTGTATTAAGCTGAAGACCAGTTAATATTTATGGAGAACTTAGTAACTGCTTATATTTAATAAATGCCTTCATCTTTATTATAGAAAATATACATAAACACATGACCAACAATGTGTGGAAACAAAATCTCAAGGATTACTTTGGATTTGGGAAATCTGGTTTTATCTAAATTACTCCCAAATGATTAATACCAGCAACCTACTCTTTAAAATGTCTAGAGGAATATCTACTATCTGAAATGCATTCACCCATTCATCCAATATTTATTAATGAAACTTCTATTATGTGTTAGACATCTTCGTAGGCACTGAAGATGGTGTGGTAAATAAAATCTGTGATATTACCATCCTCATACAACTTGCATTGGGGGGAAGTGGGATACTAAGCAAATTCTCAGGTAAATAAAATGTGCAGGCGATAATGATTTGAATAGTTTCAAGTTAGGATCTGAGAAATAGAAAGCTCTAGGGGAAGAGTTGGTTGTTATTTTTTGAAGATCTCACAAATATCACAAATAAGCTTTTAACATCTCCTTACAATCTATGAAGAAGCAGCTCTGAGAACTACCAGAATGTATGTAAAGTAAATGGATGAGAGCAGGTCTGAAAGGTGACTATGGCCTTTGAGAAAAGGTTGAAGTTTTCTGGAAAAAAAAAGATTTTGGACTTTTGGGGAGAGAGAGAGATGGTTACAATATTTTCTTTAAATCTTCTTGTGCTCTGGGCCTTTAAATGTGTTAACCAGTATCTGACTTCTCAGACTTCCCATGTCATTTAATAAATTACTTTTTTTTGAATTAATGGATGAAAAATAGCCATTCTGTAATAAGGATATTATGTATTCTGGAATCTTGTTAAGGACTGTCTTATTAATTCCTACAATATTCTTTGTAAGTTAGGTGTTATTGTTTCCATTACACAGAGAAGAAAATGTAAGTTACAAGCAGCCACTTTGTCACCATCGCATAGCTGTAACCATGTGAGAGACCTGAGATTTAAACCCCATCTCTGGCTGATTTCAAATATTACACCAACCTTGAGCTATTTTTTTTGTCCTAATTCTTGTGGTCATTAATTAGTGAACATTAAGCTAATAAAAAATAAAGACTTTTTGTAAGGGTTCAAAACCTGTAATATTGAAACTTCAGCTTCAAGTTCATGCATGTAAGATAAAGCTAGGAACTAAAAGGACAATTATGAAACTAAAGGGAAAAAAGTAAAGAATGCAATCCTTCAAGAAGGCAAAAGGTAAAAAGATTCTGGTGAAAAAGCTCTGACATTGGTAGAAGACAGGCTCAGGAAGCAAAATCCAAGTCATGAAATGATTATATTTTTAAAATAGAAATGAATAAGCACTGAAGACTTTAACAAAGACAAAAGAATACCATTATAACCAACTTGATACTTATTGTTGTATCCATCACCTGTGTATTATCTAGCAGTGATCAAGAAAATGATATATAATTAAAATCACATTCTGCCTGGACTTATGCTGTATGAGGGATGTGCCACCCAAGTGACAGGCAAGTGACAGGTGATGAGGAAAAGTGAAGCAGGAGTTTGATGGAGTGTCAAGCTCAGTACCAGAAAGAGTCAGTGTGGCCTCCAGCCCAGGTGCATGTGTTATCATGCTCTAAATTTTATATTGTTCCCTGTACATCTTGTCAAAAATGCAGCTTAATTTACCAGAAAATGCACTTGACTGGAGTAAAGAGATCAGAATTCCTAGCACTCTACCTAGCCTACCTTACTTATGGTCCATGAATATCTAGCTTGAGCAAGATACAAAATCAGAGGGTTGAACTAGATCTTGAGAACTTATTACCCCATAATTAAATGTTGATGTTTTTATATGCATCTCTATATGAATAGTGTATACATCTTCTATTGTTTTCTTAAAAACTGAAATAAGATGCTAAATACAAATTAATTTTTCTTCTGATGTAGTGAAATAAGTTCCTACAAGGACTTACACTTAGTGACTGAACCTGATTATAATTCTACTGTACCTTGTAATAGGATTTCATTTAAATCATGATGAAAGTTTATGAGAAATGTTAAAGAAATTAAATGAATATAGAGCAGAAACACCTGAAAAAGCTTATTAAGAGGCTGGGGTGCTAGAGGAAATAGGAACATAATTGAAGAACTCTTAATGTCCATTTTATGAGCACATATGTTCCTGCAGAGGCTCATAAAGAAGAAAAGTAGCCAATACCATTTCTCTAGTTCTGAAAAACGGAAAGGATCCAAGTATACATCAGACTATTCATACCTAATTTAATGACCACCGTGGCAAATGTCACAGAAACCATTTAAAGGGATCAGTGGAATTCATGTCACATTTTGATTAAGCCAAACAAAAAGTATTTCACAAAACTCACTTTTCTTTGAAAATGCTGTTTCTCCGTATTTCTAGCACAAAAAATAATCACATCATATGAACACTTCCAAAACTGTCTTTGACAATTTCAAGCTTTGAGGGAAACGGTGAACATTTAATGACATTAGTCATTAAATTGAATGAGTACTTTCAACATACATAATGTTAATTTATGCTTAGTTTGGAAAAGTGGGGAATTTGTCCTCCAAAAGTTATTATATATTATAAAACACCTTGGAAAATAGTTTGACTACCAAGAAAAGTAAATGTTTGTAAAACAAAGTTAAAATATTTTGAAATAGTAACATAATGTTTGAAAGTTACCTATAAACCACAGACGTAGTAGGATACTTTATATTTTGAAGTTAGACAAGTGTGGCATTTATTATTTTAACCTTTCTGTTTTGATTCAGAGCAGGGAGATGAGGAATCAGAAAAACATCCTTGTAAGAGGAAGACTTTGCTACAGTATTAAGAAGAATGATTTTCAACCTTAATGAAAGTTATAGTCTAAAAAAAAAATAATAAGGAATTTCTTTTTTTCCTACACATCCATCCTATCAATAAACAGTTTGAATATAAGTATACATAAAGTTATAAAGTTAGTTAAATCACATTCAAAAATAATTAGGAAATCTGACACTGGCAAGGTAAAAAAAATCCATTTTCAAGAAAAATAAGCATGTTAGGTTTTCAAGAGTTACTCCCAACAGTTTCAGACTATGTATTGTCTTTCAAATCAAATCAATTGTAAGAAATAAATATGTTCATGACAACTTCTGACAACCTCAGGAAAAAGTGGCAAAATAAAAACAACTCAAAACGTTTTCAGTGTGATCTTACGAAAATGCTCTAAGCTAATTTGGTTACTTATTCCAAAAGGAGTTTAAAATGTGAGAGCATATGTAACTACATGAAGATACAACTGTAGTATATTTTATCCTTCTATCCCAAATGAAAATACACATTCTTAGTGGTTATGAATTTTCCAGATGGAAATGAGACCAGCACTGCTTATTTCTTTTACTCATGGTTCCCTAAGAAGACCTCAAACCAAGTTTTAAGAGATATCGAAATTACCATCACCTGGGAGAAATGTCTTTCCTAATTAAATCTATAAACTGGTTAGGTTGAATAGTAGCCCCTCAACAATGCCCTCATATTAATCCATGAAATCTGGTGGTATGTTTCCTTATGTGCAAGAGAGTCATTAAAGATGTGATTAAATGAAAGATCATCTGGACTACCTGGCTAGGTACAATGTAATCACAATGATCCCTATAAGAGGCACAAGGAATATAAGAGTTGTACTAGGTATACTCCTGAAAGCAGTAGCAGGCGCGTTGTAGGGCCAGGAGACAAGAAACAAGGGCAGCTTCTAGAAGCTAGAAAAGGCACAAAAATGGGCTCTCCCCTAGAATCTCCAGGAGTAATGCAGCCCCCCATAATCCATCCCAGACTTGCAATCACCAGAACTCTAAGATAATAAATGTGTGGTGTCTTAAGCCATTGATTGTCGTACTTTGTTACAGCAGCAATCAGCAACTAATACACCATCTATGTGGCAAACCAAATCCAGCGGATAACTTGGATCCTGTTTCTTCATTCTCATTTTCGTATTTGGCCTATGCTAGAACATCCCTGCATGGTAATCTGTGCCAGAAAGACAACTGAGGGCTAATAGGTTAATGGTACGTGAAATTATTATTTTTATTTCATGATTAGAAAAAAAAAACAAGTGCCTAATAATTGTCTCTGCTTATAGCCACAGAAGGTTAAGAGACACATCAGCCTATTGCATGAAAACAGCTGTCAATTAGTACTCTTTAAAGTCTCATTTGAATTTAGAGAAATCTTGTTATAATGGGTTTCAAAATTAATTTCTTAAAGACAGAAAAAGAATAGTCACGCTTTTTTTTTATATCTACAAATGCTTGGTGAAAATGTATTTTCGAATACAATATAAAAATTGGCAATTTTTAAGCACTAAGCGGCTCAGCCACTGCCTAAATTTTATTGAACAAGTAGCACTGATAAGACAAATGAATGTCATGTCTGCAAAGATAATTCAGCATAACGCATACTGTTAAAGATTTAAACAAAATAAGCATCTGTTGTATGTTGATGTGCCAGGCTGTGTACTAAACACAAATTGAGCAAAATATGATCTTTTCTTGGTGTTCACATGGTCTTAGAAGTTCAATATCAAGGGCTCCTCTATTAGAAGCACCAGTTGTCAGTTTTTCTAAGAAACAGTTGTGCAGAAGGTGGAATGCAGAAACTACAGGAACTGTTATTATTAAAAGGCATAGCATATGAGGAACCACTACCCTCATCAACTTTCCCTGACTCCTAACCAGAAGGGACCTCCTCTGCTTTGTAAATTCTGTCACAGGTAGCTTGTGTGACTTCTGGAATACAGAAACAACATAAGTTGCAATAACATGTACTGTCTCTTATCTGTCCTCAGCAGAGTGTAGGTTCTTGCAGAATGGGGATTCTGTCTTCTGAATGTTCCATAGCCTGCAGGTTAAGAAGCTGCAAATGCATTGGGGTTGTATTTTGCCATTGCATATTTCTTCAAGGCCTATTTTAATCTTTGATTTTTTTTATCTTTATGAACCTTAACAAATGTGTCCAGTTCTTGTCACAAGAATGATCGTGAAAGACTGCAATATTAAAGCCATGAAAAAGGCTTCTCTTAAACTTTGCTCTCTTTGTGTAAATCTTGCAATCAACAAGACTGTCTTTGTAATGTTTCCACAAATTCGGCACGTGCAAATGATGCATGACTGTATAAACCATGGTTGTCAAATAGTTCAATTATATGTATTTTTTCTCTTTGAGTCATGCATTAACTTTAAGAAATGATATTAACATTATTATTTCATAAATCTAAATTGCACTTTAGGACTTTCGCCTTAAGATATTTATCAACTAAATTAATGAAAACATTAGCTCTACTAGTGTCAAAAAACCTGATATATAAAATTAGTTCTGGAGAGATTCATTTCTTTCCTTTTTTCATTTTTATGGTTATTTTCAATCAAAATATATCTATTCTTTAAGCATAAAATTTTAGAAAACTTTCTATGACAGTTAAGCAACAGCAATAAAACCACCACAGTAGGTTTGCATTTACTAGGCATTTGGCTAATAAATCTATATGTGTTAATATAGATGTTTAACCTTAAAAAATACTTGAACTCTAATTGTTTTCCTTTGAGTCACTGGGTTGCCACATTCCTATTTTCAGTGGCTTAACTAGACTGATTTGTTCTGCTTTCAGACACAAGCTGAAAATATCAGGTTTCCAATTGAACAGACTACAAATAAAGATCAGCGTGTGTACATTTGCATGCACACATATCCAGTCAATGGGAGGATGACTTTTTTCCTAGGTGAGCTCTAGAAAACACAGCCTCATGATGATTGATTTCAGATGCTAATTGCTGTTCTGCAGGTATCATACTCTTCTTGGTCCAGACAGTTATGACAGAAGAGGTGCTGCCGCCATAATCAGTTTTGGCATGAGGGATGCAATGCTGGTAGATGATGTGGAAAAATATGGACCCGACATTTCATCCATAATTGATTATACACCGAATGTATTATTCCCCAAACCACAATTCCAGTCACAGCTCATTCTTATTAAACTATTTTTTCCTGTTGCTCTTTTGCTCTTTATGGATCATTTTTTGTGACTTTCTAGAATGAAACTCTTAAACTAAGACAAAGACATCCTACAGTAGTTAAAAAAAAACCTCAGTGCTCTTGAATTTACATTTCCTTAAAATATCAACTTCCATCAACTGTACACAAATAATCCATCATACGCTAGAAGACTGTGAACGTTAATTAAAAAATCCAGTTTTACTTGGAACCACATATGGATTCTGTTCTCCCTCAGAAGTACAAATCTATTTACCTGTGAAGAGCAGTGAATGAATTATTGCATTTGGACTATGAAAAATAAAATTAAAATAATATTTTAAGGATATGCATTACACTTGACCAAAATTTAAAAATCTTTATCAATTCTTTGTAATCTGTATTAAATATAGGTTAATTTATACTACATAGAGTATATAATTTTTCCTAATACTTCTCTGTAGCACAAAACTTTTTGGCTCCTATACATTCTTCCTTTCTATTAATCAAAGGTCAGGAGATCAAATCTTTATCAGTCACTAACTATGTGCAGAAAAAGTCAACTTTATTAAAAAAAATATGTGTTAAGAAAAAAAAAGCAATGCTTGGTTCAGTGAATTCATCACTACCTAAATTTGCCTACTTGTATAATTACATACTTTTCCATTTTCCAGAGAATATGGTGGTTTCTTTATTCAAATATACTCCGTGTGTACTATATGTAGGGTGATATGCTGGGGGCCGAGTATTAAAGAACATGCCAGACACACATTGATTTGGAGGCTTGTAGGGAGTTCAGACCAGAGGTCTCATAATTTCATCATCACAGAGTGCAGGGTGAGAAAACTGAAGCATTTTTGGAAACACGGCTTTTCAGAGGAAGGGAAGACTAAACTGATAACCTGCATGATGAATTAGTAATAGCCAGGTGAAGAAAAGATATGTGAATGAAAGTGAAAATGATTCTCAGCCGAGAAAAGGGTATGCAAATATTTGGAGGCAAGAGATAACGTGACACATTTGTTGGGTGAAAATAAAGTACATTAGACTGGAATACACAGTGGATAGGAGACATTCTTGAAAAAATATTACTTGGATGTTGGCAAGAACTAATCTTTATGGACATGTTAGGCATATTAAGAACTTGAGGGTTTTCCTATGGGCAACCAAAAGCAATTAAGCATATTTTAGAAGATGATTATAACAATTAGATTTGCACTCTCACAGTGCAGCAAAGGGAATGGAAAACATTCCAGCCAAGAAAGCACTGACCTGTACTCATTGCAGTATTTGCTGTGTAATTTATCCCTTCCACATCCCTTCAACCAAATACACGGTTGGCCACACTATGAAATGAAGGCATGGTAATAGCTAACCAGTAATTAAGACTTTGGGAAGTTATAGGTTCCCTGTTATTATTACTTTCTATAAAATTGAAACTTGCATAAAAAATAAACACATGAAACCTGCTAGCTTTCTTTCATTATTAAGCATATTCTTCATCTTTTCTCCATGACTGCTTATAGCCATTACATTATTTTGTCTGTTAATACTTTAAGAATAATATTACTTCAGAGATTAGAAAGTAGCTAATACTTCAAATTAAAACCTTTTTCTTAATAGATAAAATACATAGGAGCAATATAAACTTACAACTATTTTTATAAGTTTGAAAATATGAATATGTATGTTTACATGTGCTTTTATACCCAGCTATTTATCTAATTTTCTAGACCCAATCTATTTTATTCATTGCTCCAACAACTTTAATTATATTGTTGAGACTGTGAACAGAAATTTAAATTATTCAACTTGAACATACTGCATCTTTCTGTTGTACTTATTTTTAATGACAAACTATGAAACCTGATAGAACTTATTATCTCAAGTTCTTTACAAAAAATAAGCACTCAAGTATTAAGCATCTTCTCTGTTTCTTTGGGTAGTCATCAGAAACTACACATATCACTTTATGAATTCATATACATAACAAAAAAGTGCTGACAGAGAAAATTGTAACAAAAGTAACTGAATACGTTATAGCAGCAAAGTCCCTCTCTAAGTAGTATTTAAAAGGCCATAGAACAACTCCTCTGGTGGCCTAACATTATTGATTCTATTCCTATTTATAATCCAGGACACTTTAGCAATAGGGTGTATGCCTTTGGCATTGCTGCTTTGCTGTTGCCATATTTTTAAATGTTCTTGAATGATATGGGTTTTTAAAAAATTACTAATAGACAATGTATCAACAGTTTCAAGAATCATAAATGTAGGGGCCAACTGCCATCACAAACACCACTCCTGAAGAACCTTGTCTAATAAATCTGATAAACTGCAGCCTGCATCCTCATTCCTGTTTGTCTGCCTCTCCTCTGTTATTTACCTGTTATTTATCTCTCTATCGTACTGTTTATTTATGCTTCATTTCCAAAAGGGTTTGATAGAAATACATTCAGTTTAACAAGATAAAATGTAAAAAGAAGTAGGAAACTGACACAGAGAAGGAGGTTATCCTTGGTTGCAATGGCAACAGTAAATTACGTGCTATGAGCCTGGACATTTGAGTAGGTCAAAGACCAAAGCCTTATATTCCAATCACAGCTCCGACAAGATCAGATTGTCATTCCTTGGGAATTGTCTATTTCAAAGGGAAAATCTTTACATTTAGGCCACAAGTCTCAGATTTCCTGATTTTTACTTTACTATTATATTTTTAGTGATTATTTACATTCCAAAACTTCATTTTCAAAAGGTGACGTTGATATTCTTCACTTTTAAAAATCAACAACTTAAATTGTTCTCATTTTTCCAAGCCAGATGGTATTGCAACTGTCTTTTTCAATTAAGGTATAATAAGGCTAGTTAAAAAACTCTGTCCTTCACAGTGAAGTTATAAATGTAATAAATGTAAACAAGGAGGAAAATTCATCTTCTTTTTATCCCTCTCAGTAAATACATGTCCATAGCAAACCTTTCTGAGGTCAGAGATTTCCATGGTGTTAAATCAAGGATCACTACTTGAGAGGATCCTGAATTGCTTATGAAGACAAGAGTACTTTTCCATCAGATTCCTTTTGAAAATGTGGGATTAATGATTATCACTGAGAAAAAATGTTTTACCCTTAAGTTTCCTCCATTCCACATGCTTTCAATGCCTTATATTTATCAATAGCGTATTTAAGCCGTTATTCACTAAGAAGGCCATTGTCTTTTATACTGCCTTCTTACTAGGTGTATAGAAATGTGTAAGGAATCTTGGGTGATATGAAGGTGTATGTAATGATGAGATAGAAAATCACTTAACACTGAGATCCTTCTGAAAGGTCCTATGGGATGAACTATATGCTACAGATATGAAATACTGATTAAAAAAAAAGGAGGAGTGGAATTTGAATAAGGTCATGAAGAATGAGGAGGTCTTAGCTAGGTTGAGAGGAAGAGGGAAGACTTCTTGGAACGAAAACTAAAAGAAACAACTGTGTATGTTTGGCTATCATTGGATAAATCTTGAAGTATCATATAAAGAGAAAAAGTTTGGAAAAGTCTAATGGCATTACATAAAAGAAAAATCTGAATGAGTTTGAACTTTGGAGGTAAACTGCAAAGGAAGAAAATATTTAGGGAAAGATTGTCCATAGGTTTTATAAAGAAGTTATTTTAATAAACAGAAAATAATGGTTTCCACCATAAATTTTCTTTTATATTATCTACTTGTCTCTATTAGGTAAAATGCTTTGTTGAAAATTTTCTACAAAATATTAAAACTTCCAAGTTCACACTGAAACACCCCATTGCTCCTAAAACCATTTAATTGTTCAAATATAAGTAAATGATGAATTTAGTGAGGGGAGAATGAGCAAATTATAATTGACTCACTTTTATATTTCTGATCAGAAGTGTTATTGTAAAGTAGCAACATAGAGCAAGTGATTATAATAACTTGCCATATTACTCTAAGCAATGTTTGACATTTATGCAATGTCTATTGGATGCTAGACTAAATACATTACCTACACATTCATTCAAATCTCCCAGCAACTCTTTCAACTAGTTTATTTATACTTTCATTGACAGATAAGTAAAATTAAATCTCAAAGAAGTTAAGTGAATTGCCTGTGGTCACTTGCACTAAAGGATGAAGCAAAGATCTGAACCCAAGACAAGTCCCTAAACAATAGGGATGTTACAGTTACTCTGCTAAAACTACAGAATTTATTTTTTGGCCTTGCCCATGGCATGCAGAAGTTGCTGGGCCAGGTACTGGACCTGAGCCATAGCAGTGACAAACAACACTATATCCGTAACCCACTGGACCACCAGAGAAATCCCACAGAATTTTTTTTAAAGGATTATTTCCTTGATTAAAACATCTGTTTGAGAATATGGTTGGTAAAGCATTATTTCATTCTACAGTTGTTCAATAACCATTGGGAAATAAATTAAAATGTTGCAAAGTATTCAAATGCTTATCATAAATAGAAGAACATGTGTACAAAGAGACTATGAAAGTAACACTATTTAAAAATGCCTTTCATGCTTGGAGTACATAGAGCATTTGGATTTTTATTGAATAGAAGTTGTAGACAACATCTTCAAGTTCACAGCAAAAACTCTTCATGAAAATCCATTGCCCCTGGTATATTACATTGTACCCTTAGCTTTTGCCAGACTGATCCAAAGTTTCAAATGCCAGACAATTCTCTAAAGTATTTCAGTCCTGTCAGACAACAGGCTATTTCCTTTGATGCAATAATTTCTCAGTTTGGTTTTCAGTAATGCCAATATCTGAGTTTTCATATTACAAACACATTACACCTTATTGCTATTAAATTTGTTAGCATGATTATCTGTCCCCCTAGAGGGTGAAATGTACACTATTCAGTCTCAATTTTCCCCCTTTTGTCTTTTGTATATGATGCTTTGAAAACACCATCAAAGCATTCATGGAAATTCCCTCAGGATAGCAACAGGTGCTATTTCACAACCAGGAATCTGATTAAATGGACCTAGTGACCTGGGACTTCTCACCTGGAGATTAACACCCACAGTACAGTTGACCCTTGGACAATGTAGGTTTAAATTGATAGGTCCACTTATAAATGAATTTTTTCCAATATTATATTCTATAGTATTACAACTCTGCAATTGTTGAATCCTTGGATGTACAACAATGTATTTGAAAGGATAAGTTATATACTAATTTTTTAACTATAGACAGTCAAGAGTCCCTAACTCCCTGTATTGTTTAAAGGACAACTGTATAGGTATACCTAAAATTTGTATAGGTAGCACTATAAAGACATAGAAGATTAGCATAGGTTATGATCTTTTATGACACGATAGAATCTAAGGGTAAATACTGAGGAAAAAAGTCAGAAGTACTCTTCTAAATTTTCAGAAGGAATGTATAGATTGCTCTTAAGCCCAGATGAACTTCAGTTTTGGAAATAATCTAACTTTTCCATCAGAAGCAGTTCTCTCCTGCTCAATACATTTCCTAAAAATGTGCACAGAGGTTAGTATCAGATGAAAAGAAACCAGGGCTTGGTCCAAAGATGCTTTTGCCCAGAGTAGCCTGATGAGGTCTAAATTACATAGTTTCTCTTACTTTAGACCATCAACCTACTAACTTGCTTCCAGGCACTACCTAATTGAACTCCTTGCCCTGGTAACACATTTCAAGCTACCAAAATATGCCACTGAAAGAGAAAATGTAAGTTCATTTAAAGCACACAGTAAGCAGTGATTATTACCAAATCACTCTCAACAAAATATAGTTCCCCTCCCCCATGCTCAGGAGAAACAATTATCAATAGATTGCTAAGAGTCTCAATTTTCAGTAAAACCTTAAGGCAATTTTTGCATTAGACATGGGGTTGGACTCTATGCTTATTTAACATTAAGGATGTCAATGTTCTTTTTTATTTATTCTTTTCTTTTTATAGTCACACCTGTGGCATATGGAAGTTCCCAAGCCTAGGGTTGAAATCAGAGCTGCAGCTGAGGCCTACACTACAGCCACAGCAATGCCAGATCCAAGCCACATCTATGATCTACACCATGGCTTGCAGATATGCTGGATCCTTAACCCACTAAGCAAGGTCAGGGATAGAACCTGCATCCTTACAGATACAATGTTGGGTCCTTAATCTGCTGAGCCACAAAGGGAACTCCTAGGATGTTATGTTCTAATAGTTGAAAATTTTCATTCATGAATTTTGTCTACCAGCTCTCTAGTGTTTGTGTAATTTCGTTTTCTAAGCCACATCTTCAGAAGTTTTTAAACAAGTCTCAAAACTATGCAAAATCAAAAACAAGAATCTAACCTTAATATAAGAGCAACTCTTCTTTTACTCCATTATCATCTTGTCAATTGTTCTTCAATGAATTTTGCATGAGAGTTTGTTCTCTAAGTTGATCAACCCAAGCAATAACATCAAAGGCATATTTTTGCTAAAAAAAATCCCAGCTTTTAGCTACATTGATTGTTCCCTGAGTGGATTTACATAAACCTAGGTTAGTATATGAAAATATTCTTGGTGATCACATTTTAAGCACCTAGAAATAGTGTGGTGAAATCTAAAATTAAATTAATTCAGTCGAATCAAGTGAGGTCTGAGATGACATTACAAATTTCAAAACAATATCAATGCAAATCTAGAGAGACAGAAGTTAGTCCAGCCAGTTCCTATAAAACAGTAGTTTATAAATTACTTTGAAAAATTGGGAAAGTAGTAATAAATAAATTTGATGCTGCTCAATCTAGATAAATGTTGAAAGGGGAGAAAATGAGTATGCAAATCCTAAGGGTAAATAAATAGAATGATATCTAGCTCATCACTAAAAAAGGTTTGAAGGTAATTCATGGGCTTCTGCAGGATTTTAAATCCTTTCGACACACCTTGTTTTACTCTTGGCTACTCTGAGATAAAGCTGTGATGTGAAACTGTATTATCCACATCAGACCTGACTGACTAAAAAAAAAAAAAAAATAGCTACATCGTCTCATAGCATTATGTTTGAAATATCTGACAAGGACAATTAAGTTTGCTTATAAATCTTAAAATTATCTCACTAGATTCAGTTTAAACATTGGCTCAGAAGTTAAAAAAGCAATAATTTACCTCATAAAACTCTATTGTCTATGTTTTGCATTGTAAAAGGGCCCAATCGGGGGGGTCATAAAAATGGCTGCATTCTTAATATATAATAATTCTGACTCAATTTACCTGTGAGTAGGTTGAATCATGAGAAATTACCACAATTAAACTTGCTCTGACTCATGAAACCAGTGACTTCATAAAGTTCAACATAGTATATCAACTCCCTCAAATCTTAATCAAAATCTCTCTCTGAAAGATTCAAGTTTTAAAGTGGATAAAAACAATATTTTCTTCCAGCTACTACATAGAATCTTATACCATCTGCCTCCATAGTAGTGAATGTCATTGCCTTTACTGGTCTTTTAAACAGTGAAAGACCTCTCTTATTTTTCCATTTTGTTGAACTGAGTCCCTGCCAAGAACATGTTTAAGACCAGTGAATGTGGCCTTATTTGGATATCTCCTATTGGGTCTTTGTAGATATCATCAAGTTGGGTTCACATTGGGTAAGAGTGACCCTTAAACTAAGGGCGGGTGTCATCATAAGAAGAGAAAACAGACCTAAGGACACACAAGCAAACTGAGGAAATCACCTTTGACAATGGAGGCAGAGCTTGGAGTGTTGCATCTACAAGTTAAGGAAACTCCAAGGATTGCCTGGTAACTGTCAGAAGCTAGAAGAGAGAAACAGAACGATTCACCCTCTGAACTTCCAAGAAGGAATCCACTTTGCAGACATCTTAACTGTGGACTTGCGTTCTCAAATTTTTTTTTTTTTAAAAGTGAGATAAATGTGTTTTAAGCTGCCAAGTTGGTAGTACTTTGCTATGGCTACCCTAGGAAATTACACAATTGCCAAGGCCCCCTCCCATGAGAGTCCCCAGACTACCACAGTTATCTTCTCTTTGGACACTTGCCTGTTACCTACCCAAAGCTCCAAAAACAGGGTGGTATCCCAATTTAAGTTATCAAAATGCAATTTCTGGAGCCCTCAATATATGAAAGCTAGACTTTCAGGGAAATTGTGTTCTCCCAATTCTTCCTTATGCTCTATTAAATGAGAACAAAGCAATAGTCCTTGTCCCCCAAAAGTCTGCAGGGCATTATGGAGTGAATGCTCACATATCACCAAAATTTATGCTGAAAATCCCAAACCCCTCGTGTGATGGTATTTGGAGTTGTGGCCTTTGAGCAGTGGTTAGGGGGTTAGTGTCCTTCTAAAATAGAGAACCCAGGGAACTGTCTCCCCCTCCTACCATGTGAGGGCACAACCCAAAGACACTGGGTCCTTAGACACCAAATCTCCTGGTGCCTTGGCTTTAGACCTCTCACAGTTTTTCTCCAGAACTGTGAGAAAAGAAAAAACTTTTAATTTACCCCGTCTGCATAATTTTTTATATCAGTTCAAATGGACTAAGACAATGCATCTGTAAAATGAAAGCTCTTGTGTTTGTTTCACTTGTTTTGTTTCATTTTCTTTCCTAGGAAATGCAATGAGCAGCTAGTTGGTGGCCGAGCTGAAGGACAGCCACCATGTCATCTGCAGAACTTGCCCTTCCCTGTCTCTATGTGTTTTTGTTTTTCTTTAACAGTACTTATTTCATAACAAACTCACAAATTGGATTAGGAGTATGGTGATGATGGAGATAAGAAGTTGTCTTCCAGAAATACAGGGATATATTTGAATTGTATAGCAAATGTAGTGTAAACACAGCTGGAAAATAATCCATTTTCTACTAAATTTCTACTTCATGAATTTTCTTGGGCTCTTCAATATCTGCTAAGCATCTTAAATGTTAATGTGGAAGAAGGAAAAAAGGTAGGCAGAAGTATATGGAATGTATAGAAAGAAGAAAACGTGGGAAATCAAGAAAAAGTTAAATCCTTAAATATACAAGGAATTTAAAATGCATTTTGCTTGGTCAACTAGCAGAGTAAACAAAAGAAAAAAGTGGATTAAAAAAAAAGGACACCCAGCATGTCTGTTTTTACATTAGCAAATCTAGTAACAGCTCCATAAATTTCAAAAAGTCACATGTACACCTCAATTCAGAGGCTCAAAGAATGAAGATGATCCTAAGAATCCTGATAATATTGAAAAGGCTTATTAAATATAATTATTCATGCTGAAGGGGAACAGAATATGCCACCTCAAAATATGGCATGTGGATTATTTTGAGCCAAAGGCAGTCAAAACCTAGCAGACTCAAAAAAAAGCTGTGACCTCTCTCTTAACTGCTTAAAATATTTTATGTGGAGGGCTTGTACCAGAAAGAGGGTGGCTACCTGAGGTAACTCTTCACCTGAAAGACTGCATGGCCAGGCAAGTATCCGATTCCAAACATCCGCTCTCATCTTCCCAATATCTCCCTCCCCTTTAGAAGTCCCTGGCCCTCACCCTATTCCTTAGCACAGGATGGCTTATCAACTTCAATAGCCTGACTTGCTTTTGAGTCTCCTAATTTTATACCTGTAGGAATCCCATCAAATATGTTTGCTTTCCTCCTATTTGTATGTTTTAGGTCAATTCGATTATTAGACCAGCCAAAGATCCAAGAAGGGAAAACTGTCCTTCCCTGCAGTATTAAAGAATTAGTAAAATATTTTGAAGTCTGTGACAGATAATGTCCCTTGAGGGTTAAAAAGATAAATTAGAATGAATAGATTTGTTTTCAATATAAAAAGGAAATAAAAGGACAGTTTTATCCACACAGTGGTTAGATTTGGAAACCAATGAACTTGAATATAGACAGTATTTATGATGTCCTGAAATCAGTTTTAAAAAGACACAGTTCTGAGTTCCCATGGTGGCTTAGCAGTAATGAACCCAAGTAGTATCCATGAGGACACGTATTCAATCCCTAGCCTCACTCAGCGGGTTAAGGATCCAGCATTGCTAGTGAGCTGTGGTACAGATTACAGATGAGGCTTGGATCTGGCATTGTGGTGGCTGTGGTATAGGCTGGCAGCTGCAGCTCCGATTCTACCCCTCGCCTGGGAACTTCCATATGCCACTGGTGTGGCTCTTAAAAAGAAGATAGAGATGAATCAGTAAACCCAGAATTGTGAAGAAGGAACTAACATTTGAAAATCATCTGTAAATGGCAACTGCTGTTAAGACTCAACTTTGAATATAAGTTTAATCAGATTGCACTCAGTTTAAGAAATTGACATGTGTTGCTCTTCGAGGGTAGATTTTCACAACTACCACCCCTCCCTGTGAGAGGCACAGGTCCACTCTGCTTGTTTATGTATCTACTGGAATTCACTGACTTTTGATATCCAGAAGCAGGTGGTGAACTCTGCTCATTTTTAAAAGGGGTGCTGTACTGGCAACGAGGTGGCTTGTTGATGCTTAATCATCAATTATGCAGGGTAATGGTGATTATCAAGTGCACCTTTATTAATGGAAACAACTTACTGGAGAAAAAATGTTAATGTACAAGAAAAACAGTCATAATTGGAATAATTTTTAAGAAGATAAGAGCATTATATAGATGAATAGGATTGAAAGGTTATAATTTATTTGACTTTCTTTCAAGTCATTAATTTTCCTGCCCATGATTATTTAATAAATGCAGTGGCACACGGGCATTGGCAGAGGAAGGTCTGTTTCATCATTAAGTGCGAACACTTACAGGTAATAAAGCAACAGTAAGTCTCGATGGCCATTTCTCTGCCCAAGAAATGTGAAGAATAAGCTGTGTTGATATAAAAACCATTAGGCTAATTAAATATGAACATAAGGTAAACATTTTTACTCTTTATCATAAATATGCCCTTATTCAATAGAAATGAGGTCCGAATAGCAGTTGGAACGCTAATGAGTCTCAGCTCCTGCTCTAGTGAGGTTTATCCTCTCAAACAACCCTGCCATTGGGGCCACTGCTATCAGGACTTAATTAGGCCTTCTGGCCACGAGAACACGGAGCAAAAGAAGCCAACAGTATACTGATCTCTCTAATGAACATTTTATCATTTTTAAACATAGTTTTTGAATGTCTTGGTAGGACTATGTTTATACACATCTAATTGCTGCTTAAATGTTTGTTACCCGCCCCCCCATCTCAGAATGCTAAGAAAACCCATTTCTGTCACTTGTACCACATTTATCTAATGGAAGAGCCTTGTTCAGTGACATTAAAAGGTAGGCTTCTTTAGCGTTTCTTGGGCCCCGCAAGCTAGGATACTAGGAAAAACTGGTAATTTATACAGCCACCATGTGAGAGCAATCCTGTGTTCCCCCCAAAACAGAGAAGCTAGGAGGGTAAATAAGCATCTCTTCATTAAAGTGCAAAACCTGTTTCACAGTTTTCAAATTGCAAAAGATATGCATAAAACATGTCCAGTGACTACAGATCATAATTAGTTGGGTGCCAAGCCTGTCAGTCTTAATAAATACATAAATAAGGAACTCTTATGTCAGTATTTTATGGCTAGTGCCAAAAACTGAATTAAAAGAAATTTCTTTTTTACATGGATTTCCCTTGGTCTGTTTATTGATGTTTTGTGGACACTTAAAACAAAACGGTCCAAATATTTTCAAGTAGATTTACTAACAGGTCAAACAAACCTACTGAATTGCAATGTCTTCTTGCATTATGCAACGTTTTTCAGAAATCTTTAGTTTCCTTATTGTCAACCACCTTATAGGACATATTTAAATAAGAAATGAATCCCATATTAGAATGTGTAGAGGAAAGCTTCTCATACTGAGCAATTTCAGTTTGAAAACAAATCTTAAGATGTATTCATGAAAATGCTGACAATTTGATGACAAGAATGTTAATTATAAAAATATAGCTAATACTGGAAAATTGGAAATAAAAGTTTAACAATAGAAAACAAACTGAATCAATGGTACATTCATATTAAAAGGCAGTATTATGCAGCCATTAAAAATAATGTTGGAGAAGAATAATGACTGATGTAAAGATGTAAATAAAGTTTAAACAAAAAGTTAAAAACTAAAAATAAAAATCTAATTTTACAAAAAAAAAAGCATCAAAGCAAACCAGAGCAAAGTATATGTTCATACAGAAGTTCAACACTTCAAGTATACTCATAAAAATGTAAACACTGGTTTAGGCTTGGGTGCTGGGGTAGGGTAGAAATTGTTTTTCATTTCATTTTTTTCCCCTTCAACTATGCTTTTCCCATCTTCCCAAGTTAAAAACACAGTTCTCTGTAAAAAAAAAAAAAAAAAGGCAAGAAAAATTTAACTTTCAAAGAGTCTGGTCACTAATTCTCTTATCAATGTATATAAGATGACAGAAGAACATAAAACACGATTTACAAAATTTAATTCTCTCTGGTTCTCAGAAAAATCAACTGATTTATCACATTACTACATAGAAAATTGAGACCTCTGGCATAGATGCATATTATCTATTTGATTTGCCTTAAGTGGAAAGGGAAGAGCAAATAAGCCAGGCCTAGAAATGTAGTTCAAACAAGGAAAACCAAGCTGCATTTAACAAAAGATACCTCCTAGAAGGACAGTATGACTTGGACAGAAATGAAAATAACATCAGCATAGCTTATAAGGAGAAACATCTCTAAGTAGAAAAGTGCCTGAGTAAAGGGTCTGGAGCAAGAGTACCACTCCCTACTGCACAACAAGAAATGCTTAACATAACAAACGTTTAAAAATTCCTTCTGACAACAGATCTGACACACCAAATGCAAAGAAAAAGTAATATAGCCTGAAATGTTTTATAGGATAATGTATGCTGTCACTTGTCACATTTGCTTTTTATCTGGGCATTGAAAGTGTCTGTGTGTTCTGTTTACTAGGAAAGCTAGGTTGAAAATGTTGGTCAGAAATGTTTAGAAAATCTGGATTTGTTTGTTTGTTTTTTCCTCCTATTTTGGCCTTGGGAGATATAGAACTGAACTGCAACAGCCAAGGTACGGATGGTTCAGCATTTTGCCTCCTTAGTGATCAATTTAGATTGTTCCATGCTCAATTTAACCATAATAAACCAATCCATCAAACTGCACCTATCCAGTTGCTATGCTGCGACAGGTGATTTAAGTTAAAATCAAGTAGCATCTCAGCAAGAATTACCTTGCAAAGATTTTTTAAAAAAACATAGCAGGTCTAGCTCCTAGCACAGTAACCTACATGATAAAATGTAAAGCACATTCAAATGGTTTATTCTCCCTGTTTGCTTGGGATTTCGCCATGTTTCTCAAATGTGTTCATTTGACAACCAGTATTGTTGGTCTCAAGTTCATGAGATAATTTCATTATGTTTCATTTAAGTTCTTTTTAAGCAAATTTGCCTATAATCTCCACTATGTGTAAGACTTCAGAAGGTGGTCGAGATACAAATAGCAGGAATGGACCCACTCCTAGGAGGACCCACTGACAGATGGGAGAGACAATTTAGCCACTTAAACACAGCTCATGTTAGGGGTCAAGGTCAAATATATGCAATAGGTGTTCTGAGAAGAAAAGGCAGGACGGAGTGAAAATGCACCTATCACATCTTTCAGGAAACCATGAATAATGCAACAGGACTGTAGGATAAATATTGAGTAAAGGAGTATGATTCAAGACTGGAAACCAAGCAGGGACCAGGCTTGAAGCAAAAATTATCTCAAGTTATTCTTGAACACATTCAAGAAAGCTCCTAAATCTATGTCTTTCTCTGTTAGCTCCCTTTTTCCTTGGTTCCAATTTAGTAAATGATTCATAATATATTTTCTTTAGGAAAATATGATGAAAGAAAGGTCTGCCTACATGAGATCAAAAACACCTAAAGTACCAACATATGAATGAAGTCTTTCCAATAATAGGGTTTTTTAACGATAAGACTATCAGCATACCTGAAGAAATTAAAATGTAATAATGGGTCCAAAATTAGCATGTTATACTTAATGAGTATTAAAAACTCATAAATAATAAACTAATTGCATTTATTTACATGTTTCAGTTATCAAAAGAAAGCTATATAATCAAAATATTTCTAACTATAGCATCACCAACAAAAGATTTTTTAAGCATATTATTCATCCAGACATACTTTTAAGTGTTTCTGTTATTGATTAGAATACAACTTAAAACCTAAAAAATTTCAATCCAAACTTTTAACCGTGTTAAATTTAATTGAAATATTTTTACATGTAGCCAATAATGCACTATTATTCCCACAATATTTTGAATATGACTTTTTCTCTTTTGGGAGGTACAAAACAAAGCTATAAAAATGATTACAAAAAGAACTGATGATGATAACTCAGGATAGGTATTATACTCTTCGGCTGTGATTGTGGGTTCTGAAAAGTTAGATGTCTATTTATTAAACTTTTAGTTCCAGTGTTTTTTGAATAGGTATTATTTCAAAATTAAATGCAACTATTAATTTGAGTTTTGTTTGAACAAAATGATTATGAAATAGAGTCAATTTGTTTAACATGTGAAAGTGGCTTTAAAGATAGGAATTCTTGGAATTTCCTCATGGCCTAGTATTTAAGGATCCAGTGTATTTACTGCTGAGGCACAGGTTAGAGCGCTGGCTTAGGAACTTCCATATGCCACTGGCAAGGCCAAAAGAAAAAAAAAAAAGATAGGCCTTCATCAGTCATAAACAGAGAGCCATAGTTTTACCTATAGAGAAAAGGATGGAAGTGGAGGAAGTTATATCATATCTGCTAGAAGAAATGAATTTTAACACCAAGATTTTCATGTTAAAATTTAAAATGGAAAATACTAATGGATAACGTCACACATAATCGTCAAGCTCCCTAATATCTAGAGCATCAGGAATGCTGCCACTCTTGTTTCAGGTGCTACCAGATTACCTATGTCTTCATTTTGTTCCCTCTCTCCCTTCTTTTTCAGGTTCTCTCTACAGCAGGGAATTCCCTGCAATAGAGGAAAAAGTTTCCAAAAGTTAAAACTTGGTTACCTTTTATTTTTGATTGTTTATTGCAATCATTGATGCAAATCAGTTGCAAAAAGGCCTTTCAAAAATTGGTTGCTTAGAGAACTTTTATAAAAGAGATCCCAGAGAGAGCTCCCTAGCCCTTTCTACCATGTGAGGATACAGTGGTACATCTGCAACCCAACCCAGAAGAGGGCCCTCACGCCCACCATGCTGACAGCCCCCAGAACTGTGAGTAATACTTTTAAGCAAAAAAAAAAAAGAAACAACTGGTTGCTTATGCTTTCACTCTAAATACAGTACATCCAAAACCACTGAACAAAATATTTTCATGACACATTTTCCTCTACATATCCACGCCTGCTTACTTAACATTCCTGGAAGCAGCCATGAGTAATTTTTATTATTTCCCTACATCTTTATTCATGCCCTTATCAGAATGCAATACCCTTTGAACTTTCCCCTCTCCTTTCATCCTGTCTGCAACCAGCATCACCACCAAGTACGTTTTTAGCCATGGAAATGCTATTTATACAAAGTCAAGCACAAAAGATGGTTTTCTCTGGCATCTTCATCATCCCTTTAATATCAGATTAACTGTTCCTTAGCTGTGCTTCCACTCTATTCTCTCATGTTATGGCATTTGTTTTATCTATATTTTCATTTGTTCTCTTTGTTCCTGTAGGTACTAGAACAGTGTCATAGCTACAGGAACAGACTAATGTCTTCATATATGTCACTGAACACCTTTTATAAAATGAGCTAAGACATCTGGCAAGTTCTTTAGCCTTTTCAGTCTCCTTGTTATTTTTGTGGGTAATAGAGTGTTACAAAATAGTATTATGTGATATAATCAAAACAGTATTATGAAAACTAAGTTAGAGAACATATTGCATTTAAATATGCCTGAAACAAATGCCGGAAAAAAAAATCTACTCATGCAAATACTAGAAAAAAAATTAGTTATTGGCTTAAATTAATGACCATGTAATGGGTACAGACTCCTTTTGTGAATCATTCATAAAACCTAGCACGGTATCATGCCCAAGCTTCCACAGTTCAGTGCCCACTAAACTGGTATCTGTAACTGGTTTCTCTCAGTTCTGAAAGCCAAGCACACATTATTTTTAGCAACAAAATTACTCAAGAATTCTCAAGTTCAAAATTCTTTTCTTGGGTTGATACACTTTTATAAGTTTCTGGCATGATTTTACCAGTTGCATAAACCCTAGTACTCTGGTTGATATTGTCTTTTATGGATAAATAAGTGAAACCTGGGGCATGGAATCCCAGGTAGATAATAAAAGCAAGGTCTCAGTAAGAAAAACACTTAAGAGTTTAATACTACACATCTCCCATTCTCCCATGGTGCTGGGAACCTCTTATTTAAAACTACTAGAAACACAGAGTCCTTACAAGCAGCCAGGGGTGGGAAGGATGCTGTGAACCTGGACCTTGTGAAGGACAGAATTTCACTGCACATTCTCTGGGCTGCAGAGAAACAGCTGCTGTTTAGACTAGTGGATAATTTCGCTATAGCTGATTTGGCATGAATGCAATGAAAACAAGCCTCTTCAGTGGACTTGAGTATCAGGCTCCTGTCAACCTCGCAGTAGTAAACTCTGATAATTTACATTACCGTGGAGTTGTGAAGGATATCATTGTATATATTAAGCACTAATATCACCCATGAGAAGAAAATCCTTTAAGACCTGAAGAGGCTTCTAAATAGGTTTTAGTCAAGTTCTATAGACAACAAAGCAGTATATATGCATATATATACATATACATATATATATTCTCCTAGAAAGCTCCAACTATTTTCTTTGTTTTTCAAAAATCAATAATTGTAGCTAAATATATTTTGGAGGTCTAATATTTTATCAATGAAGGTATAAGTGTTTATATTGAATCCATTATGGATGACAGCTGATAAAAGAATGAAGGCAAGTAAAACATTTGCCTTCATTCAGAATGACCCTAAAATATTTTATTTTTTTCTTGCATAATTCTTTTTCTTTTTTAACTTTTACTGAACTATTGGAGAGTCAGTTGCTGACCTGATGCAGTATTATCTCCAAATACTTTTTAGTGTGTATTTTTTACAACCAAGGACCAGCTCCTATATAACCAAAATACTGGCACCAAAACAGAAAGTTAACTTCGATACACTTTTGCCAACTGAGAACGATTCCCTTTGAACTAAGGAAGCCTGATGGCTTCCTTAGTTACCACCTGGACTGACAGGTGAAGACATGAGTGTCAAATTTGTTCTTTCCCAAAGTTTGAGTAGGGAAGACAGACAAGCAGAGTTCAATAAAGGCGAGAGAAACAGTCTCTTGAATTTGTTCTAAAAATGAGTTTGATGTCCATTCTTCCCTACTTGATCTCTAGATTCAACACAATCTCAATCAAAATCCGAACAAGTTATTTTATAGATATTGACAAATAGATTCTAAGGTCATACAGAGAAGCAGAAGACCTGGAAAAGCTCACACAATATTGAGGGGGAAGAACAAAGAGAACTGATGCTACTCTGCATTAGGACTTAAGGTAAAGCTACAATAATCCAAACTGTGTATTATTGGCGATGTAACAGAAAATAGATCAATGAAACAGAATAGAGAGTCCAGGAGTTCCCGTTGTGGCTCAGTGGTTAACGAATCTGACTAGGAACCATGAGGTTGTGAGTTCGATCCCTGGCCTTGCTCAGTGGGTTAAGGATCCAGCATTGCCGTGAGCTGTGGTGTAGGTTGCAGACTCGGCTCAGATCCCACTTTGCTGTGGCTGTGGTGTAGGCTTGCGGCTACAGCTCCTGTTAGACACCTAGCCTGGCAATCTCCATATGCCGCGGGTGCGGCCCTAAATAAGACAAAAAAAAAAAAAAAAGAAAAAAAGAAAAAAATAGAGAGCCCAGAAATAGTTCCCTACAAACATGGCCCGCTGATCTCTGAAAAAGCAGCAAAGATAACACAACTGCAATGGCACAAAGAAAATCTCTTCAACAGATGGTGCTGGGACAACAGGACATCCACATGCAAAACAATCTATACATAGATTTCACACCCTTCACAAAGTAACTCAAAATGGATGGTAGACCAAACTAGAAATGTGTTACTATAAAATTCCTAGGAGGTAGCACAGGAGAAAACTTAAATGACCTTGGGTATAGTCATAGCATTTTAGACAATACTAAAAGCATGATCCATGAAAGAAAAAAATCAATGTGGGACTTTGTTAAAATTGAGATCTGCTCTCTGAAAGACAATGTGAAAAGAGTAAGAATACACAGCTTGAGAAAATACTGGCAAAAGATACATATGATAAAGAATTTTAATCCAAACTATACAAAGAACTCTTGAAACTCATTAACAAGCAACTCAGTTAAAAAATCGTCCAAAGATCTTAACAGACACCTCACCAAATAGGATATACATAAGGCAAGCAAGCATATGAAAAGATGACCCACATCCTACGTCATCAGGGAAACACCAATTAAAACATAACAAGATACACTACACATCTACCACAGCAGACTAAATCCACAACACTGACAATATTAAATGCTCAAAGTATGGGGTATCAGGAATTTTTGAATAATGCCAGTGGAAATGCAAAATGCTCCAGCCACTTTGGAAGACAATTTGGTGGTTTCTTATAAAACTAAATATATTCCTACCAGACAATCCATCAGTCAGTCTCCTTGATATTTCTCCATTTCCCCAAAGGAAAGGAAAACTTATGTTGACATAATAACCCTCCCATCAATGTTTTATGACAGCTTTATTCCTAACTGAAAAAGCTTGAAAGCCACTAAGATATTTTTCAATAGGTATATGGATGAACAAAGTTTATGACATCAGACAATGGACTATTATTCCGTTAAGAATAAGTAAATTATCAAGCCATAAAAAAAGACACAGAGGAAACAAATACACATCGCTAAGTGAAAAAAAAAGCCCATGTGAAAAGGTTACACACTGCATTAATTCAAATCATAGGCATTCTGAGAAAGTCAAAACTATGGATACAGTAAAAAGATCAGTGGTACCAGGGGTGGAGGGACTAAAAGAGCAAATAAGCAGAGCATGGATGATTCTCAGAGCAGTGAAAATACTGTTATGATACCATAGTAATGGATGTACCTCATTACACATCTGTCCAAACCTGTATAGTACATGACACCAAGAATGAATCCTAACAAACTATGGACATTGGGGGATAGTGACGTTTCAATGTAGGTTCATCAGTTGTCACAAATGTAGCATTCTGATGAGTGACATTTATAATGGGGCAGGTTTGATATGTGGGGGGGGTAAGGGGAATATAAAAAAAATCTATACATCTACTTTCAATTACACTGTGAACCTGAAACTGCTCTAAAAAAATGAAGCCCTTCAGAAAACACATGATGCTATATAGCGTACACTCTGGAATAGTACAAATGGGTTTAGCACCTTAAATGTTTCAATGAGAAAGTAGTTGTAAATTTCTTCTAAATTATAAGTGAGCATGTAGCATGCAGTAGGACCTTTAAGAGATATTATTAATACAATGATACAGCTAATATTTTGAATTGAAGAACATGGTAGTTTTTCAGTCTGTACAAAGTTAAATATATTTTAAAATTATATTAAAAGTAATAATTGCTATCAGTTATGATCTCGGCATAATGGGTAGGTTTTATGAGTAGTACTTTTTATCATGTAATTCTACATTTTCAAAATTTTGAGAGAGGCAAACTTTGGTTTTATTCTAAGGAAGGATATTAAACCAAATAAAGCCAACCAAATGATTGTGATAAAGATTAGTAGAGAAGCAGCATCCATTCAGATCTGTAATTTTATATTTGCTGCCTTAGCTTTATAATTCATCTTCTAAAATCTTCCGTGGGTAACTATATTGATAATTATTTCTAGAATTTTAAATGTAAAAGTTTATTTCATTTGGAATAAGAACTAGACAAGTTTCATTAGTAAAACATCTTGTAGGTGTTTCAAGATGTTTATATCATCTAAAAAGAGTGCACACAACCTAAACAGACACTTAAAAGTACTTTACCTGCATTGGGATTACAGACAAAATCTTAGAGGCATAGAAAAAATCCAGTAAGGGTTCTTCTCTAGTTATCAATAGCTAATTCCAAAGGCCCTTGTAATCCCACCTCACTCTTTGAACATTACCTCCAAACTGTAGGACCAAGTTTGCCTTCAAATTTGGAATAAAGACACGCAACACACTGGTCACACCTGCTTCATTCTCATCTGTGCAAATGCCCCAATCATGGGTCTCCCGTTAAGAAGCTAATAGATTTTTGCCACAAACAGATGGGGACCCAGCTAATGGGTGCTGGTCCTTCTCTTGATCACCTCTTAAACTTTATTTCTTCAGTCTATCAATTTCACATTTGAGTTGGCTTTCTTTTGCTTTTGTGTTTCAAGAAAAAAACAATACTTTTTTTTTCATGTTATTTGATTGTAATTCTGTGGTGAAAACATTTATGATTTGAACAAAGATACCCAATGACAAGAAATCAAGCTCTCAGTGGTGGGATCCAGCACCCCTCCACCATGTGTTCAGTGACTGCTTAGTTACAGGTACAGCTATCTGTTCACTTAGTATTTAAAAATGGAAGATGAGGTACCCAAATATAGAAGATCCTTTCTCAGCACTATGGTAATTTGACAAATTTTCCATAGTTAAATTTGATAGTTATATTCTAATTTAAGGAGAGTGAAATTGAGACTGAAACCTGCTTCCTTATTTCAGATGCAGTGCACATCATCTCAAAAAAAATTATGCATCTGCCTGGTTACAGGGCTACGTGTGCTTTAGGAAACAGTGATTTCCCCTCACGTTGCTATAGTTACACTTGTATACCTTTAAAAGGACTGCAAAAATAAATTCCATTATCCTGGAGAACAAAACACCAGAGACATTTGACACGACAGAAATTTTGAATTTATCTCCTTACAGAAACCAGTAAGTTTTAGTCACTTTTCAGGTAAATGACCTGTGATTGTAGTAGTTCCATTCATTATATGTAGAAATTTCCAAAACTCCTGCTCTTTGCACAGGACAAAAGAAATGTTTGCGTGCTGGGACATAATGAGGATCCATCACAAAGAAAAGTTTCATTGCTTGTGTAAAACACTTAGTTTTAATAGGCTTCGTGCTTCCATTTGAGAATATACAAATTTCTTTTCTGAGTGCCTCTAAGTTGGAAATTCCCCCTCAACCCTTGAAAAATGCGCATGGATGGTGGATTTAATGCCTGGATTTCTGAAGTCAACAAAATTTGGGATTTTTGATGAGACATGAAAGAAAACAAGGGGTACATTTTATTCCTAAAATATTATACAAATCAGCACTACTTTACACAAGAATAAAACATCAGGATAAAGTTAACATTCATGTTCATGCAACCATCCAACTGGTAATAGTATTTCAAGGTACCAACTTAGGAGCCATATTTTCAATCATTTTTTGTATCTTACTCTCAATGAATATTTTATACTTTTTTTTTGTCTTCTTATACACAGGCAGTGTTTTACTACATTTACAAGCATAACCCCTTATGTCTGAGACATGGGTTTGAAGCCTATCAAAATTCTTTAACAGCTGTCCCATTTTCCTTATCTGTTAAATGGTGTGAATCACAGAATCTACTTCATAGATTGCAAAGAGCTCTTGACTTCATGACCAAAGTGGAGTTAACCTAGTACTTAGTCCAGAAAGTTCTCAGCAGTGCTGTTATCATTTGTGCTTTTTGCAGGGAGAAAAATCAGAACGATAACGTGTGACATGCCAGATCCATGGTAAGCAGAATAGATAAACCATACCTATCCTGAGGACTTGAGCTATTAATAATCCAAATCTTGAATGCAATGCTTTGTTTTCATACTTCAGGTCAGCACCAACCCTCAAGCAAAGGCTTTAATCATTTTAAAACAAAACAAAAAAAGAAACACAAATAATATATGTTGTTTTTCCCTAGAGATCTTTCCTATTACACTCTCCCTGAGGATAACACTGCAATTTAAAAAGAAATTATGCTAGAAACTCATCCACTTGCATCTCCATATAGAACACCCTGTCAGAGGGCAAGGAGTGAAACAGATAATCTGTGCCCTGGCAACACGTAAATATTTTATATTTCGATCTAAATTTATATCGCTATCACATTCACATTTTCATCCAAATGTGGAAATATAACTAGTGATCAGTACTTGAAAAATTATAATGAATCAATAAATTTTCCATTTCTACAAATTTCATGTTATTGACTATTTTTTTTCAAAGCCATTAGAGTGAAAACACCTTACACACCTGCACTACCTTCAAGTCCTGTTTTTCATACCATTCACTAAATAAAAAACTAGTTTCTATCATTTGTACCAGGTCTGAGAAAACTTCAGACCCAATTTTATCTGTATCAGACAGCTAACACCTCATGCCAGCCTCTTGTTTTCCCATTTAGTTTTAGTTTTGAGTTTTGTCTTCTTCATGATGATTTACCATCCTTTCCATGCTGCCCAAACTTCAGGATGTAAAAGTGGACTTCTGCAAATCAACTTTTCATTTAACCTTTGAGACCCAAGTTGACTGTTCACCTGGAAAGCCTCTATTAAGTTAAGCCAGTATAGTTTATAAGCTAACCAATTCTTTCCTCCTTCATCAGGTTAGCACGTCATGGGAAAGCAGACTATCAATCTATGACATAAATACACACAAGTCATTTTTACTCTTCTCTAGATTAGCCCTCCTCAGACTTTTAATATATATGCAACTCCCATGAGGATATTGTTAAGATGCATAGGTCTGGGGTAGGCCTTGGGAATCTGCATTTCAACAAGCTCCCAATGATGCTGATGACAAGAACTAATACAAGGACATAGACCTGCCAGACCTAGAGTGATCCCAACCCCATTCCTCATTTTGATAATGATTTTATTCAATGTTATTCATATAAATTCAGTGCTATCTTCTACAATTTTTGAACCATAAACATTAGCCTTCTTCATCTCAGTCTTTCTCAGGACACAAAGTACCTTCTGTAAGATTAACATTGTTAATTCCACACGAACCTTCTAACAAAGGCTTCCATGAATCCAAGAGTCTCTTCAAGAATACTTCCAGTCTTTTAAACACTGGGCATTACATACACATGTACACAGAGTGCAGGAAAATGGACATCTCACATTTTATCTATTAGTATGATCTTCCTGATATTTAACATTCAAACCATCACCTATAATCCCTATCAAAAGGACATTCTAGGACAATATCAGATGAGTTGGTTGAATAGCATTATATTCGAGCTTTAAAATATATTTTACTTTCCAGTGTTGGAGAGTATAAAGTTGACGGAGATACAAGACAGTTTCAAGCCTATCTGGATGAGACATGGTGGCAACAATGCCTAAGGTTTCTCACCTAATTGATAAAAGAAAAACCTTAGGAACAACAAATAAGGTCTTTTGGGGAAACAGCATGTGATGTTAATGATACGAATTATGATAATCCTATCCTTCATAAAGAAAGAGACAAGGGGAAAAACTGGGTCTAAATCTTAATTTTGCCACCTACTGACCTTGTGACCTTGAGTGCATTTAGAGAACAATGCCCAGAATTTCAAATGTATTTTTATTAGTTATTAATATTGATCATACTTATACATTTCAGAAATCTCAGAGACTATAGTTCTGGATATGACAATATGGCAAAAATAAGTTAGAGTGGATGGTTCTTTTTACACAAACAATAACTCAAGCTTTTAGGAAGTTCTACAGAATCCTAAAAGGTCCCTCTGCTTCCTTTCATACATTTCTAAATTTTCCTCAAATTATTAATCTAAGACAAAGACAGGGCAATATTGTGTCATAGTGCATAATCAGTGAAAAAATCAGCTACAGAAAATTGGCAACAATTCAGCAATAAAGTCCTCAAATTCACAAGTTGACAGAAAATTCAACAATAAGATTTCTAAGACACTGACCTAAGTGAAGCCAAAAACCTATTCTGAACATTTGGGCTGAGAGATGATTTAATTATTTTTATTAGTTTATTCATCTGTTTCTTAGCCATTCCTGAAAAATGTGAGAAAGGCGCATTATTGAGTTTCCATATTTTTAAATAAAACTAATCATTCATAAACTCATTTTCAGTTAGGTATAAGCAATGAACAATAGCATTTAACTTAGACAATTCTGAAAAAATGTGCACTGATTAAATGGTCAAGAAAACAATTTATAATCTAGACACCTATATATTTTATTGCAACATAATGCAGATGTCTGAATCAAAAGGTATCCAGAAATTTCACAGTAATGAAATGTAATTTCAGCTTCATTATGATTTTGAGAAAATTTAATGTAACTCCAGTGCAATTCCATTACACCTTCTCAAATGTAATCATTTTCAATTTTGGGTGCAGCTAAATGCCAGTCAAATGTGATGACACACATTTGTTTGATGCCATGGCATAGACGCAAATATATTTTTTACATTTGATCACTTAGCCAAAGATGTATTATATTGCTTTCTTCTAATAACTGCTTTTTAGTTTTTTCGATAGTTCTTGATTTGAGAGATATGACTTGCAGTTCATTTTGGAGAATTAAATATGCAAATTAATTAAGATAGATATTTATAATTTGATTTTCTTTAACCGTGCAATAATACAAATGTGGAAACATTACTTTCTAAATCTATGGGGATGCATAATATAAAATTATAAATAACTTCAACTATATGAATATGTTTGAATTTTTACTGCTGAGTTTTCCTATATTTATTTCATTATAAGATACAAAATGTATTTTTCCTCCAGGTACTAGATACTTTAAATAACAAATGCTATTTTTACAGTACATTATAACATCATTTTGAATACACATCACTTATACATACTAAATTGAGTTACACATCATTCTCATCCAGAATGCTGCTTGGTATACATTTATATCCTAGTAACTCTAAGACAATGGGGGAAAAAAATCACTGAACATTTGATATGACAACAGAAAAAGCTACATGAAAAACATTTGGCTCTGAACTGAAGTGAACGCATCTGATTAAATCTAAATTGCTATAACGTAACATTATCTAGTAATGTTAACATAAAGAAGCTGTTGCTGGAATCCAGATTTACCTTACAGATATCACAAAAGTTAAGTAGTGTTACTAAAATTTGAATCTTAGGACATTTCTACAGGAGGTAAGTGTATTCAAATGTTCTGTGCCATTTGCCTCAAGATGTCTTTTTCAGTAATGATCATTTATAAGGCTTGTAATGAAATACAGAGAGGAGAACACATGGTTATGCGGGTATTAGAAGCATCTATTTCAATTCCGGGCCCTGGAACCAATTTCTTGGTAAGGGCTTCCCTTTCCTGTTAACCGATTCTGGTTTCCTGGTTGCAAACATCTACCTCAAAAGTGTAAGGCACAAGTTAAATAAGGGCAAAAAATAGTGTTTCATTATTATTGCCAAAATAAATTTTTTTTCCCCTGATGATATGAAGCTATTTCCAAGTATCTCATTTAAACATCTTGATTTACTGGCTAGGTAAGAGTGGAGGTTGGTAACCAAGGTCTTAGTTCAATCTCTAGAGCACCTATGGGACCCCTGCCTGTATAGAGGGCTTTCGTTGGTTGAGACTATTCATCATTCTTTAAGAAATAGCAGGAAGGCTAGCCGGTCTCTGTGTGAAATTCTGAGCAAACTGGGAGGACACCAACAAGAATATTCACCAACAGTCAAGTCTGAAAGTAGAAATGCAAATATGTTTGGGTCCCAACCATTCACAGGCATTCTTAGATCCCTCTTTGGTCTTCTGTAACATGATCCCTGATTAAATTCCCTATGTCCCTTTTCTTACTGATAAAAATGCCTTGGGGGCACAGAGCAATAAGCGCTACATACAAAAAACATGCATCAATCTCCTAAACATGATATTGAGTCAACAGAAGTAAGACTAATACTATGGCTATGATTCATTTCAGCTTCTAAACGGACAATACTACTCTCTGGCATTAGAATTTAGGACAGGTGGATGGGGAAGTGAAAGAGGAAGCAAATTAAATGGGAGGGGCTTCCAGGATGCTAGTAATGCTCTTTCAGTTTTTGACTGAGGTGCCGATTCCACAGGTCCACTCCATTTCTTAAAATTCTTTAAACTTCACAATTACTTGTGCATATGTTGTACTTTAAAAGTTTACTTAAAAAATGATTTGGAGCACTCTTACAAGGAAGGTAAGATATTCCTTTATGGTCTGTAGTAATATTTACATTGTATACACTGTGTGAAATCCTAGTGTTGACTTATTTACAATAACCAGATTAATGTATAAAGAGTCAAATTTTTCAATCATAAAGCAAGTTATCCTGAAATAAAGTGCCTGTCTCATAACAAACTTCAATTTCATTTGAAATTAAAAAAAGTGGAAAATAATGACATCTGGACTCCTGTTGCATAATAAAATCAGTTTCCTCATTTCAAGGATTTATCAAGAAATTGTATAAACACCTGTATTCACTCTTTGCCAGATAATGTGTTGCATACTTGGCATATATCCAATTTTACTTTCAGAAAACAGCAACAACAAAACAGACCTTTTTCATGTCCCTATTTGCCAAATGAAATGAGACTCAGAAGATTTAAGCAGCTGAGGTCAAATTACCAGTAAGAAAAAGAGGTTGGTCTGACGTCAGATTTTGTGTTCTCACTCATCTCACCAGTGGTTCTCAAACTTCATTGTGCAACAGAGGCCTGTTAAAAACACAGATTCTTAAGATATTTGTCTTTCTCTTTCTGACCTGCTTCACTTAGTAGGAAAATCTCTAGTTACATCCATGTTGCTTCAAAGTGGCCAAGAGGGAGGGGAGAGGAAGTGGGATGGGTGGAGAGTTCTGGATTGGTAGATGCCAACTATTATATTTTGAATGGATAAGCAATGAGGTCCTACTTTATAGCACAGGAAACTATATCTAATCTCTTGGGATAGAATATTATGGAAGACAGTATGAAAATACATATATATACGTTAGTTATATATACATATGACTTAGTCACTGTGCTGTACAGAAGAAATTGGTACAACACTGTAAGTCAATTATACACTAACAAAAATAAAATTACAAAAGGAAAAGGAAAAAAAAGAGAGATGCAAGTTTAAAAACACGAACACAGACTCTTCGAACCCTCGTCCAGGGCTTCTGACTACATACCTAAGTTGGGAGTAGGGTAATAATGTACATAAACTGCATTTTCTAACCAGTTTCCTGCTGACACTGATGCTGCCACTGCAGAAACCACAACTTGGGACCACAGTGCTACAACATGTCCCCTTCATGTCTCCTCCATGAGGGCTGAGTCTGTCTTTTTATTGGGCACCACTCTACCTCCAGGACCTAATGCAAGATAAGGTTTATAGAAGATACTTAATGCATTTGAATAAATAGATGATCAAAACAAAGTCTTTAAGATACATGCAACAACACAGCTCCTTTCTGAATCTAATTTGGCATCAAAACTGATAGAATCACGGAAGGTGAGGTCAAAATATTTTATAGATGAGGCAACTGAGTTGCAGAGTTTAATTGCCCAAGGTCACACGCCAAAGCCAGCACAGTATCCTCCTGATTTTTCCCTATTCAAAAGCATAGATCACACTAAGGCGGCTCAGAAACTACAGGGAACACAGACTGGAAACCATATTATCTTAGCATTTCATCTTGTGCACCAAATGGAAATGTGGCAAATTTAAGAATGTGAACGTGTGTGTTCAATAAACGCTCTATGCCTGTAATGTGTCAGGTCTGGTGAAGAGGGAGACATTTCTAAAACTCAGTCTTTTCCATCCAAATTTTATCTTCTGGTTAGACAAAGTTCACACGTGTATCACACAGGAGATACTAGATAGAATACACTGAAAGTAGCATGGTACTCTCTGCCTTGGCAGAGTGAGAGCTCACTGGTGGATGATAGAGATCCATGGAAGAAGAGTTTGAACAAAGCCTTAAAAAGGAATTGGATTGGCAGGGCCAGAGAGAGGCAGGAATGGTGTCCTGCATAGTAAATACAATAGATGTGAAAAGATGCATCCTGGAATGGGGGTCAATGACACATCTGGAAATAAGTGAACTGAGGGAGGTAAAAAGATTTCACACACTGACAGTCTTTTGGAAAAGCTGAGAGGTCAGTTACTATTGTGAACTGGTTACAGTTACTTGGAGAGGGCTGTGACACAGTGAAAAGGGCTCATTTCCATAATATCACCCCGATATCCACTGCGGGCAAAAATATTAAAAAGAAAAACACCAAAAAATTTCTCCATCTGAGACTCTTTAAATATGACTGATCATATTGCACAACATAAGATGCTCAGTTTATTTGCCTGTGTATGAAGAACTTGTAGAGTTTATTGTGTAGCCACTTCCTAGATCCCTCCATTTCTACAAGGCAGGCTTCTCTGCCCCTCATTTGCCATGAACCACACCCATCAACCTTGTGCCTTTGCTCTGTTCTCCACGAACCACGACATTTCTTTCCTTTGAATTACCTTGGTTTGTGACACACGCTAAAATGTTTTTAGTCTATTCTTTTATAAGTCAACACCACTGTCCACGAAGTTACCTGAACCTCCCTGTAGAAGACGCACTGAGATTGCTCCCTGAGCAATGCCCTGAATACTTCTTTCCTCTCTCTGCCAGCACCCACCATATTCAGCCATTTGCATCTCTGATCCAACTGGCCCATCTGCTCCTGTTTTTCATCATTTTCCAGCCTACCAATTAGTTCAGCAGGCCCTTCGATTTCAACAAGGCCAGCCTGACTCAGTTATTTGATCTCTGCCTTCTCTTACAGATGTCTGTATTTTACTTCTCAAGGCTGCTTTTCACCCCTGAGTACTCAACTTCTAAAAGGGACCCTTCACCCTATGCTAGGGTCCTATGCTTCCAAACTGCAACTTAGTGTATTGTTGGCACAGTTTTTGCCACCAAGGTAAGCTTTAGTTATCACTTAGTAACAACCTGTATTATTTACCTACTCCAAACTAAGGACATCCTTAAGTATTTCCTAAAATCTACATATGGACTTAAGTATTTTTCAGAATTTGATTTTACAAAGATTAGTGGTCCATAAGGCAGATCAAAACCGAGGATGACTCTCACCCAAAGAGACTGGTATTTGTGAAGATGTCTGATAATCTTTCTAACGTTACTGAATGCTTCCTGCCAGACTGCTTTTCCAATAACACAACTGTATGTTTTTTACGAATTTTTTTAAATGTGTCAATATATTTTAGTTACCTAGAAATATTATACTCTATGTATATAGTTGTCAACCTTCCTGAATGTATATGTTAAAAATCTCAAGAGCTGAAAATATTTAGCTTGGAAAAGACATGAAAGTTGAAAAAACACAAACAAAAAAAATGGGCCAAGGGCAAAGAATCCTCTCCCCCACATCAGTCCTTACATTATGTAAGTCACTAAGTGAAATAAATTGATAGCATTTATTATCCTACTTTTAAAAAAGTACTGGATTAGTAAGTGAATTCAAATTATAACAGCAAAGTATGAAAAGTGAGCGAACATAATTGATGGTTTGAAAGGATACCTATATTGCCTGAATCTCTATTTCTCAAGTTTATTATTTCTATTACTTTCTGATTATAGGTTGTTAAAATAAGTTAATTTATTACTATAATAAATATTTGATGTTGGTAACCAGTAATTATTCCCAAAGACTTTTTAATTAATCAGTGGTTTTATAAACCACAAGGCAGATGAAATACTACTTTCGTTAAGAAATATTTTTTTGTTTCAAAGGCTTTTTTTTTTAAAGAGATGAACAATTAAGAACTAAAAATTAACTTGAATTTTACAATAGTGGCTGATAAAATTGAAAATATATAGATAGCATTTTTACTATTTCTCAAAAATACTTTAAAGTCCATACTGGGTTGACTCACTTTTAAATTCCCAAATATACACCATAATGAGAATTCTTTTGTGTTCCACTGAAGAATTATTCTCATCTATGAAAACAATGTATTTCTTATTTCAGCGATGTAACTGTGTATACATCTACCCTGTATCCATACCTTTAGAGAAGTTTTATTTCAGTAAAATAAATGCAGAGAATACTTCTTAATATCATATAGCATTTGCCTAGCTATGGGTAACTTAATGGGAAAAATGTTTTAACTGGTTAAAAGAAAAACTATTTCCTATCCTATGTTGTCACACTCATTATGTGACAAGCATGAAAAATGTCATCTGAAGTTATGCTCAGGGGTGAACTTCAAGTTTGCTTTACCCTGACATGATCTCCCACTCTTCCTCTAGCATGTGTGCATATGCGTATGTGTGTGAGTGCATGTGCGCATGAGTAGCATGCAATACAGACAGCCCCCAAGAATAAGAAGGTAACAAAAATGGATGGAAGCCTCTCAAATCATTTTCAATGTCGATTTACCAACACAGCTTCAAGTTTGTCTTCCCCAAGGCAATGAGCCTGTGCAGATGTTATGGGAATCAACTTCCTACAGTGTCTGAAATGCAAATCATTAACTTGTTACCAGTCTACACTGGAAGTTGGAATACAAAACCGTTTAAATATGTTAACTCAGATGCACTCAAGCTTTCTCCACATTTATCTGAACTGTTGAGAAGTCAGTATAAAATCCACTAGCTTCTTATGCCTTGGAGGGTTTCTTTGTTCTCTGTTTCTGAACGTGTTCTCTGCAAATTTTTGCAATTCGACAATTTGATAGACACGTTCACAGTGAGAAAAAATTTAGAACTCTCTCTCTCTCTCCCTCTCTGTGTGTGTATATATATATATATATGAAAGAAATGTATATGTGTGTGTGTGTATATATATATATATATATATATATGAAAGAAATGAAGACGGAATCTTATTGGACAGAACCATACACAAGACTTTACTGTTCAGAACTGTGGTTGCCAAGGAGGGGGTGAGGATTGGGGAGTTTTTGGGTTAGCAGATAAAAACTATTACACATAGAACAGACTAACAACAAGATCCTGCTCTATGGCACAGGAACTGTCTTTAGCATCTTAGAATAAACCATAATGGAAAAGAATATAGAAAGAGAATGTATATATGTGTATAAATGAGTCACTTGGTTGTAGAGCAGAAATTAATACATCATAAATCAACTACACTTCAATGAAAAAAAATAAAGATTTCACTGTTCAACTAATTACTCAGACAATGTGCTCTGAAAAATGCGCTTAACATTTTTGACAGTTCATCATAGTTTAAGTGACTCAGGCTTTTAGGATAAATTCATTCATCCAGCTATTATTTGTTAAGTGCCTACTATTGCCAAGAAAATGTTCAAGGAATATGATTTTTCACCAGTGGAAAAACAAGATCCTATTTATCCAAGTTGGGAGAGGGAAACAAAAATTTTAAATGAAGGTTAAGTGGTAGAAAACACAACTCAATTAGGGAAAGAGTGGCAGTTTTAAGTAGCATAGTGAAAGAGGTCTCATTGAGAATGGGGAACAGATTTCAACGAGAAGTAAGCCAAAAGGATGATGAAGAAAGAACATTCCAGTTATAGAAAAAAAAAATATGGTCAAAATTCTTGAGATTTATAGTAACCATGCCATGCACTCTCTATATAGCTTGTTCAATTACTGACATGAGAATCCTCATGCCCAACACTGGATACCATAGTTGTAAGTTGTATTGATTAAATGGTTAATGCTGCTAAAGAACTTTGTTCAGAACCTGGGTAACAATAACAACTACATTTTACCCATTGTTCTAAAAAGATGGCTTCCAATGAGCAGCTTATTCTCGCAATCTTCTTCCAAGATATCACCACATATCAAGCATCTAAGATATATGTTCAGGAAATGAGAACATGAGATACATACTGAATTCCAGGATTTCCACCTATGAAGACAATAAACACACATAGGCATGCACACACAGAATGCAGGGCCTATGTGCTAAGACGGTTAATGCAATACAATCAGTATTTTCAGTTAGTTGTCCAACTATGTCTGAAGGCAACTTCAAATTTAGTACTGCCTTACGTGGTAGTTACGTTTCTAAGAGATGGTAAAATTCACCTATATTTGCTTACTTGACCTTCATACCACAGCTCTTCTATAGATTTTGCACAGTCTAGAAGGGCTTTGAAATGTTGCTGGAGAACTTCTGTTCTCAGAAATTTGTTTGCTATTTTTTTATAGAATCATATAATCACTAAAGACATTGATTCCTTATTCCTGGAGTAATAAGGAGGCTCACAACATCAATACCCATATTATCAATTGGAGTTTGGTGGTCAGATCGACCCACTCTTTGCAGACATTGCTTCATTTATAGAAGAAATAAATGACAACATTCAGGTCAGTAGTACAAATACCAACCCACTTTTCAACGTACTTACTATTGATTTGGGAGGAAATGCTTGCCACTCAAAGAGCTCCACTCAAAGAGCTCCATCAGCCAATCTCTTCTTTACTTGGAAATCTAGTACCTTAAACTCCACATTCACAAAACAGTTTCATGTTATGTGGCCCACTACCAATATGTACTTCTTTCCTATTGAAGATGAGACAATGTGTCACATGCCAAGATAGAAAGGACACCGGTGTTATTCAGAACACTTAAGGTGAAGGGACAGAACATGAAAGTCCTTCAGAGACTGAACAACAGCATAATAAGAAGGCAGTATTAAACAGACACCTGTTCTCACACAATGAACTGACATGAGTATAAATTAAAAAGAGCATCTCGGAGTCACAAAAGACAAAGGAGTATTTGCAAAATGCTCTAAAATATCACTCATGGTGAATAGCAGTGGAAGGAGGCATCAATTTCTGTATAGATTTTTGGGGGACAGACAGCTTTTTAGTAACACCTTTGTCAGCACCTACCCACCTGATAATTTGCCTCTCTGGGAATACTGTAGCTGGGCTAAGATTTAGCTGGGATAAATCTTAGGACAGAAGATTTGTTAGTTTCCTACCTATTTATACACCATGGTCAAAGTGAGATAATTTTTCCCCACCCCTGATTGCTGTTTCTTCCCATGTGAAAGCAGAGTGATTAACCCAACAGTTCTGATTTCCTCTGGTCCACTACTCCAATGTAGCACAAGTAGAAGGATGATCCAATTGGTACCTTTCGGATGAGTGAACCTATGGCTTCTTCTGAGCTCTGACTTCCTCCTTGTGAGTACTCTTCTTGCAGGGAGAAAGGATTCAGTATGCACGGAGGAACAGGCAATGCCTCCCCTGTCCATAGCAGATATGCTTTAGCTCACTCTGCCATGCAATACGTTGTTTGCAAGCTGTGTGGGGAAGATGGATGCTCTTTATGGGGCCGATTCCAGAGACCTCAACCATCCTGTCTTTGTTTCTGCAGAGGGATGGATGTTCTAATCAACCAGCAGAGAAGGTGATTTTTGGCAGCATTTCCAGTGAGGTGAGGTGAGGAGCACTGCCTTAGTGCCACACACCCAGACAGGACCCACTGAATTTCCATAGTAATAATAATGATCTAATGTTAATTGAGGGCTTACTGCATGAAGCATTGGTTTAAACACTATTTTTAATAATCCGTTTAATCCACTCAACCCCATCTTAAAGGTGATGAAAGTGAAACAGAGGGGTTGAGTAACTTGCAAAAGTCAATCAGAGAGATGTAGAAGGATCTGGACCAGGCAGTCTTGTCCTAGGGTAGCAAGGTCAACCCCTGTGCTATATGACTAGGAGCAAAAAGGAACCACCATGTCTTGGTCTACAAGCCTGGGCACAGAGAGTAAAGGCACAGCAATGTCAAGTCTCAGGGGTGATGTGTCCACAGTATCTGGAATCTCCTAGAAATGACTGGTTGATTGCCACTGAGGTAAATTTATTCAACGGGAGATTTGAAAATGACAGAATCTAAACTTGAGTTTAAATGTCCCTCCCTGCTCCCTCAAGCTATTTGTATTTATAGTGAACCCAAGGCAAGTCTGGGAATGCCCAGGCTGACTTGTTTTCTCCTAAGCAAATCCTGTCAACCTGATTAGCTGGAAAAGGCTCTCCTGACCATCCAGCTGAGCAAAACTGAAGAGATTTCTGAGTCCTAGGAGAGAACATAACAACCCCAGTCATCCTAAAAGGCAGAGCCCCATGTAAGAAAATGGTTGTTAGCTATACGGCATTTAATATACTAAATTAAACTTCTCAATTAAAGGTGCAATTACACACATTAAAGTTCAGCTGTAATGGATAGCATAGGGTGAAAATTAGACAGGTTATAACTCAAGTGCCTGATTCTCAAGACAATCTGTACCAAAAATGTGCTTTAATTTTTGTTTTATATTGTTGCTTGTAAATTAAAAATATCTGAATTTTATTTATCTGGTAATACTCTGAGGTGCAGAATACGTGGGCAAACTGGCAATATTAAATACATTGGGAATGTTTGAATGATTTTGCATTTGTTTCCCAGTTTCTAACTGTTCTAGTGCATGAATGAAGTGTTGATGAGGTGATTTTTCTAGGCACAAGGGCTGAAAAAGCCAGATGTAATAAACATGCTTTATCTGCATGAATGCTAAACTTGAGGTCACCACCTAGCAGAAAACGCATTCCTTCAAAGGTGCTAAGAATCCCGTCTAGCATATCTTCACTAATAACATGGAGAAACTTCAGTAATCCAACTACAATATTAGGGGAAAACAAAAGGACTCTTCCATAGAAGAACAAATTAACTACTTATTCCCATAAGAGCTTTAAATATGAAGCACCAGGTAAATGACATCATTTTAACAGTCTGAATTTTTATTTAATTAATTTGCTTTTTAGGGCCACACCCATGGCATAGGGAAGTTCCCAGGCTAGGGGTCAAAACGGAGCTACAGCTGCTGCCCTGCACAACAGCAGTGGAGAATCCAAATCATGTTTGGGATTTGGGGATCTACATTCACCACGGCTCACAGCAGCACCGGATACCTGACCCACAAAGCAAGGTCAAGGACTGAATCCACAACCTCATGGATACTAGTCAGATTCATTTCCACTGCACTATAACGGTAACTCCATTTATTTTTTTTAAAGTTTTTATTAAATGACACCATATTAGGCCACACCACTTCCTCAGTTTTCAGCTGTATAAAAGAGTGTTTTGTCTCCAACAAGAAATTTGCTCCATCTAGATTTCCTTAGTCAATTTGTCAGTTTTTGTGACTAAAACCCAGAAATGGCATCCCAGGTTAAGGCTACCTAATACAGGTTAAAAAGAACAAAGCATATCAAATTATTTAGCTCCTTGGGATTCACCCCAAAATAACTTATGTACACAAATTCCTGTCATAAAGTTCTATCCTGAAGATAAGAGATATCAATAAAATTTTGCATTTCACACAGGAAGAGGAATATCAACTAAAAGTGGTATCTCCCATTCCTGTGAGAGAAATGCCTATAAAAATTGGTGTTTTACTTCTTTCAAACTTTTTCTACCCTTAAGAAACTGCTACAGTGAACCCAACTATCAGCTTTAATTAACTGTATTTGTTCACTAAAGACATTTTAAATGTTATTCTAACTGCCTACATTTAAGGAAAAATGATTCAATGAGATCACCTTTGCTGAATGAAGATAACCAAGTTTGTCCCAACTTACTCCATTTCACACCGACTTAGGTGATGCCAATCATTTGATCAAGAGGGTACCTCATCTCAGTTCTAAAGTCAGTGATATGGTCAAAACAAATAACCAAAACAGAGTTCAGAACTAATTCATATAATTCAGGAAACAGCACTACAAACTCAAAAAAATTACCTAAAAGATCAACATTATAGTATCAGTTTCTGAGTTCCTGATGTGGTGCACTGGGTTAAGAATCAGAGTGCAGTGACTCAGGTTGCTGCAGAGGTGCAGGTGCCCAGCACAGTGGATTAAGAGGATCCATCGTTGCCACAGTTGCTTAGGCTATAGCTGTGGCTTGGATATAATCCCTGGCCCAGGAACTTCCACATGCTGCAGGTGCATCCATAAAATTATATATATTAATATATCATAAATACATATTTTATATATTATGTGTAATATTATGTCTTTTTAAATATAGAATTGACAGCATGTGTATACTGAAGCTATGTCAGCAGCACTTTTTTAGAATTCCATTAGTTGAAACTTTTCAATTACATTCATATCTCTATTTTAAATGACAGTATGAACATACAAAATTAAATAAATTTATCTACCACCATATGCAATTATAATGTCAGTTTCATTTTTTTCTGATTTACAACTATTTGGTCTATTATTTCGTTTCTGATTTAACTAAGATTTAAATTTTATTAAAAGATAAATCCTTTAGAAGTAAAACATCTTTGATACAATCCAACTTAAATACACAGTCCATAATTTACTATCTATTGCCCTAATAATTGTCACTACATCCTATTTTTTCATCTTTTAGTCCATTATTTAGAAATACGTCTTTGGCTCACATTCCTCTTATTAAAATGTATGTGAAAATAAATGTGCTGAACACTAGAGATTTTTTTCAAATACAATACAAATGATTAACTTTCATACCTTGTTATTGGATATGTGCTCCTCAACTACCATCATATTATTCTTGCTGAGTTTCAGTCTGTTTCAATGTATTCTAAGTAATGCCACACACTGGTGACACCAGTAACACTCACGTGTCAAGAATTAGAAAAGTTAACTTTCAAAAAAATATCCTAATTGAACAACTTCTTTCATAGAAAAAGTTCAAATTTCCAGTTAAAAAGGTATTACAAATGCTATAAAACGGCAGAGTGAAGATCCCAAATGAAACCCTCAAAGTGAAGCAACAGAGTTAATAAATAGCAAAGAGAAAAGTCCTGCACCCTGAAAAGTTATGGAGAACACACACTCCACATGCAAAATTACATTCAGACAACACTCAAGCCATTTGGGGGAAATACTTGTGTGATTCCACTTAAATACAATGTCCTCACTTTGAAGCAACTATACACCAATATCTTCAATAGATATTTGGATCCCTGGCCTGTAAGGAAGTATTTCCATTTGTGATGAGACTGTGAATGGCCTTGTGAAATGCCATACTTTCTCCTGCTTCCTACTTCCACAGTCAGGATTTTAACTGAAGAGTTCTTCTTTGATAAAAGATTAGATTTGCTCAAACACTTCTCTTCTAACACCCTTTCTTCTCCTTTGCTGGAGACTGCTCAGTTACTTACCATTGTTACTTAATGCTTCTAGGTTGCTTGTTCTATGTTAGGATCTGATCTAGGCAGTTTGCATCCATTAACTCAGTACATTCTCCCAGGAGTTTCACAAAACAAGTGCTACTAAATACAACATCCAAGAACATTCTGAAACAGGGATTGGCTAAAATACCTTTCTGTTACCTGTCAACCCATGAAGTGGGGCAGCTTGCAGGAGCCCAACGGGATGACCCCAGAGTTCACAGTCAAGTCCATGATATCCACTCTCCACAGGCTTATGCTCAGATTCCTTCATTTAACACTCAAGGACTACAGTCTTTCTCCACATTGCCTTCCTTTCTCCATATTACCTTCCTAATCTAATCTCCTCTTAATCTCTTTATCAGCAATTCCCATGTTAGTCTCAAGAGACTGGCATGTTTTAAACTGGAACCTTAGATTGTAAGAGCTCAAAGGTATTTCAGATAGTTTTCATAAATATTTTCAATGAAGGCTGAGTTCCAAGGACGTTAAGTTTCCTCTTTATAGCCAAATTTAGTATTTCCAGTAAGAGGTAGTAAAGTTAAATATGGGGAAGAAACTTAAACCTAAATAATGAAATATCATAGTGTAGCTAATTGCAACATTAATTGTAATCCACAATATGTATGAATATGGAACACAAACTACTCTTTGACAGTAGGAAAAACAAAATGTGACAGGTTATATAGGTCTCAATCGAATAAAAGCAGCACCCCATTTTGCAAACAAAGGAAAAGGAAAGGTTATAAGAACCTGTCATATTCCAAACAGTGTTATTTTGTTGTTATCACTTAACATTTCTTAAAAGAGGGGATGATCTCATAACATCCTATGAGATATTATTGCCTATGTTGCAGATGGAGAAACTGAGTCTCAGTGAGGATAAGAAGGTAGTACATATTTTTATTAATTAGAATTAAAACCTGTTCTTGATTTCAGTTCCACTTAATTCCAAAGTCACTTACAATTTGAATGAGGGTGAGTAGTTACATGATGCCCCAGAGGCAAGGATAAGGGTGGTGGTTATCAAAACAGTTCTGGACCTACTCAGTACTTGAACTCAGAACCATAGAATTGGAAAAAACATTCAGACACAAAGGGTCATTTCCTGGAAGAATCTGAGACCAAGTTGTCAGGTTTCTGCTTTTAGCATTAAAGGATTTTAACATGACTCTTGTGGAAAATAAAATCTCGAGCAGACTGCTTCCCAGTGGCTTTGCCAGGATAAATCATCTGCAAACTAACCCTAGACAACTAAATTAGTTCACCTATTGAATTGAGTTGCTTACTGTATATCTGGATGATATACAGTGCCAAAAATAACGGTTTCAGTTTTGGCATAATTTATATTTAGCTCTATATTTTCCGCAAGAAACTAGCCAAGAATTTTAGCTGAATCTTCAAGTCAGTTCTGAAATATAATAGTTAACACCACTAATGTCTGCCTAAGAAGACTGTATGATAGCCTGTTCTCTATGGTAGCAGAATAACCATCCAAATCATCTAGCAATCTTATGAATGATTACCGCTTATTTTTTTAAAAAGGTATCACTCTTGTTGAATTTTTCAGTGAAACAGTCTACTCCCAGTTTCTCTGATTCTCAAGGGTGTCCTTTTAATAATTTTGCCTTTTCATGGTGCTTGTCAATTTGGAAATTTAGCACCAGGTACAGTTCTGAGGAAATTAATGCGATGGGGTTGCAGTTCATGAAATAAGGGGCTTCTGAGTCTTGCTAATCCCAAGATAAGTTTTCTTTTATGCTCTAATAATATTTTATACAGTGTTTTTTCCTAGCAGCAATTATGTCACAGTCTTCTTATTTGTAGACGATGTCCCCATTACTCATCAGACTTTAAGTATCTTGAGAGTAAGAAGTCTGTTATTCTTTGTCCACCCAAGACATCATTCACTGGGGGCACAAATACACACACACTTGCTGAAGGTGGATAAGCATCACAGAATATCTCAAGCTTTTCTTAACGCAGTTGACACTATTCTAAACACAAAGAAGTGACTATCTATTAGGACCAACAGTAGAAAACAGGGCCAAAGGACTAGCTCTAACTCAGAACATCACGTCAAAGAGGACTTGGTTCACAGTTTATACCTAAAATCTGACTTGGTTTTGCAGAGCTATCCAGCCATTGACAAGGCATTTAAGTCAGAAAGGCATAGGATTATCAAAGGTCTATTCTGAGAAGCAGAGGGTAGACATAGGAGAGGGCAAAGGGAGATGATCTACATTATTATGTTTATGACATCACCAGTATTTCCTCTCATCACAGTTTTTCTCAGCTGTCTCACTCTAAAGGGGAACAAAACCGATCAGGAAAAGTATAATGTTGGCCATGGAATATGTTAAGTATAGACTGAGGAATTTGAAATATTTAGCTTAATATAGTTGAGGTCATGATCAGCAATTACATATAATAATTTCATGGGAAACTCTCCTTATGATCCTCCCAAGTGCTGCTTCTCTCCTCCATTTGTGATTTCAGCAGCCATTCACATAACAAATCAGACAATATGAAGTGTGAAACCAGAGGGAAACCATGAGTACTCTAATATTTCCTACCAGCTGCACATTCCACTGTCATTGTCAATAGAGTCAAGTGGTTGACTAGTGGGGAGGGATGGATCCAGGATCAATGTAATAAAACCATACACTTCAGGGAGAGGTTGCAATTACTGCTGCAGAGAGCACTCCAGCAAAATTTCAATATTAAGTCAATCAATGTTCTAATGCCTGGATTGTGATCGGTTTTATACTAGCTAAAACGAGAAAAGCTATTTAAAGCTGATTCTTAAGACAGGTTAATGTGTATATATGGGGTTGGCTACTATTAAAGAGGTTAAAAACTGAGGAAGTAAGGCAGCCAGCTCTTAAACCACTTTGCTTAAGACAATA
>PVHT020000140.1:3920242-3933437 GCA_004024745.2 Catagonus wagneri | reverse complement strand
CTCATGGGTGACCGCCATCTAGTGGAGATGGTAGGAATTGCTGTTAGAGGTGAGCCTGACCAGATCAGAGCATTCCATGAGGCCCCCCATGTGGATTTAAGTTGAAGAACAGGTTACAGAGTCAAGATCTGAGCAAGTAACACATTTTTAAGTAACACATTTTTAAGAAGGGCATTTTGAAGTCAGCAAAAAACAGGGTTCAGTATCTAAAGATGCTTTGAAAAGTCCAGTTGCCCGAGTGGAAAGAAACGCTGTCAAAGCATTTTGACTGAATGATGAAATGCTCTTTTCATAGGTAGGTAATGCCAAAGAGCAAGATTATCCTTCAGATCTCCCTCAGGTTTGGGGAGAGTGGAAAAAGGTTTCTACTGAGACGGCTACAGGAAAAGTTATCCACTGCTGGTGTCAAAGCAGAAAGAACAAACCGTTACCCCGAGGAGGCTTTCTCACAATGGAAAGAAGGCTCCATAGGACACAGTAACCATTACCCTTGCCCCCTCGCAGCAGGCAGTACCTTCAGCAGTTGAATTAAGTTGTGAAGCTCACCTCACAAGTCCAGATTTGACCAGATTCCTGAGGTCACGTGGCTTCTGCTTTAGAAACATCCTCATACCAATGAATTTCCTGTAACATGTAGGTAGATCTCTAAGAACTAACACTGTCTGCTTCTGCCTGTAGAGCCACTCATTGCCCACATGGTTTGCATGGTCTGGTGATGTACTCCAGCAAGCACAGAAGAGCCCGCTGGGCTTTAGGACAAAATATAAGAGAAACACAAAGGGTGACATCAAGGTGCAGGCAACAATGGGGCAACTAATTTGGGCCTCAGTGGTAGATACTTTGAATTGGCAAACTCATTAGCCAATGTCAATTGGCCTTTCTCGGTCTGCCTATTACTCTAGGGCAAAAAGGAGCTTTTTTCCCAGTCTATCCCACACTCATAGTAACTATGTGATCCATTTCTGTTCAATGAGACATAAGAGGATGTGTTCTGGGTACTACTAGATTTTTTCCTATAGCTCGTCCCTTAATAACTGCCCCTACCCTCCATGGCTATTTTCTTGTGAATATGATAGTGAAGCCTGGAGTTGGGGCAGCCATACTGTGATCATGAGGCAACCAACAGAAATAAGAGGCTAGTAATTAATGATGGCTACCGAAAAACAAGAGTCCTGATCCAATAAAATGAGCCATGACAGTCCAAAAAGCTGAAACAATGCTATTAATACTGCTTTGAAATTCTGTGGCTAATGCTTAAGTCATTTTTCTTCTCCATTACTTGCATAAACGTGTTTCTGACTGGTACAAATGTCCTAAGATAGATTTTAAAACCTGGCACAGTGGCAGTTGATAACATGCCCGATGACATCGGGAGTGGATAGAAAGGTTAAGTACCATGATGTTGACCAAGAGTACTCTGAACTGTCAGCCCCCTTGCCAAATGGAGAGTTGTTTATACTCCACAGTTTTCTAAATGGACAAAATACTAGGGGGACGGAATATGTGCCTTCCTGACAGGATGAGGTTAATTTTATCTTCATATTTTCAATGACAGACTGGTCAGTTCAGTGATTACATAAACAAATGTCTCTTTTTATGGGGGCTTTACATTATGTTCAACTTTCAGAACATGGTGCCATTACAGGTTGTTTCAAGAGCCAAATGATTAATGATCCTGTGTTCAACTGAATCACATAATGACAACTGGGCATCTTATAAGTAATGATCCCAAATGTTATTCTGTCCATTCTACTTAGACAGTAACTTATGGGAACTTAAGTTCTTTTTTTTTTTTTTTTTCGTCTTTTTTGTCATTTTAGGGCTGCACCTGCAGCATGTGGAGGTTCCCAGGCTAGGGGTCTAACAGGAGCTGTAGCTGCCGGCCTACACCAAAGCCACAGCAACGTGGGATCCGAGCCGCGTCTGCAACCTTCACCACAGCTCACGGCAATGCCAGATCCTTAACCCAATGAGCGAGGCCAGGGATTGAACCTACAACCTCATGGTTCCTAGTCGGATTCATTTCCGCTAAGCCACAACGGGAACTCCAAGGAACTTAAGTTCTTAAATGCTACTGCCTTCTAGCTCTGAGAGAAATACTTCCTGCCTAGTCTCCACAAAGGATTTATTACAGTATTTTAAAGTCAATATTAAAATATTGTTCATTAACTACTCTAATATCTTGCTTTCCCTCCAACCCTATTAATATACCCAGGACAATGAAAATCATGAGTTAGACTGCTTATTAAATGATCTCTCATTTCTCAATATTCAAAATTCACTTAAAATGACTCAACAGCTTAAGGTGCAAATCCAGCTTTAGCATGCGTATTCATTTAACATCTTAAATGCTGTATAGTGCGTTAAATACACAAAAGCAACTGTCATGGAAGAGTACCAGCTATCTAGTTTGTCTTTGTGGCCAGGAAAAATAAAAACTTAAAAAAAAAAAAAAACCTGAGACTGCTGTTCCCAGTGTGGCACAGCGGAAATGAATCGGACTAGGAACCGTGAGGTTGCAGGTCTGATCCCTGGCCTCGCTCAGTGGGTTAAGGATCTGGCATTTCTGTGAACTGTGATGTGGGTCACAGACACGGCTCAGATCTGGCATTCCTGTGGCTCTGGCGTAGGCTGGCAGCTGTAGCTCTGATTCAACCCCTAGCCTGGGAACCTCCATATGCCTCAGATGCAGCCCTAAAAAGCAAAAAATAAAAAATAATATAAAATAAAAAACTAAGAGATGTTAAAGTATGGGTTTAAGTCAATTTTTTTTAGAAAAATCTTATTAACTGCCCTAATAGAGTTACTTCCAATAATGAAAAATTTGAGATATTCAGGTATAAAGCAAAAAGAGGGGCTGTCAGAATGGCATTCTAGTGGCCCAGAGTCACTAACCTGATATCCTTGAGGGGATGTGAAGAGGCACAAAATGCTTTCTTCAAATAAGGTTGAACCTTTCAAATGTATTGTGAAAATGCCACAGGCAAATTTCAACACTAAGTCTTAGAGTTCAAAGTAAATTATAATCAAGTTACACACTAATTTCACCATAATGCAACCATGAGGCACATTTCCTGTATGGCAAATGAAAGAAATGATGAGCTGCTTAGGACAGAGTGACTTGAGAAAGAAAATGGATCAGGAGTTTACACTCATAGTCGGAGAAACAGTGTTGGATGAAGGTGCAATATTTCCACTTGAAACAATGAGAGCGAGGCGATTCTCTTCAAATTAGTGTGTTTTAAGTTGCTTCAGTGTTAGTGTTTACTTTGGAGTCTGAGTACTTCCTACAAAGTGACATATACTTTGTTCATTTCCAAGTAGAGGGCATCTGAATGATTTCTTTTAAATTTAAGCATCAAATAATTCTTCTATTCTAGTACCAATTAACTGTGGTCTCTCTAGGCCATCTTATAAATTCAAGTAGTACTGCACAACACTTGTTTCAGACTTTATTGCCCATACTTATTACTGCAGGACAAATTCAGAAGGCTCTTCTATTGCAAAAGATATCAAGCTCAAGATACGAGCTGAATAGGGCCAAACTTAAAAAAAAAAAAAAAGACTTGCATATATAAGATATGTTATTTACACGCACACAAAGATATGCTGTTTCGATTTGCGGAGCTCAGGTTAAAATTTACTCACCGTGTTTCTTGGTGAACGAGTCTAAGTTTTTCAGAGCAAGAGTTAAGATCAACATTTGGAGGGGTTTCCTTTTCAACGGATATGAATATGGCCTCCCCTGTTCCCCAGTCATCCTGTCACGCCAGGGTACTGAAGCGTGGATTGTAAACGGAAGAGCACCCACTGTTCTGAGATCTCCCTTATATCAAGTCACAACATTTTAAGAAATGACAGCCTCAGCTTTAGAGACAGAAGAGCCCAGTAAGCTTTTAAAATTCTGACTTTTGAGCTCCATTAACTTCCTCAAATTCCAATATATGTTACTATAGGAAAATGAATCTGTAATTTCCTTCCACCTGATTTCTATTCACATTCTTCCCAAATCAGCACAATTGCATTTATGCTCATCTTTAAGTCTTAGTTCTTTTGGCCTTAATGGAAAGAGCATTGCTGTCACAGAGGAAGGGCCAGAAACTGGGAAAAAAAATGGAAAAGAATGCCTAGGTACTGCAGAAGCCATGAATGGAAGAATCATCATCCGTTAATGCAACGTACAAGAGGGTCTCAAATTCAAATGGAAACTCGAAGCCTTTTCTATAAAATGAGAGCAGTTCAAACTCAGCTTTAATGATAACATTAATACTCCTGGCTTTCTTGTTTGTAATTACTCTTCACTGGGGTTTAAAATGAGGGTTAAAAACTGTTCTAGATTATACTGAATAATATATATTTTTGAAGATGTTGCAATGAATAAAACTACCATCGGCTGTGATTCAAACTCTGCTTTCATTTAAATCTGAGCAAGTAGTACATAGATTTTCCTGATTCAGTTTCAAAGATCATTGCTTATAGTTTTCAGATGTATGTGTCACCAGTTCCAAGATTTTTTGAGCTCTTGAACAATAGGGGACTGACCAGGGGGTGGAGAAAGAAGAAAACCACTCAATGTGAATGATCAGGCGGCGGAGACAGTGGGAAGCTCGCTAAGGCATTAACAGCACTGCGAGAAATGGTGTGACCGCTGAGGTCACAGGCGTGTAACCTGCACTGAAGGATCAATTTCAGATTTATTATCTTGCTGTCTTTATGCTGAATCTTTAATTAAAGTCATAATTTCCCAAGTTTAAAGTGATGTTTGAATATACGGTGCCAAATTTGGGTTTGCATTATGGCTCCAAGTCAAAATCCTGCTTGTGCTCCTAGTAATAAATATTCTGCAATAGTTTAGTAAGAATAAGCCATGTTCAAACGGGGCTGTAAAGATAGCTACCATCTCCTTATCACCTGGAAAATAACTCCTATGTCTTCTCATGCCTATGATCCCTCCTTTTGTTAATTTCTATAGCACCCTTTAATATTTTCATTGCATATAGTTCTCTCTTACATTGAGCCCAAGTTCCTTAGGATTGGCACTGATTTCCCTACAATCTCTCACCATTTAAAGGGGAATTCTATGAAGCACATTTTGTCTTAATATAGAGAATGATCAAGAAAAGAAACATGAAATGAGCATAAAAGGTACAATTAATTACAGAAAAAGATCTAGTTTCAAAGGTTAGTACTTCAGAGCTAAAATTCTTCTAAAATATCTCCTTTTAATATGCAGATCACTTAGAGAATTCAAGGAATACTTCACCCAAAGCGGCAGTGTACTGGGGAAGCCTGAGGCTTCTAGAATAAGGCAGCATGGGTCTGAATCCTTCTCATGTCTTCTTGTGACCTTAAGCAAATCACCTTTTTAAATCTCTTTTCTCTCATCTGTCAATTGGGGGGTATCGATATTACCTGCCTCCTAAGTAGTTCAAAACTATTAATTTTATCTAAAGAATTTAGTAGCATCTGGCACATAACCAGTTAAGATGATAATAGATTGTAATTATTAGAAGTATAGAGAATACCCTATTATTCAAATATTCTTCTTCGCTTAAAAATATTGATTTAGGTATTCTACCTGTACTCCTATGATTAATATATTCATTCATGCTGAGATATACCATCAAAAATTAGGGCCCTTTTATTGAAAAGCATTAGAGAAAAGTGTTGCAAAGTAAAACACTACCTAGTTTAAATTCACCTTTCATCTATTTAGAACTCATCTCAGCTATAAGGTTAGAACCCTTATAGGAGAGGTTGACACGTCAGGGCAAGTTGTGAAGTCAATTTTATCTTTACGGCTTTCATACTTTTTCTCTTTTCAGATTCCTCATGCCAGCCCTTTTCAAGCCCTATTACAGAGGCATCTAAAGGACAAACAGCACTGAACTGTGAATTAGATCATCTGACTCCTAGAACCATCTGTGATTTAATCTTGTAAACTGGGGTCACTTGTTCAACCTCTCTCGAATACCCCATTACAAAATTAAGTGTGGGGAATGGTGATGTCGGAGTTCTTCCCAGCTCAAAAAGGTGATAGTTCTGTTCCATTAATAGGTGCGTGATCTTCCAGAAGAGCTTCAAATTTTACGTCGAATTTCCATTTTGATTAAGAAATGAAAATGTAACAGGTTGGGGATTCTCAATTCGGTTTTAACATGAAGTCCTAGGCAGATTCCATAACTTATCTGTCACTTTTAATTATTAAAACAAGTCTAGTTTCAAAATTCAGTCTCAGCTTCCATATCAGTTCCATCCCCTCCCCTATGGTTATCAGAATCTTGACCTGAAATTCAAGTAACCTCAGGTGGGGAAGCTACATCGGCTTCCTCTTTGACCCCTCTGTCCACCTCCGCACTTGGAGTGGGAGAGAAGGGCATTTCTTTGGTCTAAGATTGGGGTGACTCCCCTCCCCATTTCCTCTCAAAGCCTAGGTCAGATAGCACTGGGGCTAGTAGAGAAAATGGGGAGGATAGAAGGGGGCAGGCATTTTTCAATGATTTGTAGATCCTGCTCTAAATTTTTTTTTCTTCCTTAACAACATTAACATCTTAAAGGAGCCAGACCTTCCTTCAGTAAAAACTAAATTATTTTCATTAAGTTAAATCAAAGGTTGAATCATAGTATCTGCATATTAAAATAACCTGTAACTATTCTCATCAAGAAAAAAAAAGAATTAGGGAAATCCTTAATATTTTGTTTCTATAACAAGTTTACTTAGCGCTTTTGTTAATATTAAATCCTTAATATTTTGTTTCTATAACAAGTTTACTTAACTTCTATAACAAGTTTACTTAGCTCAGTTTACTTAGCCAACTGAGCAAAGAGAAAAAGGTTTGACTTCTGATCAAGCACCTGTAAGGTTCTCAGCATTCAAGTATTTTTTTAATTAATTTCATATTCCTGTCTTTGAAACTATTCAAAGAAAGTATTCACATTTTTCAAAGGACACTAATCAACAGCATCAGCCGTAATGACATGGTGTTTTATCTAAGGTAGCTCAATTACTTCTAAGAGACATGTTGTAAAATTAGAATGTTAAAATGTGTTTTCTGTGTCTGAATTTCTATTTTCCAAAAGATTATTTTTTTTCCTGCTTAGAGAGAAGCTATAAAGATTATTTTTTTTCCAAAATGGCCTTTTAAAAATCTTTTCAAGGTTTCATTTCAATCTGGTCTGGAACAGCAAGATTTCCCTATTAAACAGGGAAGATTTAGAACTCATGAACAAATGACAGTATTGTTCTGGAGCAGTTCAACTACATTGTTCTTCTTTGTCTTAAGAATATAATGCTGATCCTGATGCTTCGGTTGCCAAAATGCATTATAGTCATTTTCCGCCTTAGGCTTAGTCTACAAATTAACAAGTGTCACTTACGGTTAGTCATCGATTCTGTTTAGCTATGTTGTTTCATATGGTTAAAGGCAGTGAAATGTCAAGAGCATATTTGGTGGTTTCTGTGGCCGATGCAATCAGTACCCAAGGTGGCCATGAGGCGATAGGGACTGGATAAGGGAGCAATGAATAGGCTGACACACAACATTTGATGGCATTGTCCCCGTTTTCTTCCACAGACAGATTATTAAATTTCTTAGCCTATTTTTCCTCAACTGTATGATAAAAATTCCAAAGTCTATCAGTTCTACATGTAGAAAATGTTTGACAACTATTACTCAACTCTTTTACTTTAACCTGAGAGTAAGAGCTTTCTTCTTAGTCCCAGCAAAATTGCACACCATATTCAATGTTAGAGAGTCATCTTCAGTGTGTGCCTTATATATTGTGAATCCATTGGCCAGGGCAGATTTCTTTATTGTGGTTTTATGTCCACAGCTTGAACTTAGTCTTTAAGAAAAATAGGAGAATAAAATAATGGAATGTGAAGATAAGCCTTTTAAGATTTTCACCAATTACAAATTTATTTATATTTACTCTCAAATCCTTAAATATCAGGGAAAATAAGAAATGAGAAGCCTTCCTGCAGTTTGCATTTAGAAAGTCAATTTCAGAGATTTTTCTAGGAAGAATGCCCTCTGTTTACAGCTGAGTTGACAATCTTGTCTCACATAGACATTTAGTGGGCAAAACATTATGCACCTTAACAAGTCCCTAATGCAAGCATAAAGCAGAGCAATGTCTCAGCAATAACAATAGCACACCATTATGCTCTTTTTTAACACATTTACCGTGTGTGATATTGACAGATAAGAGCTTTATGGTTTCAAGCATGCTTCTTGGGGTTCATCTTTTTCAAACTACTTGTCCTGTGGGATTTCACTACTTCTAAAAGGATCTATTAGATATTTTGGTAATAAAAACAGACTTGCTTACTAATTTGGTATCAGAAACCTTTCAAAACCAGTATATAATTTGCTTCTAGTGTTATGCAAGTGTACATCATATAGTTCATGTCTCTTTAGTCAGTATGACTAAAACTGTGTAAATTGTTTCCTGTAATATCTGACATGTGTTTAAGTTCTACCAGATCGATCTACAGGATCGCCTGCATACTGAGGAGGCCCGTCACTCATTCCTTTTCTTAAAAAAAATAATTTCCTGAATATTTGGGAGGAAAAGCTTTCCAAGAGGCCTGGGAGGCTCTGGGCAAATTGCAGGCACCTTTCACATCTATAAATGAAACTGCTTCCCTGAATGCGTCAGGCCAGAATTGACCATGAGTCAGATATAATTTTCATTCATGTGTATAAAAGCCAAGACAACGCAGAGAAATTAGCAACACTGCCTCAAAAATATATCTAGACCAAATTCAGGATTCTTTCACTATAGCGTTTTAAAAATATGCTTAGTGCCTGCCTATGACAGTAGTTACTACAGGCTCTTAGGCAATATCCTTTAAGTAAGTTAAAAAGGTTGAATCAAATAAAGACCCATAAGATTGTATGCAAATAACGGATAAGTGCAAAACCAAAAATGACAACAATTAAAAACAAATTTGTATTTAGCTTGACTCTTCATACAGCTTAAAATAGCTGACATTTCAATAGGCGAGACGTGTTTCAATATAATTGATATCAAATTTTTGAGATAATAATTAAATCGGTAATGTTTTCCAAGCATTATTAGTATGAATATATACATTTAACAGAATAGTAATATTCATAAAAATTAAAATGTTGAATTTGAATATATTGCTACCAAACTTTTCAAAGTGCTGTGGTTATAAACGAAGGAGTCTACATTTGTTATACTATTTTGTGAGATTAAAATTGCCACAATACTTGGTCCATCTGAAGACACAGGTAACAATTTTAGTTAAACACAAACTCACATACCTTAAGTATGTATACCATCAGACGCATCTTTAGTGCATACATATTTTAGAAACTGTGCCTCCCTGAATTGTTTCCTGCACAGTGATTTACGTTTGCAAAGATAATGTGACAGCAGCCCAATGGAAAATAATTCATTCAACATCCATTCATCATCTATTTCTTGAGCATGTTTTTGGTAAGCAATGGTTAGAATGAGAGTTAATACAGAGACGGAGTTGCACCAGCCTTCAAAAAGCTCCAAGCTTAACGCATATACACAATAGAAAACCAACAAGTATAAGACAGTGTTAGAGACACATAATACCAGCATATATCTCCACATGGTAGGTCTATATGGTTCACTGAACTCAAAGGTTTAGGATGGATTAAGAGGACAGAGTTATAGAGGATGTACCTGAGCTGATTTCTGAACAACAGAAAGTTGGATTGGCAAACATGGTGAGGTATTCCTGGTATGAAGCCTGGGACAGGGAGGGAGATGGACATGTCTGCTGAACCACAAGTTCAGTGTGCCTGAGCATTACTGTCTATGGAAAAGAAGTGAGGCATGAAAACAGGGACCAGGGATTCACTATGCCTTGGGCATCATGCTAAGGAATTTAAATTCTGCCCCAAACCTAATCAAAGGCCAATACAAACAGAGGTTAAGTTGTATCCTAATTTACTTTGTGCTATAGGACGATATATCTGTCTGTATTGGGGAGGGGAGTTAGAGATCACCACGATTAAAGACTGATGGTCTCGTTAGGAGGATGCTGTAATACAAAGGTATTCATAACCTGTAAAATATATCATTAGTTGATTTAGGAGTAGAATGTGCCAGGATGCCAGGATGTAGTGACCATTTTTTTTTTTTTTTTTTTTTTTTACTTTAGTAGGGAAGAAGAGCGAGAAAGTTTAAATATAAAATTAGTACATTCTGGAATAAATGCCTTGGGAGCCCGGAGCGTCTCCACCAGCCATGAGGGGCGCGGGCGCCTGGGCCCCGCTCTACTTGCTGCTGGCCGCTGCCACCCAGCCCTCACAGCTACGGCTCCCCGAGAGACCTCTTTTCACATGTGGCGGCATTCTTACCGGAGAGTCTTGATTTACTGGCAGCGAAGGTTTTCCTGGAGTGTACCCTCCAAATAGCAAATGTACTTGGAAAATCACACAAAACTACAACCAAATGCCAAGCAACCTTCAACCAAATGGACTGTAAACTGCCAAAAAAGATACTCTGCTCCAGAAGACACAGCGGAGACCACATTGAGAGGTAGGAGGGGCGATTAAGCGATAGAAGCAACCCCATACCTCCAGGGTGGGAAGCCCCACAGACTGGAAAGTAACTGCATCACAGAGACTCAGCTACAGGACTGAGAGTTCTGAGCCTCACGTCAAATCCCCATGCCTGAGGATTGGGCACAGGGAGAAATTGCCCCCAGAGCATCTGGCATTGAAGGCCAGCGGGGCTTGTGTGCAGGAGCTCCACAGGACTGGGGGAAACAGAGACCCCATTCTTGAAAGGCACACACAGACTTTCACGTGCACTGGGTCCCAGGGCAAAGCAGTCTCCAGAGGAATCTGGGTGGAACCTGATTGCAATTCCTAGAGGATCTCCTGGGAAAACAGGGGTTACCGTGCCTTGTTGTGGGGGAAGGGCATTGGAGGTGAAGCTCTCAGGAACAATCATCAGCCTGCATTTCTCTGGAGGTGGCCATTTCTGGGAAAATCTGGTCCCTCCCATCAGTGCTGAGAAGCCCCAGGCCAAACAAAAATCCAGGTGGGATCACAGCCCCACCCATCAGTAAACAGGCTGCCTAAAGACCCCTCAGGCACACAGCCAGCCTCTAATCTCATCCAGAGACAAAGCCCCATCCATCAGAGGGAAGGAATCAACCCCACCTACCAGTGAGCAGGTATCACTACCTCCATCAGGAAGCCTACAGCAAGCCCCCTCCATACCAACTTTAGCCACAGGGGAGGCAAACACCTGAACTAAGAGAGGCTACAACTCTATTGTCTACAAAAAGCTCACCACACCAAAAACCTACAAAAATGAAAAGACAGAAAACTCTAACTCAGATAATGGAGAAAGAGAAAAGCCCAGAAAAACAGCTCAGTGATGAGGAGATTATCAGCCTCCCAGAAGGAGACGTTAGACTGTTGATGCTGAAGATGATGCAAGGCATTGGAAATAGACTGGAGGCAAAGACTGATCATTTACAGGAAAAACAGAACAGAGAAATACAAGATGTAAAAATTAAACAAGAGATGCAAAATACAATAACTGAAATAAAAAAATTCATTAGAAGCAGCCAACAGTAGAATACAGGAGGCAGAAGAACGAATCAGTGAGGTGGAGGACAGATTAGTGGAAATCACTAATGCAAAAGAGAAAAGAGATAAAAGATTGAAAGGAAATGAGCAGAGTCTCAGAGAACTCTAGGATAATGTTAAACGCACCAACATCCTTATTATAGGGGTGCCAGAGGGAGAAGAGAGAGAGAAGGGGACAGAAAAAATATTCGAGGAGATTATAGCCGAAAACTTTCCTAATATGGGAAAGGAACCACTCACTCAAATAAGGAAGCACAATGAGTACTATATAAAATAAACCCAAGGAGGAACACCCCCAGACACATATTAATCAAAATGACCAAAATTAAAGACAAAAGAGAAAATATTGAAAGCAGCTAGGGAAAAGAAACAAATGACATACAAGGGAACCCCAATAAGGTTATCAGCAGATTTTTCAGCTGAAACCCTGCAGGCCAGAAGGGAGTGGCATGATATACTAAATGTGATGAAAGGGAAAAACTTCCAATCAGGATTACTTTATCCAGCAAGGCTCTCATTCAGATTTGAAGGAGAAATCAAAACCTTTACAGATAAGCAAAAGCTAAGAAATTTCTGCAACACTAAACCAGCTTTACAACAAATCCTAAAGGAACTTCTCTAGGCAGAAAAGAAAAGGCCACAACCAGAATCAAAAACACCACAAAGGACAAGTCCCACCAATAAAGGCATATATACAGTAAAGATACTAAATCATACATACACAATTATGCTACCCAAAACAGTAATCATGAGAAGAGAGCACAAATGCAGGTCACTGGAGAAGCACGTGCAATTAAGAAACCAAAAACATAACACAATCTCAGTTATATATAGACTCCTATATCAAAACTTCAGGGTAACTGCAAACCAAAATCTACAATTGATACACAAGCAAATAAGAAAAATCAACTCAAATACAACATTAAAGATAGTCATCTTGTGAGTGGAGACAACAAGAGAATAAGGGAAGAAAAAAAGAGCAACAAAAACCCCAAACAGTTAATACAATGGCAATAAGGACATATATATCCATAATTACCTTAAATATTAATGGACTGAATGCCCCAGCCAAAAGACATAGACTAGCCGAATGGATACAAAAACAAGACCCATATATATGCTGTCTTCAAGAGACCCACTTCACTTCTAGAGACACATACAAATTGAAAGTGAGAGGACGGAAGAAAATATTCCATGCAAACGGGCATCAAAAGAAAGCCAGAGTAGCAATACTCCTATCAGACAAAATAGACTTTAAAATGAAGAACATTTTAAGAGACAAGGAAGGGCACTACATAATGATCAAAGGATCAATCCAAGAAGATAGAACAATTTTAAATATCTATGCACCCAACATAGGATCACCACAATATGTAAGGCAACAGCTAACAACCTTAAAAGGAGAAATCAACAAGAACACCATCATAGTGGGGGACTTTAACACCCCACTTACAGCAATGGACAGGTCATCCAGGCAGAAAATCAATAAGGAAACACAGGCCCTGAATGAAGCATTAGATCAGATGGACTTAATAGATATTTATAGGACATTCCATCCAAAAGCAACAGAATACACATTCTTC